>ML794452.1:49522-65493 GCA_009831015.1 Picea engelmannii | reverse complement strand
GTGAAATAATCTATGGCTACAATAATGTACCCATGCCCCCCGGGCGAGTGAGGGTTACATGTCATGAAATCGATGCCCCATTTAGCAAAGGGTCCAACGGAAACTACAAGATGTAAGGGAGTGGGGTGAGATCTTATTTTGTTATTTTATGTTTGGCAAGCGTGGCATTTTTGGACGACAATAATACAATATTTGAATACAGAAGGCCAAAAATACCCAGCTCGTAAGATCTTTTGCGCAGTAGCATACCCAGACATGTGACCACCACATGCTCCAGAATGGCAGTCATTCAAATCTTTCTCAGCTTCATCATAAGTGAGACATCGTCGAAAAATGGACAACTCCACGGCGATAAAGAGTATCACCAAGGATGATATACTGATGGGCTTGGTAACGTACGTGATGACGGTCAATACTAGACAAATTAGGTTGGAAAGTCCGAGTCTAGAGATATAGAATGATATCTCCATACCAAAGGTCATCGGAACTGATCAGAAAAAGGGATTCATCGGGTAATGAATCCTCTGCTACATTTTTCATCTTAGAATAGGGAAGGTCACATATCAATTCAGCAAACACTAAGGATTTCTTGGACTTAGCATGTTCAAACTCTAAGTCAAACTCCTGGAGTATCACAATCCATTTGGAGTATTTTCCCCCTAGCAACTGGCGTGTAAGAATGTGTTGCATAGGGTTGCAATCGGAAATCATGGTGGTCTTGCGTAAAAGGATATAGTGTTAGAAACATTGGACAGCTTGAATAGCTGCCAAGGCCACTTTTTCAACATGTAAATACTTGGCTTCGGTAGTCGTGAGACTCCGATTCAAATAATAAATAACATGTTCATCGTGAGAATCGTCTTCTTGGACCAGAACCATGGCGATGATTGAATCCGAAGCAGCGAGATAAAGGAAATAATCTCGACTATAATCAGGCAAGAAAAGTAGTGGGGTATGGGTTAAAGCCAATTTCAAAGCTCTGAAGGCTTTGTTGGCAGTGGTGTCCCATACAAATTCAGAGCCTTTCTTTAATAGTCGAGTAAATCCGAGTGTTAACTCAGCATAGTTTGGGATAAAATGACATAGAAAGTTTGCCTTCCCTTGCAAACTTTGTAGTTGGCGAAGTGAAGAAGGAGGATGGAGATTGAGAATCGCCTCAACCTTCAAAGGATCTACCCTGATCCCTTGACGTGACACAATAAAGCCTAACAGTTGGTCGAACTCCACACAAAAGACACATTTGTGTGGGTTTAAGCGTATACGATAGAACCGACAACGAAGGAAAATGGCTCGGAGGTGGGTCAGATGATCACTACGATGCATGGAATGTGCTGGTAGGTCATCTAAATATGGTTGTACAACGTGCTTAATATCATGGAAAGCATAAGACATAGCACGTTGAAACATGGCACCGACGTTCTTTAAACCGAAGGGCAGTTTCCGGTAGACAAAAGTGCCCCAAGGACAAATAAAAGTGGTTTTGTGTTTATCCACGGGTAAGATGTTGATCTGCTTATATCCGGAGAAACCATCCATCAAAGAGAAGATTTCACTTCTGGCGCAATCATCAACGATTTGGTCAACGAAGGGGGTAGGAAAGTTGTCTTTAAGACAAGCTTTGTTGATATCCCTATAATCAACACAGACACGGTGTTTCCTGTTAACCGGAACTAGATTGGATACCCAATCAGTTAAAGCCACGGGATAAATAAATCCAGCTTTAAGAAGTTTATCGACTTAAATCTTGATAGCGGTTGCTTTGCGGGGGTGGACCGGGCGAAGTCTTTGTTGGACGGGTTTAGCACCCGGGTATGTCTTGATTTTGTGTACAACAATATCGGGGTCAATACCAGGCATCTCTTCATAGCTCCATGCGAAGACGTCACAAAATGCTTGAAAAAGGGATGTATACATGCCAACTTCATCAGTGGAACATGAAGCTCTGATGTGGACATTTTCAACAACTCCAGGTTTGATAGAGATGTCGAGAGGGATGGTGGGTGAAATGTTGCTTAAGTTCCCTTCGTATAACACATCGTGTGTGGAGTCGGGAACTGAAGTAATAATGAAAATGGTCGACGGGGTCAAAATCCATTGGTAACTCTTGAGGGTGTGTTGTTCCAGGAAGAGAATGGAATGATGATGTCCATCATCCCATAGAGTGTCCTCCATAGTCATAACCGACATAATCATCTCATATGTGGGAAAAATCACGTGAAAAGGATCAGGAGATGAATCGCCAAGAGAGGGGGTAGAGGGGGATGTCGATTGAATGGATTGATAGGTGGATTCAATCGGACTTAAAGGTATCTGGTCGCCATAGCTTGAATAATCACCAGGTTTGGGTATTAGCCATGGGTCAGAAGATGAATGGGTTTCACAAACGGAAGTGGAAATCATGTTGATCGAGCTAACCAGAGGTGGTGTAATGTCGGGTGGTGGGATTGGGAATGTACCCATCATAGTGGAATCTTTTAGTAGACCCACACCGACATTCTCGTATCCAGGGGTTGTCTTTGCAATGAAAGGTATGTTGCTAGTACATGCGTCAGAGTTGAAGAAGGTTAGTTGGTCTACTGTAACTACCTTTCCTTGATGCGGAAAATGAACGATCCGGAAAAGAGTAGACACGATTGCACGCATAGAATCGATCCAGCTACGGTCGAGTAGAAGGTTGTAATCAAGAGGTGCGTCAAAGACCTCAACTTCAACGTTGACCGTTTTTCCTTCTAACGTAATAGGAAACGAAGGGAGGACACCGTAGGGATTAAATCTAGACCCATTAGAGGCCTTGAGCGTGTTGTGTGATTCAGTTAAGGAAGGAGAGTCGATGGATTTCCAGTAGGCAATGGACATGACACACGTCGAGGCACCCTCATCAATAACTATTCTACAAATATTCTTGTCGGAGACAACAACTTGTATTTGAAATGCGAGCTAAGGGGGTAACCTTGGAATGTGATCTTCCAAGTCAAAGATTATTAAATTTGTATCTATAGGGTCGATTCCACCGATAGCTTTCAATAGCGCCTTCCGCTGTGTAGGACAACTCTGAAGGACTTCGAGGGCTGACATCGCAGACGGTGCTTGTGCCAGATCTTCCACTATATTGTAGTTCTAGGCAGCACACGCATGAGGATTGAAAGCAGACTTTCGAACCACGCCCTTGGGAGGAGGGTGAAGGACTGTGTCGGGGTTCGGTCATTCGAGATGAAGAGGACCGCTAGAAGGTGGGGCCGAGGGATATTGTTGAACCAACGAAGGTGGTATATCATCAACTTTCTCCTTGGAGGAAGGGTAATCTTTGGCATGAGTGGTAAGTGTGATGTCATTCTTCTTTGAATCACCGTTACACATAATTACATAGGAGGTGGTGGAGGAAGAAGGTTGATCATGGATGACCAATTGAGCATGTTGTTGAGAAGGGAAGGGTCGAGACAAGACGGTAGGGGTAGGAGGTGTTGGGGTCCCTTGGAGGAACTTCGTGACCTCAACATGTCTCGGACAATCCTTCGTGTAGTGATCATCACCACAGATAAGGCAAGGATAGTGAGGTTTGAGTTTATACTTATCTTTAGTAGATTGTGTCTTGGTCTTATCGGATTGCGGGTTGTTATTCTTATCCTCCTTATTCCTACCCTACCCTTCCCTTTTTTATATTTGTTCTTACCGGTAGGAGTTGATTGAACGATGTTTACTTCTGAAGTTTTACCAGTGGGAGGGGTGGGCATCAGAGCAATTTGAACATTAGAAGCATGGGATTTGGGTGTGGTGTGAGAGGTCTGTGTAGACTGAGGTTGAGTATGGAAAGTACCTATCACACCATCAGCGGCATGAGAAGTTGTTGGGGTCATTGAGGCGGTCGTGGTAGAAGGACGAGGTGTATCAAGGAGTAGATTGTAAAGAGTACCCATTTGTGAATAAACGAGATCGAGATACTGGGCACGACTGATCGCCTATTCTTCTGTGAAAACTCCACCCATAGAAATGTCTTTAGATATGTCATTCACGAAGGATTTCATGAACCATTCTGCCAATAATTCATCGGGAAGATCGAGTTTGATTAGACGACGTCTTCGTCTCCACTCATGAATGTGATCAGAGATATGAGTGGCTTTACTCTGCTTGAAAGAACTCAAAATCCTGGTCCCCGTTTCATAACGGATTGGCAAGTGGTAGTGAGTGAGGAAAGCCATATCTAGGGTATTGAAATCGTTGAAGAAGCCTCGAGGTAATTTTGTATACCACTTCGCGGCTGAACCTGTGAGAGTTCGTTGAATAAGACATAATTGAATAGAGTTGTCCATCAAAGAGTTGGATGAACACCAAAGGTGGAAAGTCATTACATGATTGTTTGGGTCCTCTCTCGGTTTACCATCGAACTTAGGAATGTCGAATGGTAGTTTGGCCGGTATTATGGGTCACTGAGGATAGGGTCATTTAAAATTCTAGACAGATCAGGGAGGTCCAGGGTGGCTAAGAAGGGTAACTGTCTATTCACATGGGGGTACTGGTGACTTTGGGGAGGAAGTCCCGTAGGTATACTAGTAGGACCGTAACCCATAGGGTTGCACTGGTTAAGGTTGTTGGTGCGGAGGCATGTAACCCATAGGGTTGCACTGGTTAAGGTTGTTCCCTTGAACAATAACATTGGGTCAAACGTTCGAACCCCAAATGGGATTGGACGGACCTAGATATGGTTGGTCTGTACTAGGGGGTATGAAAGAGCTAGCTTGAGGTTGTTGCCCCCCAGTTGGTTGAGGATTATTTTGGGTAAGATAGTTCCAATATTGGGAGAAGGTTGCGGGTATGTTTTGTCCATAGGGTGGGGTAGGTGGGGGTTTCCCTCCAACCGGGGGTTGTGTCCCAATTGGGATTTGAACTCCAAAAGGGGATTGTGTTTGGCCCCTAGGGTGAAATTGTCCGCCAACGGGAATCTGGTAATTAGGTGTGAAAGACTGAGTGGTGCCACTAGGGTTGGTTCCTCCGATGAGGGATGGATAAGACCTTATGGAAGGGGGTTGAGGAAGTGTCAGAATAAAACCAGGAACACGATTGTGCCCAGAAGGAGTGGAGACTCCAAGATTTTCGGATGGGAATTGAGTAGGAATGGGAATAGAAGCATTCAACGCATTGTACCCAAGAGGAAGGGATGGGATCTGACTAGGTAAAAGTGGTGTGCTAATAGGTGTTTGGCCGGCCACCATATTTCCAGTGGGAATAGTCATAGTATTTGGGATCATCGTAGAATGAGCCTGCTGGAGAGGGGTGGTTAAATTGGGGCCAGCTGACAGCGTTTCTGAACCAGGAAAATAATAGCACGTTCTAGTATTAAAATGATCTAGGGGTATCGTGAATGTGTAAGATGTTTCGAGAGGTTCAGAGGCGGTGGGTATATCAACTTCGGTTTCTGAGGTAGGAAGGTTTCGTCTAGAAGTTGTTGTGTCGATGGCTTCAAGAGGATCCTCGTCTAAGCGGGCGACAATCTCGGGAGGTAATCCAGAGGTCTCAACAATAAGTTCTCCTGTTGAATTGAGGCGGAGAACACATCTCTCGTATCCAGGAGATAGGCGGAAAGATTCTATAGGGTCAGAAAGAAGCCAAAAATTGTTTAGGGAATCATTCCTTTCTGGATGTGAAGGTATGTTGTCCTGGATCTCACTCTGTTGAGGAGAAATTTTCGGTGGGTTAGGAGGCAAGGGTTGTGAAACTTCCGGATCTTCTAGAGGTAGTCCCTGCATCTTACGTGAACGACGTGGAGGGTCAATGTTGGTCGAACTAAAAATTCTACGAAAGAAATCAATGGCCAACTACGTAAACAAACAACACTCACGAGTACAAACTAGGAATCAAAACCAAGCAAACAAGACCTTCCTATTCCAAAGTCACTAGTTGGTGATGAAATCCAACATCGTGAAGTCGAGACAAAACATGGTCAGGCTAGGGTGGAAAAGTTACGTTGACGACCTGCTTAACGGACTTACACCCTGGTGCAAGCTCCCACACATAATCGTGGGTATACCCTCCAAGGAGCCCGAGTGAGTCTGGCCAACGTCGATTCTAGGTACCGTGAAGACTTGCCCCTCCACAGTCACCTTGTGTAAGACCCTAAGGATATAGGCTACTAAAGTTACCACAAACAACAGCGATGCCTGGGGAAACAGTTGGCAGCCTGATCCACACGCAAGGGCAGGGTATCTAGCTCGAAATCAACTTGAGAGGCTTCCACTCATCATTGTGGGTATACCTTCAAGCGACCCCCATAATACGTGTAATCTCTACACTGAGATCAACAAAGCAGGGTGAGTAACTCTGCCAATCCCAATGTGACCTCAGGTTTAACCCTTGTGTGAGAAGGGCTTCCTAGGACAAAACATTGCAAATGGATTTGACCACTCCCTATCACAAGATACTATGATGTGTTTTGTTCTTTGGAGAGTATGTCTCACTGCCTATTCCAAATCTCTAGCCTAGCTAATGTTGGTGTAAAAGAGCCCTAGAAAAAGTTACTAGTTGAATTTTAGAGTTGCGTAATATTATTAAAGGTTGTTGTTACGCAAGAGGGAGACAGGAATGAAACCAATGTTATGTGATACTTTGACCCAATAACGTGTAAATAGATATGAATGATACAAACTTTCGTTCGATAAATTATATCTACAGTAGGGAGAAAGAACTTTTCTGGAGCAATGCAAACTACGATGTACAATTCTCTTCTTTTAAATGTAGTACCAAACAATCATAAATGATATAATTTCACTATTTGTTCTTTTTCAAATTTTTGGAATGCCAATATTTTCTGTATAAATGATCGCCTAAAAGACTTAAAAGATTTTAATTTTTTCCTTTCGAAAAAACCAAACGGGGACGGAACTAAGAAAGGATAAGCAATCAATGAAAAGAAAACACTTAACAAGCACCCAAATCAATTTTTCAATGAAGATAAAAAAACACATGACAAGAAAAGGTTTCTTCAAATGTAAACAAGAAAATGGTGTTTCGATCGTTAAGCAATACGGAAGGTGTAACCAACCTATAATTCCAACTCCAAATGAAGAATTTTAATCCATCAAGCACTTAGACGCAAGTCCGGAGATTATATCCTTGTCGATAAAAAATCAAAAACAAGAATCGAAAAAAAATCAAAGAGAGACGTTCGATCTCTAAAATCAATCAAGACCAGGTCGAAACAATCAGAAGAACTCAAGAACTGGTATTAAAATCCCTTTCCCAGCTGACTGAAGCAAAAACTAGGCAATAATAGAGGTCAAGACCCAATCCAAAAAGTTTTTAAACACCACCACGGGGAGGCAGTATAACGAAGTGCGGAAATGAGTGGTTTATGCAGGCCAATAAACATGCAGGTCGCAGGAATCCCGCACTGAAACAAACCACCAGGGTGTGAAAATGGAAGGTTTCCGCGAGCTACCAATAAGGTGTAGTGCGGACACGTTTCACAAAATAGAATTTTTTTCAAAAATGACAAAGGGTCTCAGGAAAATTTTAAATCGAGTGAGTCTAATTGGATATCCCACAGACTCAGAGACTGAAATAGAATGTAAGAGATATGCTATGAGAAAATGGCCAACAAAAACCACAATCAAGTTGCACTCTCCCGAGTGGAGTCACCAATTTTGTTAACGGGTAAATCGGTAGATGCATACATGAAGTAATCCCCCTCGATCCACCTGGATCTAGAACAAAACAAGACGGAACATGACGCTTTCCCTAGGTTTCAACCTTTGATTTTAAATACCAAGGAAGGAATAGATAGCATACCTTATGAATCTCTTCCTTATGTCTTTGTTGATCCTACCTTACTCCGATGTCCCTATGAGATCAGATCTGCAATAGTACAAATCAACCAACGTGAAAGCAGCAGTAGTGAAATTCAATGACAACCTAAACAAGTGATCAAGGAATCATGTGATAAAATAACAATCATTTTATGGGAAAGAAACGTGCCACCGTATTATATTAATGAAAGGTAGAAGACACAACCAAATCGCCTTGATGTCACAAGTTCCCTTTCAGTGGCCCTTTGTTCTGACACACACATACATCCATTCCAACATTTGCATGAAGATTTCTCTCAAAATCTTGATGGATGAATGGAGACCTCAAGCATCACTTGAAATAGGATTCTTCACACAGTCCTCAGCCTATTCTTTCTTCAGTCTCTATGCTTCTTTATGCTTGTACCTCTAACCTTTTCCATGAGAAGCCTATCATTATATAGGAGAAGCTGAAGTGGTTAAAGAGATGAGGATGATCCCATCAAATCAGAGAATTTAGTAGGATCGTAACCATATGGATGCCACCCCATATTTCCAGAAGATTCCACTTCTAGAAGCAGTTAGAACTTCTTTTCTATTTTATTTTTAAAGCGTCGTCGCGACCTGCCTAGATAACAGCCTGTGAAAATCCTGCAGGCTAGATATAGTGCAACATGCGGAAATCAAGGATTTTTGCCTTGTGCAAAAGGAGCAGCCTGCGGCAGCCTTCCAAAATTTCATCTTGCAAGGGTGGAAAGAGGTTGTTTTTCTCAGGCAAAAGATTGTATTGGGAACTTGAACACATGTTTATGTAATCATCATTAGGGTGACTAAAATAATGTGTAATAGGGGGATTCGAACCCCTGACCTCATGGCAAGCTAGCACCTTCACATAAATAGGTGGACTGACCGGTCTGTTGGGTGACTTATTGTAACAAGTCAACGAATTTGGCTTTAAAGTTAATGGGTGGCGTGGTGGTTGGTTAGGCCCCGGTCGGCGGGGAGCTAAGCTTGCTACCAGGGGGCTACAGAACATTACCTATACCAGTGGGCGTGCGCATGGAGTGTGAAGCACCATGCCACATGGCCTAGAACAGGACCAGGGCGAGAGGTAAGGGGGTCGAGAACTAAGGAGCTAAATTGTTAGCACCTAGCCCAAGAGCATATGGCATGCGCCCATACGTCCAAGGGCCTACGAGTTAGGGGTTGTGCCCATGTATTTTTGAATATAGTGGGTTTTAACTTCTTCTTTTTTACAGAAAGAAAAATATGATTTATATATAAAAGGTGTGACTGAAGTCGCTAGTGTACAAAAAGGGGGAGGAGTTCTAAGTCTATGGCCCAGTATCTAGATTACAATATCTTTCTACATTAACTTGTTCCCCAGAAGCTTTGGCTGCTTATTTATTTAAGACTTACAAGTCTAGCTATTGCTTGCAGCCTGGGAGTTGGCATTGCCAATGTTACAAAATTTGATTTAAATCTTTGCTTACTTCTTCTTTTCCTTTGAAGTTGACATTGGGATTTCTTCAGTAGGCAGCTTCAGTGCGACGTTCAAATCTGGGAGGGTCAGGGTTGATCTGATCTCACCTTCTTCACTGCTACTTTGGCCTTCCACCTCTTGAGCTTTGATTTCTTTGTCTTTCTCAAGCCTCTCCCCTTGGCTTCTCAAAAAGTCCACCTCATCCTGGAGTTGATTGATCAAGGTGCGGTGATTTGAGAGAGTTTCCAGGGTGAAATTTAAGGTGGCTCTATGAGAGTCTAAGCGCATGGCCAGGTGTTGGGTGGTGAGGAATTTATCACCCACCATTTCCTCCTCTCAATCTTTCTGGGCTCTGCGTTGGTCCATACTGACTGTGGCTCTGGATAACGAAGGTAGGATATCATTCTCTTTTCCAGCGTTGTCCCTATTTCTGTCTTGGTAGTGTGAGAATTGTTAAGCGATGTTTTGAATTGTGGTGACAGGTTGATTCAGGTGTCTCAACTTTAAATACTTCCTTCTCATGTTCCTTTGTGTGGGTCATGATCGATGGCTTGCCCTATTACGATATTTTTGCCTTCCTTTGATCTTTCCACTATCCTGTGTTGTGGCCCTCCCTTTGTCTTTACCTGTCCACCTGATTCTGTGAATTCTACCTTGGCTTGGAGAACCCGAACTCTTCCTATAGCTTAATAACCTGAATGCAGTGCTTGCCCTCCTATGAGTTTCTATATAATGGATCGGCCTCTGATTATCCTGGAGTTCCCATGCGGCGTCCTTCCTTGTTTGTGTAGGGTGACTGCTCTGGAGCTTGAAATGATGTCGATTTTTGTTCCACATGCTCTGAATTCTCAGCTCTATCTTATCCCCGATCATTTGCACGAGTGGAATTGATGAGAGGATATGGGGGAGAGGGATAGCATTGTGTTGATGATCTCACTGGCAGTGTCCCAAGGGGGACTGGCCTGTTGTTGCGCATGAATGCCATTTCTTTCTGAATCAAAGTACCATAAACTTTGTTTATGGATTTACCATCATACCTTGTCCTCCCATGATAAACGAGAGTTAATCCATATCGGTTTCTACGCTGGAGAACACTGTGCACATGTCTGCTAGGCGTGTGGAAATTTTGTGTGAGCTGGATCATTGGGGGTTAAGGGGGGACGAGCAGAGTGGTCTTTCCTTTGATTTCCAAATTTCCTTTACCTTTTCCAATTGCTTTCTTTGCCTGATCATCGGCTTTCCCATTGTTGACACGACAGATGTGGTTGAAATAGGTGTTTATGCCTTTAATAGTGTTCCTGGTCCTCTCAATGGTTCTTTTCAGTGCAGAGTTTTTTGAGTTGGTATTCTTGACAAAATACCTGATGATTGTTTTGGAGTCTCCTATTACGGTTAACTTTTTTATATGACGATCCCTTGTGATTTGGATCCCTTTGAGGAGAGCATAGGCCTCAGCTGCGTTATTTGTGGTGATGCCTAGATTCCAAGAATAAGTAATCATCATTTGACCTCTAGGGCTAAAGAGAACCCCTCCTGCACCTGCCTCCCCTGGGTTTCCTTTAGAAGCTCCATCAAAGCTTAGGACATGATTTTTTTGTGAGATTAACCAGGTTGTAAACTCTTGAGGTGTATACTGAAGCTGCCATCATGAAACATTTTTTATCTTACAAGGAGCAGTGAGATCTTGTAGGTTGAGTTTATTTAGCTAGGCTTCTTCTTCTGTTCTCATCAATTCCCCTGCCATGGTGAATGTTGTTTTGCTTGACAAGAATTCACTAAGTTGACTGATGGCGTTTATCGCTACTGCATGGGGGGAGATGATCTTTTCTTTGAAATTATTTTGTTTCTCTCTAGCCAGATCTGCCAGCAAACAAATTTGATGGATGCCTTCCAGGCTCTGCTGAACTTTTGTTTTCCCTGGAGCTGTCATTTATACTGTTTTGCCCATTTTCCTATTAGGCTTCTGGTGTTTATGGGCTTGGACACGTAAGGGGCTAATTCCTTGTACACACTATTCATTACCTGCCTGGTGAAGTTGCAATGCAGGAACAGATGGTCTGAGCTTTCCAGGCTGTTGTTGCACAAAGCGCACCTGAACGGGCCTAAAAAGCCTCTTTTGTTTAGATTATCCCCTGTTAGGATTTTTTTATGGACTAGCTGCCAGCAAAAGATGTTAATTTTTGGGGGGTTGTTTGAGTTCCAAATCTCTTTCCAAATGGTCGAATTGGGGGGGATACCACTTTCTTCAAGGAGCTGCTTGTATCCTAATTTTACTGTGTACCCCTCTTTCCCCCAGCTTTTGTCATCCTTCTTTCTTAGATGGACTGGAGCATATCCTGAAATTTTTTGCAGGAATTGTTTGACATCTTTTGTTAATGGGGGAGGGACTTCCCCCAGATTCCAACTTTCCCAATTTCCATTTGGGTGCCAATTTGATATGTCATAGAGGGTGTCTTTCCTTTAGAGGTTAACCAATGTTTGAATTGATTCAAAGAGGGGATTTTTGATGGGATTCCACTATATGAGTAATTGTCCTCCCAAATCTTAATTTTTTTCCCGTTGCCTGGGTTCCAATTCAGGCGAGTTTGTATTAGAGGGACGGACGCCCGGATTAGCTTCCAGATAGGCGAGCCTGATTTCCCAATATCTGCTCCTTCCACGCATCTTTTTCTGTTTGTGGTCATGTATTTGTTGCAGAGCGCTTTCTTCCACCATTCCTTGCCCCCTGTGATGATTCTCCATGTTACCTTTGCTCCTAAAGCTAGATTTAGCTTTTCGGGATCTCTTATTCCTAGTCCCCCATTTTCTTTTGGGGCACAAGTGGTAGCCCAATTTACCGTATGGAACTTTTTCTCATTATCTTTGCCTCCTTGCCATAAGAAGTTTCTTGTAATTTTGGCCAAATCCTTTTTAATTCTAGTCGGGGCATGGAGGGCTTAAAATTGGAATATTGGGAAGGATGAGAGGACTGCTTTTATTAGGACCACCCTTCCTGTTGGATTGACCAAGTGGCTCCCCAGATTTCAAATTGGTCCTTTAGCTTTTGGAGGATACTCTGCCAAGACTCCCCAGGTAGGGCCTTGATGCTTATTAGCGTGCCTAAGTACTTGAAGTATTTCCAATCCATAGTGAAGGGGAAATGGAGGATATGTGAAATTCTTGCCATTGTTCCCACTTTTACATTCCAAGCATAGATTTGGCTCTTATGCTTGTTAATGAGTCCTCCTGAGGCTTGTTCATACTGATCCAAGACAGTTTTAAATATTTGAGCCATTACATGAGAGGCTCCTCCAAGGAGAAGGGTGTCATCAACGAATTGAGAGTTGTTTATTCTTCTGACACCCCTCGCAATTTTTAGCCCCGAGATGTTTCTAGTGATCCTTTATTGTTCCAGCCTTCTGTTTAGAATTTCTGCCATTATAACATACAACATTGGGGACAGAGGGCAGCCTTGTATGAGACCTCGTGTGGCTTGGAAGAACGATGTTGGGTGGACATTAATCAATGGAGCTATCCAAGGGGTCGAGATACAAGCTTTGATCCAGGAAATGAAGGAGATTTGGAATCCAAATTTGCTAAGCACTTCATAGAGAAATTTGCGATTTACTCTATCGAAGGCGTTTTCCATGTTAATTTTAATTATCATTCATTTTTCTTTGTTCGTCACACTGGTGTGGATTGCTTTCTGGACTAGGATTATGTTGTCCCAGATTTGTCTTTTAGTCACGAAGCCCCCTTGGTTGGGGAGGATAATTCTTGGAAGAAGGTGATTCAACTTGGATTTAATAATTTTGGTAAGGATTTTGTAGGAGGCATTACAAAGGGAGATGGGGCGAAAGCGATCAAAGGTGTTTGCGTTTTTGGCTTTGGGGATCAACGCCAAGAAGGAGGAGTTTGTGGCTCCCCCTATCTTGCAATTTGCATGGACGTATCTAATCATACGTAGTAAGTCCTTTTTAACAATTTCCCAACAGCGTCTGTAGAAGTAGAGAGTGAACCCGTCCATCCCGGGTGCTTTATCTGGGTCAAAGTGGAAAACTACTTCTCTGACTTCCTCTTCTATCAATTTCTTTACCAGATCCCGATTTTCCTGGTCCATTATTAATTGGGGGATCGACTCCATAAACTTTAGTCTTTGAGCTTTATTATCTTCTCCATCTTGAGTGTTGAGGGTTTTGAAATGGGAGGAGGCTTCAATTTTTATCTCTTCGAAAGAGTTGATTGTTTCCCTCGAGGCTTTTTTAATTTCATCTATTGAGTTTATATGTTGTCTAGCTTTGGCCTGTTTGTCAAAGAAGGAGGTGTTTTTGTCTCTTGCTTTGAGCCACAAAGCTCTAGATTTTAGTATCCATTCCCTTTCTTCGTTGTGAAGTGTCTTTAAGTAATTCTGGAAGTATATTTTCTCCTGCTCCAGATGTTCAGGTTGTACTTCCTTGGCTTCAATATCCATATTGATCTCTTCTAACTTTTGTTTATGTTGTTGTACTTCTTCCTTTGTGCTGAGGGAGGCGACTTTTGCCCAATCCTTTATGGCTTGTTTTGTTTTATTTTAATTTTTTTCTCCCAAATAAACACTGAGGTTCCATTCACCCAAGTGGACCACATTGAGGAGATTAAGGGGAGAAATTCCAAAGAGTCCATCCAGAGGGGATTGAATATGAAGGGGATGGGTCCGAGGTTTTCAACCTTTGCTAAGGTGAGAGATATGGGGTGATGATCTGAGATTCCCCAAGGGATAATTTGGGAGGTGATGACAAGCGGGTGAAAGAGGAGGGGGTTGTGGATGAGGAAGTGGTCCAGTCTAGCGGCTATGTGTCCCACCCCTGTCCTTTTGTTGTTCCAAGTGTATTTTCCTTTGGAGCGTTTGACATAAAAAAGATCGAGTTTTGAGACCAGATCCTCCATATTTTCTCTAAATTGATCTTTTATAATGGACCCCCCTTTTTTCTCTTCTTGGTGCAGGGTTGTGTTGAAATCTCCAGCTATTATAGTGTTTTCTTGAACATTCACATCCTTCAGTTTCATTAGAGTTTCCCAACGATATTTTTTTCCCTAATATTGTTTGGCATGTAAACATTGCAAATAGGATAGATAATACCTGTTTGGAGGTGCTTTAGCTTTACCATAGTCCAGTGGCTTGAATCCACTCTTTGTTCCTCCTTGAAGGTTTGAGTGCTACATACTGTGCAGATCATGCCTGATGCACCTCTCGCCCTTAGCGCCACTCCACTGCTAG
Organism: Picea engelmannii; assembly: GCA_009831015.1. Taxonomy (NCBI): domain Eukaryota; kingdom Viridiplantae; phylum Streptophyta; class Pinopsida; order Pinales; family Pinaceae; genus Picea; species Picea engelmannii. The sequence continues at coordinate 50,999 of ML794452.1, read as the reverse complement.
GGTTCCAGATTTGATTTATTTCTCTGAGGGCCTCTTCGCCCTGGAGTTTCGTCTCCTGAATTAAGAGGATTTGGGTTTTTTCTGTTTTGATTAGCTTTCTCATTTTATTTTATTTTATTTTATTTTTTTATTTTTTTTCAGTTTGACCCAGTCCTCTACAATTCCAGGAGATAACCTTCATTACTTACTATTGTGCTTTGTGGCCCCTCCTTTCAAGGGATGAGGCTGCCCCATGGTTGGATGGGCTTTCCCATTTTTCTCTTCTTTTCTGAGGATTTCTTCCATCGTTGGTTGGGTTCCTAGGTCTTTGTCCTGAGTGGTCGCTTTCTCTCTTCTAGCTTTATTTGTTTTTCTTCCTGCTTTAATGGTTGGAACAGTCTTTGGTATTTCTGTTTCCATTTCTTCTGCAGATTCTTCTTGGTTGTCTTCTTCCTGCTCTTGATGGACGACTAGAAGCTGGGGGTCTGGATCTTCTGCCTAGATCTCAATGACCGCATCTGGGTCTTGAGTTTTTTCTTCTGTGTTTTCCTTGGATTTGATCTGCTCTGGATCTGGGGTTTCTAGGGATTCAAATTTGTTCTTGCTACTTTCGACTTCATCTTCGATCTGTATTGTAGCCTTCCCTTTAGTTGGTGATGGGGGTCCGGTGTTTCTTTTTCGTTCCGGTTGCGAGTTCCCTGGTCTATTTGCCGATTTTTTCCATTTTGCTTGTTGCCACTGCTCAAATGCCTTGTTTTTTGGATGCTCCTGGGACGCCTTGGGGAATTTTTTGGCAAACTGACCATATTCATGTCAGTATTTGCATTTGAATGGGAGTTGTTCATAGTCCAGCGTTTGGATGTAAGTCCAGCCATCTAATATGAGTTGTATTGTTTCTGGCAGTCCTTTTTCCAGATACATTTCGACACATAACCTTTCACGAGATTGTAGACCATCTCATGGTTCAGCTCAATCAATGAACCTACCCAGGGCGTTACCTATGTTTTTTATTGTTTCGTCATTCCAACAATGTAGGGGTAGATAGGGAAGACTAACCCAAACTGGCACAGCAGAGGAGATATCAGTTTCTAGACTGAAGTCCGGTGTCCACTTGTTCAGATACATTCCTTTGGTCCCCATGAAATATGACCCATTTTGGAATATCATATCTTGGTCTGCTTTGTTTTCAAAGAGAAAGACATAGAATCCCTTTCCACAGAAGGCTGTAGAGAGTTGTCCTTTGATTGTTTTCCTCCAGTTCTCATCCAACCATAATGCCATATCTTTGGGGGACAGCCAGAGTCCCGTAAAATGACCTATTAATCCGTTTTCAGCCAGTCGAAGAGCAAAGGGCTACGATGAGGTGGAGTGGACCGCCACCTTTGGGATTTCTTCTAATCTTTTGACAAACAGGGAGGTTTGTGCTCCCTTAACTGATTTCGTATACGAGGAGATCAATGTCTTAAACGTTGCTAGATTGGGTGGCTATGAGGGTTGG
>ML794452.1:29605-49419 GCA_009831015.1 Picea engelmannii | reverse complement strand
CCCGAGGCCATGGCAGCTGGTGCAGAGAACCCTAGGCCCTGTCAGGGGAATCTCGAGGAGCAGATCTCGAGGTCAAAAAACCATTTTCAAAAGTGTGTTTATTCATTATTCCATGATTTGGAAATTATTGGCTGCACGGATATAGCAATTAGTTTCTTGGACAATGCAGCAATAAATGAAATTATATATAGTGGGTTTTAACTTTATTATATGGATTATTATTGATTTTCTCAACAGATTTGGGGGATTTTGACCATTTTGGGGGGATAGTATGCCCTTTTGAGGCCAGATCTTAGGAGGAAGTTGGGAGATGGTTACCAACTTCAGATCTATATAAACCAGACTTTCTTGAGGCCATGGAGGATATTAGTGGAGGTTTAAAAAAAGTTTATGGTGCCGAATTGTTGAGTGAAAATCCATTGTCATGCAGGGAAGCTATTGAGGAGCGCACCTTTGCGGGCCATTTCTAGGAGCCTCGTTCATCCGATTTGGGTGCCGTCAGTTTTGATGGGTTCATGAGATCTGGTAGAACATGACCAGATCATTGTTGTAACCTTTTGGCACTACCATGATGTACTTGTAAATATTCAAACAGAAATAAGCAAAGCCCATTGAGACAAGGCCCAGAGACGTAGGCGAGATTGTCGAACTTCGTTATCACATTTGTGTTATGGTTTGTTGTTGTTTATTGCTTCATTTGAGTTTTACACATGTGTATATGGTTGTCATACTTCTTCTATAACTTATGCCTCTTTCATTAAGCTTCCTAATTGGTTAATCAATACATGCATAATAACTCAACCATGGTCATGTAAAAGATATTTTCGGATCAAGTGGTATCAGAGCTAGTTGACATTTGGAATTTGAGTTTTGCATGTTAACCAGGGATGCGCTCATCTCAAGGGAGAAAATGGCATCTACAGGAGGACTTTCCCAAGATGAGAAGGAATTCAAAAATTCAGTGTTTTCCATGGTCAAGATGGTGAAAGTGTTGTATGAAGACTACTTGGAACGAAACAGCTCGGTTAAAGTGAAATCTTCAAAGAACAACAAAGGCAAAGAAGGATTGAAGGAAGTTCCTTCTACATCTGTTTCAAAAAACATCTCTAGGGTATGCAGTGAAGGTCATTCATCGATTTCTCCTTATTCCCATCAAGATGGTTTTGGTGCATTTGAAAAACATACAAGAGGTATAGGTTTGAGATTGTTAACCAAGATGGGTTATGAAGGAAAGGGCCTTGGAATTGAGGGCCAAGGTCTAGTTAATCCCATTAAGGTTGTGGAAAGGCCTCGATATTTAGGATTGGGATATGGAGAAGTGGATATTGGAGCATCCAAGATGGGTTCCAAAACTTCGGAAGCAAGTAATGCTTCAAATGGCTAGCTTAAGACATTGCAGGAACACTTCATGAAAGGTAATGGCGCATCACTCAAGGATGGTGATATTGAATGAAAGTCATATTCAAAGCAAAGTGAAGATCAATAAGGAAGGTATAATGGTCATGATTTTTGAAATTCTCCTTTTGATTATAAAAAACATAATCATGTAATCTGAAACTTGTGTAATATTTATCCATGTACTTATTGTCATTCACCCAAGCATTGTATTTCCAAGTGTTGGAAGAGACAAACTTTGTATAGGAAACCTATGTCGACCAGGAAGGAAACATGACATAAAGACTCAACTCCACAACGGAAGAAAGAGAAGGGAAAACATGTCTGGATGCCAAAAACTCAATGCACTTATTGCAACAGGAGTGGACATCAAAAGGCTAGTTGTTGGAAGCTTAATCTGGAGCTTCATCCAAGGAAGGACAAAAGGATTGCACAAGTACTCACGAAGGATGAAGGATTACCAGCGAAGCAAGAGGAACAGCGTGAAAGAAAGAAACCAACCACTTGGTTTTTCCAGAAGTGGATGTCATAACTTCATTGTATTTTGTTTCCATTAATGTAATCACACATGTTGAAATGATGACATGTTATAACATCATTTTTGTACAACATCGTATTTTGTTTTCATCCTTATGATTATGTAATCAGTCAAAGTCCATTCTTGTAACCTTTTGGGGACCAAAAGGTCCTTTAGTGGGGAGGTGTGATCCAGATTCGGATCCAGGAGCTTGATGGGGCTTAGAAAGGCCTAAAAATCAAATTTCTCATAATGTCTTCAAAACGGACATGTGCGTAGACCGCGTGGATACGAACCCAACACAACTTGAACGGGCTCAAACAGACGTCGTATGCTTCTGATATCGTGTTCTGTTTGTTTCGCCAAATAGGCAAAAATTCAACAGGTCAAAGTCAACGTTGACGTCATCATGTACGACAAGTGATGTCATCATGCATCAATATGATGTCAGCATGATGTCATGATGACATCATCATGCTGACGTGGCATCATTAGGAGGTGACACGTGTCACCCATTTTCGTCATTTTAGGTTGAGTTGACATGTACGGACTTACATGTGTCACCGTACGGATGACATGTGGCAGTCCGTACAGTGATGTGGCCCTATGGCAGAGGGACACATGGAATACGGACGAAAGTTGGGCAGGTAACGTGGCGTATAGATGACAGCTAGGCAGGCGTACGACTTGCTGACGTGTCGGACAGGTGGTAGGTGACTAGGCGTACATATTGGTCAGGTGGGCCAATCCTGGGCCACCACGTGGCCCAATCGGGAGGTGCCACGTGGCACCCTGTGGATGCACAATGATGGCTTGGTAAAAAAAAATTTAGATCCAGGGGGATTCGAACCCCTGACCTCACGGCAAGCTAACGTCTTCACGTAAATAGGCAGACCACCCGTTCTGTTGGGTGACTTGTTGTAACAAGTCAACGAATTTGGCTTTAAAGTTAACAGGTGGCGTGGTGGTTGGTTAGGCCCCGATCGTCGGGGAGATAAGCCCGCGACCAGGGAGCTACAAAACAAAACCTATACCGGTGGGCACGCACTTGGAGTGTGAAGCACCAGGCCACATGGCCTAGCATAGAACCAAGGCGAGAGGTAAGGGGGCCAAGAACTAAGGGGCTAAATTGTTAGCGCCTAGCCTGAGAGCATATGCCATGCGCCCATACGTCGAAGGGCCTATGAGTTAGGGGTTGCTCCCATGTATTTTGGAATATAGTGGGTTTTAACTTTATTATATGAATTATTATTGATTTTCTCAGTAGATTTGGGGGATTTTTCCCATTTTGTGGGGATATTGGGCCCTTTTTTAGGCCAGATCTTGGGAGGAAGTTGGGAGATGGTTACCAACTTCAGATCTATATAAACCAGGCCTTCTTGTGTCCATGGAGGAGATCAGTGGAGGTTCATAACAGGTTTATGATGTCGGATTGTTGAGCCAAAAGTCATTGTCATGCAGGGAAGTTATTGAGGAGCGCACCTTTGTGGGCCATTTTTGGGAGCCTCGTTCATCCGATTTGGGTGCCGTCAGTTTTGATGGGTTCATGAGATCTGGTAGAACATGACCAACTCATTTTTATAACCTTTTCACACTATCATGATGTACTTGTAAAGATTCGAACAGAAATAAGCAAAGCCCATTGAGACAAGGCTCGAAGACGTAGTCGAGATTGTCGAACTCCGTTATCACATTTGTGTTATGGTTTGTTGTTGTTTATTGCTTCTTTTCAGTTCTGCACATGTGTATATGGATGTCATACTTCTTCTATAACTTCTTCCTCTTTCATTAAGCTTCTTAATTGGTTAATCAATACATGCATAATAACTCAACCATAGTCGTGTAAAAGATCTTTTCGGATCAGGTGTTTATACTACTTGGGAGAAGTAAGCAATTTTCTGCAATTCTATGTTTCTTGTTAATGTTAAAGGTTAAACTAATTTCTTGTTGCAAGTATCCTTTTTTTTTTGAAGAGGAAGACATAAGTGTTTCTCTTCCTCACAAAGTCTTTATTATTCAAATTTGTGAAGCATTCTTGCTAGGGTTAAAAACCTAAGGCCCAAAACTACTTTCACTTTAGGGTTTTAACCCTAGTCTTTGATCCTTGACCTAAGTGAAGATAGAACAAGGGAAAAACGACACCTAGGGCCCAAGTGTGTTTGCACCCTAGATACCTTTTCATCAAAGCCTAAGACCTAAAGCCCAAGTGTGTTTGGACTTTACCCTTCATGTTTCATCTAGTTCAATCTTCAAGCTAATGCATTTGAGACTCCATAAGCCCTTGAGGACAAGGACACTAATCTAGAAGTGTTTGTGTGGTTAAAGTAGCTTTTAAAATCAAATTTCTCACTCTCCCAAACATTTAACGAACATTGCTAACCCTAACCCTAGAAAACTTCCAATATTTGTTTCTTTTGTAATAAAAAATTTCTATAGCCACTGAAAACTACCTTCATTTGTTACATACACTCATTGATAAGTGGCTTAAATTGTTCATAAATTATTTCTAGCAATTGGATAATAACATACACGTTGAATGCTTACTTTTCATAGTGAATTGCTACATTGCTGAGCACTTTTATTTGTTGTTGTTGCAATGTATTAATTGTTGTTATAAGACTAGCGTATTGTTGCAATGTATTAATTGTTGTTATAAGACCAACATTTTGTTGCAATTTGCAACAACCATAGAAATTGTTGATTGCCTAGTGTCTAAAGGATCATTATAGCATCTATCAGCTTGGTAATTGTCTATATATGTTGCAAATTGTTTATTGTCACGTATAAGTACAACAATTACCTTGCAACCTCACATTTCCTTTCCTAGACCTAGACCTAACCAACTAGTGACCAAAATAGGGGTATGCAGGCTTGGCTAATCTTGTTACTTGATCCCTTGAGGTCACCAAGGAAGCCTCCCTTGTGGTGGACCTCTTCCATCACTAAAACAAGGGAAGTATCAGGTGAAAGTGGTAGATTATTCCATAGTTACACAAGATTTGGGATCTTGTGGAGGTATTTGCACAAGTACAAATCATGGGATAACATGAACTATAGCTTAGTATGTAAATTGTATAGTACATTAAATGGCGTGAATCATGAACTAAGAGCATGGTAGTCCCACATTATTGAGTACTTTGGATATATAATATTTAGGAATCCCTCTTACTTGAATTGACATGTGAATCAAACTTTATTTGATGAACTTTTGCTTCTTATTATGTATGTTGATGAGTTTATAATGATAAGATGTTGTGAAACTACATTTGTATTATTGAAATAAGATTTGAAGTAGACCTTTGAGATGACATGCCTTAACATCCTTTATTAGGAGATCTAGCAATTTATGTGATTTATCTCTCTTATATAAATGCCATTGATCTATTGAAGAAGTTGAGAAAGATAAAATGCAAGCCTATGGACACTCCCATGGAGTTAAACAAAGATGAATAAGGGAAACCAATGAGTGTAACCTATACAGATAGTTCATTGGAAGGTTGATTTATTTAATCATCGCTTGAACTAATATCGACTTTGAAGTTGGTGTAGTGTAGGGTTATATGCCAAAACCAAAGTTAAGTCATTGCAAGGCTACACAAAGGGAATATTGTGATACATTATAAAAACATTGAATTGGGAACTAGAATATGAGAGTATGGTAGGTGCAAAGGTATTATGTTGGTCAGATTCACATATTCTCACTAGGTTGAGTGCACATGTGATATAAATTGTGAATCTAATTATATATTTTAGATGGGATTTGGAGTGATCTCTTGAAGTAGTAAGAAACAACATATTTTTGCATTATCATCTGCAAAGGAAGAACATAAAGAAGCATTAGTCATAGCATGTGAAGTAATATAATTGAGAAAAGTCTTGATTGATTTTATGTAAGACATAGTTCTCTGATAGATTTGTTCTACAACGATATTTGTGTAATATAATTGGCAAAGAATGTAAGCAAAGACAAATTTCATAAGTTTGAAGCAATACTCAAAATTAAAGAGAACAAATTATCATCAAAGGGGAGTGTAGAAAACAATAAGAAATTGTGCATTGTTGATTGTACTTTTATGCAAGTGATGAAGCACAAATATTTGCTTTAGTGTGTAAGTGGATTTGCAGTTTTATTTGATAGAGAATGGCATAAGATGGAAACTATTGCATAGAATTATAGATAGTGTGCATGAGTTAGAGAAGATGGTTGTTGAGCTGAAACAAGTGAATGTGTTAGTGTTGATTTACTCCACTTTAATCATAGACAAAGTCAAGTTTGATCACTAGAATGAATGCATTCACGATAAATCATGGAAGAACTCGAGTATGCAATTTTTCACAATTCGTCACGGTTGTAGTCAGATTTTTGGATTATAAATTGTGTTCAAGTTTAGAAACATTCCCAACTTGAACATAAATTATGATCCATAAATTTCATTACATTTATGGAAGCAATTACATTAAGCCATCCTCAACACACCTCAAAGCAAGAATTGTGCAAGTATATTTTAAACATTGTGTAGGCACATCAAAAAAGGAGGAGACATTTGAATACATGAAGATCAAGTCTAATAGTAAACCACAATGATCAATCTTGTCTATAAATATGTATTAATTTGTTAGGAGTTAGGTTGGATAGTGAATAGTTAGTTATAGAGACAAAAAGCTAGAGTGTGTAACAATGGAGAGAGAGAGAGAGAGAGAGAGAGAGAGAGAGAGAGAGAGAGAGAGCTTTGTTTGTGCCAAAGAGGCATAAGCTTGTGAGAGCAATATAGTGAGCTAAATATTTGTAAGATTATTACACCAATATAGTGAGCCAAATAATTTTTAATGTTTTTTTAATTGAAATGTCCATAAAAATGAAGACTTGCAAGGTTGAGTTGTGCAATGTTGTAATGTTTATATTTACAATTTTTTTAGCTAACAAATTCATTCATTGTTTTTACAAATATTGCTTAGCACATATTTATGTGATGCATATTTGTGTTTTGAATTTTATCTTAATTATTCTTGAGATTGCATATTAAAAGTATATGCTCATATTACATTATATATGAGTAGAATTTGAAGCTATCTTATGTAAAGGTCCTTGATTTTTAAGAGAGGTGATATTAGGGAAGGTTGTGTGTTTAGTAGTGCAAATGTGATCTAGTGATTTGATCAACATAGGTTGTAATTGGAAACATCAAATTGCATTAATCTAGTCCTAAGTCTGGGATTTTATGTATCAATGCAAATATAAGTATCCAAATAGTATACTACAAAATTTCTAATAAGATTATTTTTCAACATTTTAAATTAGTTAAAGTGAAGATAATGAAAACACAAATATATATGAATAAAACATCTCAAAATATTATTTAAGGCATCTCTAGATGTCGAGACAATATGGTACATAGTAAAGAGCTTAAGCATGAAATCCAAGCATATATTGCTTCACAATTGACCATCATTCCAAGGGAACGATAAAAACTATGTTCAACTTCATTATCAACTACCATTGCTCCCAAGCACAAGAAATAAATGATGTTCAATTGTTGATGATTACAATTGTGTGAGACATCCTCTAGAACACTGACTGATTGAGTTGACCTGAGAGAGAGCCCATGAGTTGGGTGTGTGATTCCTATATGAGACATAACTAGAACGTTGTGTTGGCCTCCTCCTTACAGAGAGTTGAGATGAACTCCAAATGATTCTTCTGTGTAACGTAGTTAGAAAGAAGATCTGTTGAGTTGGACGTGCCTGTGGCTGAGCACATGTGAACGTGTGAAATCCCATGAGTTGTGTACATCGTTCTGAGACATAAATGAAACGATGTATTAGCCTCCTCTGAGCAAAGAGTTGAGATGATGAACTCCACATGACTCTCCTGTGTAATGTAGTGGGAAAGAAGATCTGTTGAGTTGGACATGCCTGTGGATGAACACAGGTGAATGTGATCCTAGTGGCTGAGAACTAGTGAGTGTGGTTCTCTTGTGAGACACAGTGGGATAGAGATGTGGACATCCCTGTGGATGTGCCCCTAGTGGTTGAGCACTAGTGAGTGTATGCGATCCCTTGCTATATTTTTCAAGAGTCAGACTTACCTATAACCCTATTTGTTATGTAAAGGGTACAGGTCGACCCCACCTTAATGTAAAAGATAATTAATGTAAAAGATAATTAATGTAAAAGATAATTAATATAAAAGATGATTAATGTAAAAGATAATTAATATGGTAATTATTAATTATATTTTGAGTTATTGAGATCGGCCCTATTGTGCCAATAGACACATCATTGTGTCATCTCACTTATCATTGTGTCATCTCATGATTTCAAAAGTTGAGGTCTGAAATTATGAAAATTACAACACCCTCTTGTGTGCTAGGTTTGGTGATGGTGTGGGAGGTCTTTCTCTTGAAGAAAATAGCAAAGGATTGGTTGAGTTTTCTTCCCTTGTTGAGAAGGGTTTCCCAGGATACTTCTTGTGTTCTTGTGCATGGCTATTCTTCTTGTGATCTTGGTTTGTTGCAGTATTTATGGTTCAAGTTAAAAGCTAAACATAAAATTTAAATAAATACATGAGCCATAGCTCATTGAAAACTCTACATGGTATCAGAGCAGGCTTGAAGAAGACCATTGCACATTAAAATTGAAGGCAAGGTCTACCAAAACTTTGTTGTAGGTGTAAAGAGAAGAGGGTCGGACCTCTCCTTGAAAATTATGTGGTAGATGATGAGGCTGGAACCCTCTTAATTTCCTATGGTAGATGACGAGGAGACCGCAACAAAAGGAGAGACCCCACTAAGGGTCAAAGCTTCCTTTTAAAAATTATGTGATGTATGGGAGAGGAAGTCGGAGCCTAGGAGAAACCCCACAACAGTCGAGGTGTATGGGAGAGGAGGTCGGAGCCTAGGAGGAGGGCCGACTGTCTAATTAAGGTGGTTGCAGGCCTCTAAAAACTGCTGCAGAAAACCCCGAACAACAAACTCCTAAAGAAAGGAGGTCGAACTCAAGGATTGTTGCGTGTTGATGATTTTGTTAACTAGGGTTGAGTTCCCTTGCTTGCTGGTCAAATTTATTATCCAATGATTGAGTCTGTTGTTGTAGGGGCGAAGTTTCATTGCTTGGACTGGGTTATCTTGTTGTTGGGTTGTGTCTCTTGCCAAGAAGATAAGTTTATTGTAGTGGGACCGAGTTTTAGTGTTGTTGAAGGCTTTAATGGTTTGGACGACCCTCACTTGATTCCCCACTGACTGTAATATAAATCAGCCCTCCTTGAACTGCCTTGATGTTGATAAAGAAGGTGCCACGATGTTACCAAGGACCCTTTCTGAGGTAAACTAGTATTGTTGGTCTGAGATCTTCTTTTGGAGGCTAATTTAAAGGTAAACTTAAGGGCAGAATCCTTGGCTCTTGTGTATAGTTGTTACAGCTACCCTAGCAGTAGAGTAAGGGTAGTTATTAGGACTGTACCAACCATTCTAAACAACAAACTCAGGTTCCATTATTTAGAGGCATAAGCTATTGTCAAAAGCCAAGCAAACCGATAACTTGCAAGTTGTCGTCAATGCTTGGAACAAACATGTTCTCAGTTATGTTTCTAGCAAAATGGGGCTATCTCAATGAAAATCCTAGGCAACATAAAGTCCTTTCTCATTACTTGACAGTTAAACACTACAACAAATGTTGTAGTTGACAGAAGCCAAGATGGTGATCATTTGTGCATTGACTTTAAGTACCAGTTTTCATGCCTTATCATCAAAGTGCTTTGAAGCAGATTTAAAGACTGAAATTATGACAGAGTAGGGTGGAGTTTGAAGCCCGTTCTAAGGCCAGGTTTGGTACAAGTTACAGAAGTGTGTAAACATTGTACATACCTATTTTGAGAGCAGATAAGCCAACCTTTGGATCTATTTTGGTGAGACATCAAGGGCAGCCTTGACCTATGATTAAAGGACTATTGTGACAACGTTGGGACAACAAGTGTTGTAAGTGACAACATTGTATTTCAGGACTAGGCGTATCTAGTGAATTACATGCATCATAAAGTTGCTACAAGACCAAAGTACAAGGCCACCCCAGCTACAACAACTACAAGGTTGATGCAGACTTCGTTAGAAACTTGTATGGTACATGGTTGCTACAGAGGCAAACAAGTATGGTTATAGAGTATAGCAGTGGCTAGTGGCCACATGAAGCTACAACAATATAATGTGCCTTCTAGTCTACGACAACCAAGAAAAACCTCCATTGGTGTACACTCTCAGGTATGCACTTGTATATATATTATTTTCATCAATGTCATAAGGGTACTTGTAGGAGGAAGGAACCCTTGGTGAAATCATGGACCCAAAGAGGTCTCAGTGCATTAAGAAGAACAACACACTAGAAGTGAAGACTCCAGGTTTGATTGTTTTAATTATCATGCTACATTACAAGTAGGTGTTGTAGCTGTGACAACCATCCTTAAATTGTTTTGATTCTAGAGATGTACTCATGAATCTCCTCTAGGATATATTCTTGTCTTGTTTCCTTTCGTTTGTTTCCTTGTTCTAGGCAGGTTAACAATAAAAGAAGATGTTTTTCCTTCAAGACTTCAGAGGGAGTCAAAACTATTTGAGAAGAAGGAAAAGACAAATACCTTCTCCCCCTCAACAATTCAGAGGGAGACAACCATTGATACAGTTGATATTCCCAGGGACTTCGTAGTAGGCCATAAAAGGCTTGTTTGGGCTTGAAAAACTCTGCAAGAGGCAGAAAGATATGCAACTAATGAAAGTGTCGAGAAATATAAAATGAGACTTGTAGTTATAGGATTCTCACAAGCAGAGGGAGTAAACTATGATGAGACATATTGATCCAGTAATCCGATGAACTTCCATTTGTACTACCATCCATGAGTTGGAAACTACGTCAGATAGATGGATTCTTGATGAGTTTGGGTTTCAACAAAAGTGTTGCCGATCCAAACCTATACTATTACATTGTTGGTGACGAGAGACTGATTTTGATGACTTATTCAGGAAGTTGTGTTGTTGGATACAAGCATGCCTCAACTTCTGATTTTGAGATGAAGGATCTAGGTATGATGCACTACTTCTTGGGACAAGAAGTATGACAAAGGACTAATGAGATTTTCCCGAGTCAAGGAAAATATACAGTGGATATTAAAGAAGTTCAGTATGACAAAATACAAATCCATGTCTACACCGATGGTGATGGATTTGATGAAAGAATAAATTATGATGATTCAGACGAGATTGATCCACATGTGTACCGACAATTGATTGGATCATTGATGTATCTCGTTAACACCAGACTTGAAATATGCTATGCAACAAATGTGCTTAGTCAATCCATGAGTCGGTTGAGACAGGCTCACTGGATAGAAGTAAAGCATGTATTGAGATATATACGAGGCATAGTTGGATATGGCCTGAGATATGCCTCCAGTGTGAACTTGAGTTTGCAGGGATATGCTGATACAGATTGAGCAGAGAGTACAGTGGACCGGAAGACCACATCCGATTGTTGTTTTACCATGAAGTTTGCCATGATTTCCCGGTGCAGCAGGAAACAAATATTTGTGGCCTTGAGTACCACAGAAGCAGAGTATATAGCATTGAGTGTGAGAAGTAGTGTGGTTTCACAAGCTTCTAACAGATTTAATTGATCATGAGATGGATTATATGTTGATAACCAGAGTTGTGTGTAAAGCTCTTTGAGAACCCAATGTTTCATGATAGATCGAAACACGTTGAGATAAAATATCATTATATCAAAGACATGTTGCAAAGGAAAGAAATACACGTGCAGTACCTTCCTACACATGAGTAGATTGCAGACTTCTTGCCAATATGAAGTTCGAGTACTTCCATGAGAAACTGACTTGGTGGAGAATACCTCTCTAGTTGAGAGGGAGTGTTGATGACTACAGTCAAGACGAAGTTCAAGTACTTCCGTGTGAGACTTGGCATGATGGAGAATGCCTCCCTAGATGAGAGGGAGTGTTGATGATTACAACTGCGTGAGACATCCTCCAGGACACAGAATGATTGAGTCAACCTGAGAGAGAACCCATGAGTTGGGTGTGTGGTTCCTATATGAGACAGAACTAGAAGGTTGTGTTGGCCTCCTCCTTACAGAGAGTTGATATGAATTCTAGATGATTCTCCTATGTAATGTAGTGAGAAAGAAGATCTGTTGAGTTGGACATTCATGTGGTTGAACACATGTGAACGTGTGAAATCCCATGAGCTGGGTGCATTGTTCTGAGACAGAAATGAAACGATGTATTAGCCTCCTCTGAGCAAAGAGTTGAGATGATGAACTCTAGATGACTCTCTTGTGTAATGCAGTGTGAAAGAAGATATGTTGAGTTGGACATGCTTGTGGATGAGTACAGGTGAACGTGATCCTAGTGGTTGAGCACTAGTGAGTGTGGTTCTCCTGTGAGACGCAATGAGATAGAGATGTGGACATCCCTGTGGATGTGACCCTAGTGGCTGAGCACTAGTGGGTGTATGAGATCCCTTGCTATATTGTTCAAGAGTCAAACTTACCTCTAATCCTATTTGTTATGTAAAGGGTACAGGTCGGCCCCACCTTAATGTGAAAGATAATTAATGTAAAATATAATTAATATAAAAGATAATTAATGTAAAATATAATTAATATAAAAGATAATTAATGTAAAATATAATTAATATGGTAATTATTAATTATATTTCAAGTTATTGAGGTCGGCCCTATTGTGCCAATAGACACATCATTTGATGCGACGAGTCTTATATAAGTAAAGGTGAATCCCCATTGAAAAAACACACTTATCATTGTGTCATCTCGTGATTTCAGAAGTTGTGGTCTGAAATTATGAGAATTACAACACTCTCTTGTGTGCTAGGTTTGGTTATGGTGTGGGAGGTCTTTCTCTTGAAGAATATAGCAAAGGATTGGCTAGGTTTTCTTCCCTTGTTGAGAAGGGTTTCCCAAGATACTTCTTGTGTTCTTGTGCATGGTTATTCTTCTTGTGATCTTGGTTTGCTGCAGTAGTTATGGTTCAAGTTAAAAGCTAAACAAAAAATTTAAATAAATGCATGAGCCATGGCTCATTGAAAACTCAACATCAACTTCATTATTAACTATCACAAGGATGCAAATGCAAGTTGCAACCAACAATTTAACCACTTAACTACAAATTTTGAAAAACATTTAAGGTGATGATATCACATGCTCAATTAAACAATATAACATATCTTTAGAAGTAATTTTTTTCCTCTGTTTTTTTGGTAAATAAAAATTGAGACTTATATAATGTATGACAAAATAAACATGTCATAAAGTTACATAGTCTTCATTTAAGGGTTCTAAAAATACGAAAAAAAAAATGTATATTTTTAAAATTATATATTGTTGTTATAGTGAAGAGAGTGCCTTTATAATATTATGTATCAATGTGGAAATTTTAAGTTCAATTTGATTTTTTTCCCTTCTTGAAAGTTTTTTACTGGTTTTGGAGAGAAAACTCTCAACATTTACATGCACTAAATTGTATAACCCTTAATTTTACTAGTTATACAACTATGTACCTATTGGTTTCTCCTATTCTTATTGTAAACACACACACACAAAATGGGGTTTTATTCTTATAAAACTATATAAAAGAGTGGGGAAACCCACCCCATCCCCCACCACCCACACACACAGACACATATAAACACATTTAATGTTTTCTTCTTGTAATTGCTTAATTTTAAGGTTTTCTCCCCTTACGATGGTTCTTATTTAATATTATATTAATTATATTATTTTAAAAGTTCAATATTAAATTTTTATTTATTTGCAAAATATTGGGCGAGAAGAAGGAGAAGTTAAAATTTAAAATATTGAGGACCCTAAAAGAGATCGCTTAAACTTTAAGGGTGTAGTGTATTGTTTCATATTTCCACATAGAAAAAATAGAGGAAGTAAAGTCTGTATAATATGTGAGTGGAAAATTTAAGCAAAGGCACTTGTACAAAGTTAGAATAAAAGGTAAAAGACTTCCAGGTAATATTCCATGAATTCAATTTCTCATCAACGACTTTGTATGCTTTTGAAAATCAAAATATTTTTAAATTATTTTTTCAAGTAGAAGTCTTGATACTAGATCTTTAAACACCAAAATATTTGTATTAAGTTTCTTTTGGATCCCTTTAGATGAATAATAGATCCAACATGAGATAGATATGTGCATTTTAAATTTGATGCTTTAGGTTGTATGTGAATGATTTTCTATTTCATTCTATTTTATTAGAGAAAGAGCGATATGTCAAGTATTAACATACTTTTCAGTGTGTTGTCTTCTCATATAATAAGTTTTGAAATAGCTCTCCTTGTAGTGTTTTATGATTGGTTGTTATTGATTTGATTGAATAGGTATTAATGATTGAACTCACCATATTTAAAAAATCATTATGACATGAAATAAAAATTGTCAAAGAAAATTCTTGCAACAAAAAATGAAAATACCACAACCATATTAAACATTATAATTGTGAAATAACCTTGTCTATCATCATTAGAAGTACAATGCTACACCAAAGCAAAGTTGTGGTTCTAAGACATTATTCATGTTCCTTTCTATATCATAAATACCTATCTTTGTTTGCAAAAAAAACCTCATTTATGCTTGAGCAGATGAATCACAAAACCCATCTCAAGAGTTAATTTATTAAATCAATGATCTATTACACATCAAAATTTATTAAAAAGGCTTGTTGGGGAATGTGTGTCATACACCTTGTAGTGCTATAGTGGAGTAGGGAATACATGTAGAGCTACAGTAGGGAATAAACACAGAGCAGTGGTAGGGAATAATTGTTGCATAGTGGCAAGGAATAATTGTAGAGCACTAGCATGGAATAACTTGTTGGTGGTTTCCAACATGTAGGAATGGAAAACCATAAATGGTTTATGGTTTTATTATGCCGATTTATTTAGTGCTAGGACTAGAGGGAAACAATGTGTGTAAGTTTTATCTTACTATCATGTTGCCAAAATTTCACCAGAATTATGCTATTGTTGAACACTCTTGTTTAGAGCATAGAGACTATGTATTGTAACCATTTAGTTACTAAATAATACATTAAGTGTGATTTACACTACATGGGTTTTCTCTTGAAAGGGTTTTCCCCAAGAAATTGCGTTGTTAATGGTTTGTTGTTTATTTCTTTTGTTGCAACTATTATATTTTAATATTTTTCTACACATTCTTCTCTCATGTATTTGTGTAGGAAATGTATTCTGAACTTCTGCTTCCTTTCATGACGTATCAAAGCATGATCACCTCAGATCTAAGGTGTTAGGGACACGATTTTTTTTTATCTAATCATAGTTTTCGTGGGAGCATGCACAAAAGGAAAACTTGTTGCAGGGAAATGGCGAGCACATCTAGAATAGAAATGGAGAAGTTTAATGTCACTAACTTTGAGTTGTGGAAGGGAGGATCTTCTCATCGATAGAGATCTATGGGTTATGGTATTGGGAACCAAACCCTTTGGTATGAAGGATGAAGAGGGGGTGATGTTGGAGATAAAGGCGAGAAGCCTTGTCATGCTCTATTTGGTCGATTTGGTATTATTGAATGCTTATGAAGAAAAAACCGCAACAACTCTCCAGAAGAATTTGGGGGATTTGTATCAAGCTAAATCCTTGGTTAATAAAAAAATTATATGAAAAAAAAAATGTTTGCTTTGAGAATGGGTGATGGTGATTTTGTAGCCAAGCACTTGACTGCATTTAATACTATTCTGACCCAGTTGATCTCAGTTGGAGTTACGACGGATGAAGAGGATCATTGTGTGAGCCTTTTGTGTTATTTACTAGATTCTTGGGACAATCGGGTAATGGCCATTGGAAGCAATGTAAAGACATTGGTGCTTGATGAGGTCATGGTTATTTTACTCTCAAAGGAGGTGAGGTGGAAAGATTATGAATCCACTAATGAGGCCTTCATTGTTTGTGGAGGATCGAAGGAGAAAGGAAAGAATAGAGAAAAGGGTAAATCCAAATCCCATGGGAGACATAAGTCTCCTGGAAAGTTTAGGGAAAAATGTTGGAACTATGGCAAGGTCGGGCATTTCAGAAGGGACTGCAGGGAAGAAAAGAGATAAATAAGAAGGAAAATAACGATTCTGATGATGAATTTGAAAAATCTTCTCAATAGGATGGTGGAGATGCCTTTGTTGTAGTTTTGGCAACTTGTGCAGACCAGAGTACATGGGTGATATACTATGGAGATTCTTTCTATGTGAATTCCCATCGGCAATGGCTTTCAATATATGATAAATACGATGGCGAGATGATATACCTTGGTGACGATTCTCCTCTTGGCACAATTGGTTGTGGTAGAGTCTTGATCATATTATCATATGGCAGAGTAAAGGGGATTGGTAGCATTTTGCACATTTGAGGTCTAACACGAAACTTAATATCAATAAGAACACATAATGATGCAGGTGTGTAGGTTGTTTTTTCTCACAAAGGGTGTAAGATGTCTCGAGGAGCTATGGTACTTGTTAAGGGTGTTCGTCTGGGCACTTTGTTCCATCTTGATGCATGTAGTATTGAGTGTAATARCTCTTCAATTTCTACAATAGAGAGAACTATAGGATCTACATCTTCACAATCATAACCTCTTAAACAAGCTCTTACTTTAGAAAGCAAGTTACTTGCAGAGAAGACAAAGATATGGMACTAAAGATTGGGCCATTTAGGTGAGAAGGGCCTACAAGCCTTGCATAACAAAAWTATTGTTAATGGATTGAATGATTGTGCTCTTGAATTTGCTTTTTATGAGCACTACATATATGGAAAACATAACCRTGTTCAATTTTATTCTAGTTCTCACAGATCTTCTAGGTGGTTGGACTTAATTCATTCTGATGTATTTGGTCCAATTAAAGTTCCTTCGATTTCTAATGCTTTGTATTATGTGTCATTCATTGATGATTATTATAGAAGGACACRMGTATATTTTCTTAGAACTAATTATGAGGTTTMTATCTGGTTTATGGAGCTTAAATCTCTCTTGGAAAATCAGGYTGGTGGGAAGATTAAGGTGTCGAGGACTGATAATGGTAGTGAGTTGTGTTCCAYAGAGTTTGATAAGTTTTGTAAGGAGAATGGCATTGAAATACATAATACAAATCCATGTATCCCTCATTATAGTGCAGTTGTAGTACATGTGAATAGAATTTTGGTGGAGAGAGCTAGAAGTATGCTTAGTAGAGATGGATTAGAGAAGAAGTTCTAGGAAGAAGCAATTGCTACTGCATGTTACTTGATTAACAGGTCTCACACATAATATCTTGTGGATAAGACCCCTACGGAGGTTTGAATGGGAATGGAGCCCTCACTTCATCATCTTTGTGTTTTTTATTGTGAGACATATTCTCATGTGCCTAAGAAGAAGCGGTCGAAGTTGGATAACAAGGAAGTAAAATGTATCTTCATCGGCTATGGCATTGGTGTGAAAGGGTACAAGCTTTACGATCTCGTGGTTGGAAAAGTTTTGTATGGTAGGAGTGTTATTTTCAAAGAAGTTAAGTGTTCTCCCACAATGGTGTAGCCAAAAGAGGATGAGAAGAAGTCAGTGGTTTAGCTACCACCCAAGACAAAGAAAGATGAACTAAAAAATGAACAAGAAGTTCATGATGGACATAATGAAGATGAGGGTTTATAGAGTTCAGAAGAGGAGGATGAAACTCCACACCAAACTTTAAGGAGGTCCACTCAGCAAAGAAGGCAACCATATAGGTATAATTATAATTTGTTTGATTTCAGATGTATATTTTCTTTATTTGCTAACACTAACGTGCCAAGAACTGTGAAAGAGGCAATGGAGGTGGAAGATCATTAGTCCTAGAGATTAGCCAACTTGGAAAGAATGATACATGGGACTTGGTCCCATTTCCCAATGGACGAAAACCCATTGGATACAAATGGGTGTTAAAAAATATGATCGGTTTAGATGACAATGTTGAAAAGAACAAGGCAACATTGGTTGTAAAAGGATATTCCTAGGTTGAGGGGATAGACTTTGGTGAGATATTTTACCTAGTTGTGAAGTTAACGTTTACTAGGTTCTTATTATCTGTAGCAACATCCTTTGATTTAGAGATAGGATAGATAGATGTGAAAACAACATTCCTACATGGTGACTTGAAGGAGGATATCTACATGACACTCACATAAAACTATGTTGAAAAAGGTAAAGAGTCTTTGGTTTGCAAATTAAAAAATCCTTTATATGGTCTCAAAAAGTCTCCTAGAATGTGGTATCAAAAGTTTGATTCTTTTGTGTTGGGATTGGGATTTATGAGATCCAAATCATATCACTGTGTGTATTACAAACACGATGGTGGTGATTTCTTTGTTATCACTCTATATATAGATGACATGTTATTCTTTGGTAACAATAAGGATGTGATTTGTGATTTGGCATCTCAAATTTCAACACAATTTAGTATGAAGGACTCCAGGGCTACAAAATATATCTTAGGAATGGCCATCAAGAGAGATAGAGAAAAAAAAAAGATTTGGTTAAGCTAGAGTAAGTATGTTAATTCTATGCTACAACATTTTCGCATGGCATATTGCAAACCATTGAGTGTTCCAAATTCTATGGGAATTAATATTTTAGTTGAGCATTTCCCTACAACACTTACATAGATGGAGGATATGAATTTTGTTCCTTGTGTTAGTGTAGTTTGGAGTTTGATATATGCTATGGTCTATACTAAACTAGACATTTCCCAAGCAATGGGAGTCTTGAGTCAATTCATGGCTAATCCTAGATGTGAACATTGGGATGCAGTGAAGAGTGATCAGGGGATCAAATTTTGCTCAATTTTCAAAGTGCTCGGAATGCGACAAAAACAATGCCATTGCGTCCGTCTCGTCTTCCTGATTCCGGCGGTATATTTACTTTCTCAAACGGAGTCCGTATGGAGAAGATATCGTGATCTGTTCACCAAGCCAAACATGCAAAAATTTTGGATGTTGATTGTACCTGTCCATACAGTCCGTACGGTGACGTGGCAGGACCGTACAGGCCATACGGTGATGATGTGGCAATTGTTTATTGGTTGGTTGCTGGCGAATCGGGTGGTGACACGTGTCTGGTTGGTGGCAAGTAATATGAGGACACATGGCCCAATCCATGGGTGCCACGTGTCCCCTCAGTATTGGTTTATTGGTTGTATAAAATGTAATGGGAGTCCGCAGGGTTCGACCCCCAGACCTCCCCTCATATGCAATGACTTCACAACAGTCCGCTAACCACTATGGCCGACTTGTTCCTTGTTTCATATAACGAACGCGCATATATTTAAACTTGCGCGTGTATGCAATGGGAAGGGGGGTCGGGCCGGGGCTTAACCCCGACCCGTGGTTTCATGCCATAACATATGACTGTTGTATATGCCATATCGCGCGCGGGTTGTAAAACCATACATTATGTATGTGTTATATATTGTATTAACATATGCGTTGGGGTTTGGAACTATAACCAACGGTTAAACGCACGGGGTTTATAACCCGTGGTTTTATTATATGACCAGTGGTTAAACGCACGGGAGTTGTGCGGTTTTGGAATGGGAATAACGACTTAACCACTCATTTGCCTAGCGCGCGGTCACATGCGCCATACGCCCAGGTGCCAAGGCAGTTAGGGGTTGGCGCACCCTTAACCGTCCTACGGTTTGCACCGTTGGCGCAGTTGCGCCCGGTGCTGGGTTTTTATGCTTAAAAGAGCGTGTGAGCCAGGTTCATGCAAGGAGGGTGCGAATTGTAGAACCAGAGACAACAAGCTTGAAGAGGGAGACTTCCAGGAGGCCTAACTTCTTCATTTTTCGACCGATTGAGGTGCCGAAAG
>ML794452.1:0-22953 GCA_009831015.1 Picea engelmannii | reverse complement strand
GATAATATGTGGTCGCACCACAAAGGAAAAGTATATGGAAACTACTCATGCTTGTAAAGAGGCCACTTGGCTTATGAAACTATGTTCAAAAGTAGGGCTAAGTCAAAGAGTTATTACAGTTTAATGTGATAGTAACAATGCCATTTGTTTGGCTAAGAACCCAACCTTTCATACAAATACAAAGCATATAGATATCAAATACCATTTCATTAGGGACATGGTAGAGGATGTAAAGGTGATACTAGAGAAAGTTGACAACTTGAAGAATGTTACAGATGCATTGATGAAACCGTTGAGCATGAGTAATTTCAAGTGGTCATGTGAGTCTATGGGCCTTAACAATTATCTTGCAGTTTGATGCATTCTCCCTTGTACCCTTGCAAGGTATATGACAAGTGGGAGAATGTTGCGACATGTGTGTCATACACCTTGTAGTGATATAGTGGAGCAGGGAATAAATGTAGAGCTATAGTAGGGAATAAATGCAGAGCAACGATAGTGAATAAATGCATAGTCTTGGCATGGAATAACTGTTGAATAGTGGCAAAGAATAAATGCAGAGCAGTGGCAGGGAATAAAGTTTTGGTGGTTTCCAACATGTAGAAATGGAAAACCATAAATGGTTTTTGGTTTTATTAGCTTATTTATTTAGTGCTAGGGATAAATCAAAACAATGCGTGTAAGTTTTATCTTATTGCTATGCTACTGAAATTTCTCCATAATTATGCTAATGTTGAATACTCTTGTTTTATTAACAATAAAGGGGGAAATTATATTAATATAAAAAGTGCCAAAATAATCTGAGTTGATACGAAGCTTCAAAATGAGGATACGATCCAAAGGCATGCTCATTCCAGGATCATACATAACAAATAGTGGCACATAGAGTATTTTCATAGTTACATTTTGTCCAAAAATTCTCTCTGAATATACCAAATAAAAAGTCTCCAGAATGTAGATACAAAAACAATTCATATGTTGTAAGAAAGGAAAAGAAACCATCTAGAATTCACTACCCATCACTAGAACATGGAGTCGGGGTGTTCAAATCCAACATAGGAGCTTGTTGTGCTGGTGAGGATGCCAATTTCGAGTTACCCCGATAATTCCCTAGAGATGAGCTAGGAGGAGGTCGAAGGAAGAGATCTTCAAACTGAGACCGAAGAACCTAACGGTCATCCTTGAGCTGATGGATGCTCTGCCTCTGCTGCACTGAAATTTCCAAAACTATGAGCACTTGAGACAATAATCCACTAAATTGGAGTTGTAAAGAATGGACCGAAGTATGTAGTTCTCCCATCTCTTCCTCAATCATGTCCATGCACTTTAGAGATTTCCCATTAGAACCCCTTGCCATGATTTCCAGCAGACACAAAATATGGTAAACATACTAGGGAGAAACGACCGAATTGCACCTAGATATGCAAATTGACATGTTATGAATGACATAATACTCCATGGAGGTGAACCAAATACAAAAATTAACTCAAGTGTGCACTGATGTGAGCGATTTGGAACTTGATCTCACCTCCCACCTAAAACCATGAATGCATGTACAAACTATCTCTTCCATGATGAGGTTGTACATCCCACATGAGCCCAGGAGTAACGAGGAGCACGAGTGAAAAGAAGGCATAGTACCGAGAGATTTAAGGCATCCAAGGGGCGACATGAGGTTAGCATGTGGAGCCGCAGACTTTGCATGTGTTATCGTCATGTCTGGTTGAGTGATGTGGATGCGCCCTTTGAGTATTGAGCCATCGATCTTTGACATTATCACCATATAGGGGTCCCGATGAGAAATAAGACCCCCTTTTTTCCTTCTTTTGTGAGTTTTAGAGTGGGTCATGGGATAAGAGAGAGAGAAGAGTTCTGGTTGACCCTGATGACGTCCTGTGGATACCTAGTAGCTTCATTTGCAAGATGGCCAACCTTTGATTTATTTGAACGAAGGACATGGAAGAGATCTATCTTGTTGAAGGCCTTCATTTCTTGGTGAATTTTACGCATATTTGATTGGAGTTGAATGTTATTGGGGAGAGACTGAAGTCTTGCATGCCTGATTATTACTTTAAAGTATCCTAGCACTATGAGAGCACAAATACTCATGTATTAGCTAGGGATAATCCTTGGAGAAGTGCATAAGCTTCGACTTGATTGTTGGATTTCACCCCTAGGCTCCATTCATATGATAATTCAATGTTTCCTCTAGGGTCGTGAAGAACCTCACCTACTCCTGCCACCCCATGCTGAACACTCTTGTTGAGAGCACAAAGACTCTATATTGTAACCATTTAGTTTTTGAATAATACATTGAGTGTGTTTTAGACTGCGGGGTTTGTTTCCCATAAAGAGTTTCCTCGGGAAATCATGTTGTTAATGGTTTGTTGTTTATTTCATTTGTTTGCAATTGTTATGTTTTAATATTTTTCTACACATTCTTCTCTCATGGATTAGGTTAGGAAGCGTATACCACACCTTTGCTTCCCTTCAAGGCTCATCTTAACTTTTGATTCTATTGATATTTAAAGACATCTAAAATCTTTGTGGTTACACTTGTTCTCAATTTTAGTCTCTTTCATAATATTGTGTTTGTAAATGAAGAATTATCAAATTTAAAATGTTTATTTATAACCATTGATATTCATTTTGATATTATTTTCTATATTATGAAACATTAGTATATTTTGTATAATTTGATGATATTGTGATTTTGAATGGAAAATTATTTCAACATATATTGTTTAATTTAAATTAAATTTATAATTATAAATGTTGTAATTTTATTTCATGCAAATTTATCTCACTATCTTTTATTACTTATATGCAATACAAAATTTAATAAGATATTTTAATATCAATATATTTTATAAATTAGTTCACTTTGTATTACTTTTCTATTGTATTTATCTTGCAAATGTGTTTTTGATGGCTAGTTTTTGTTACTTTGAACCTCAAAAAATGTTTAATCTCTTACTACCAAAACATTATAATGTGTAATTTTCTATGAACTTAAAATTGCCACTATAAATTTGTATTGTATTTGTACTAAAATCATGTCATGTTTTTAATTGCTTGATTCTCTTACATTGGAACTTATAAATAACTACTAATCTCTTATTTATAAAATGATAATTTATATATTTTTTTATGAACTTACAATTAACGTTACATAAATTTGTATAAATATAAACTTATAACCAATTTGTGTGAACTTGTGGGAAACAAAACATTTTGGTTGTCATTAATTTCCTATTTGATAAAGAAGAGTGAATGCCAAATTTCAACTCCAAATGAAATGATGATTTTATTATAAGATTGTATTAAATATTATTATTTATAATTAATCACATTGTTAATTTTTAAATCTTACATACAAACATGTTATTATTCAAATTATTTTCATGACTACATGTAAGACAATATGATTATCTTCTAACCATTAGGTCAATGATAAATTTCCAATTTTAACTCTTTAATTGATTTAATCCCAAAATATAAAGCGTGGCAAGAATGGAGGGATACTCTTGGATCCTAGAGGAAATATTATTGCAACATATGGATGGGGACTGGATCAATTCACCAATAACCGAGCAGAGGATTATGTCTTGCCGATAGACATTCTTATAGTCAAGGAAGAAAGAATCACAACTTTGGAAATAATTAACGACTCTATGGTGGTCATCAAACCCATGCTTGTCAAAATGACTCCCACGGATTTTAAACTGGCCTCTATTATTGCAAGGGCAAGAAAGGAAACAAATTCCTTCGAGGAAATATCATTCTACCGTGTCAAAAGGGGTCTCCGACACAACAAAAAATCATTGGTCTAACATAGTCACCAAGATCAAAATTAGAATAATGTAAAAAAATGGGGGGAGTATCACTTGTCATATTCCTTAAGGTCCCCTTGGATTGGATGACAGTCTCATCAACATGAATTTCACATGAGTATCTGCACAGAGGATCATTTCCTTTGCATTGATATGGGAGCTCAGAGGAGCCACCATAGTTTTGAGCTCCCATAGTCCTTGTAGCATGCAAGCATTAAACACAAATTTAGGCAATGAAGGGTATAACAATTCGATGTGCATTTGAGGTGGGATAATGGTGAAGGTAGGTATTACAATTGGGAAATTCAACGACTACATTTTGGTGGTAATTATTCCTTTGGTTTTCTTTAAAATCCATCTTGGGATGGTAAATTGCGTCGCTTATGTTTGGATTTGCTTTGGATTTGCAATAATGATTTTGGCTTCCAAGGGCATCACCGACATTCTATTTATCAGGCCTTCTAGAACTTCTCATTCTTAGTTTGATTTCTCTCTAGTTTTGACTAGGAGTCTGGAGCCCTCTACTTTAGGCAAATTTGTAGTTTCCTCTTTGGTGGGGCTGGCAACTAATTCTCCTTCCAGGTCGATACTATATGCCATTTCTAGATTCAAAGGATATCAACTCTAGGTGTTGGGATATTCAGGTCTCTCTTGTCTTTCACCTTTATTTTTTCATAAATTGTTGAATTATTCCTTCAACTCTCCACTAAGATATGCTCTCCCTTGTCATGGAGGTAGTATTTTTGGTGTTATTCTAAGTCCCTTAGGAGAAAGACTTGCTTCTCATTATGTTAATTATTTAGACTTTGAATGTTTTCTATTGTGGTCTCTTTTCGATTTGGGAGTTTGGGAAAAATTTAGTCACCAAGTCTTGTGAAATAGAGGACAAAGTGTTGTAGTTTTCATTTTCATTAGGCCTAACATTCAGTCTCTTGGAAGATTCTAGAGTTTCTATTCTTATCTCACTCTTGGTTGGGAGCTTGTCTCATACTCTTGTTACCCCGTGTACATTTATTTTATTTCTTTTGGTGTAAGGATTTCCGGAAATTACAGTTTGAACAATTTTATCAGTTTGGATTTAGACCCTTGTTTCTAAGGTAGTTATGAAATTTCACTGTTGTGGCATAAGACTTCTTCTCTTCTAGTCATATCTCAAATTTTCTAGACAATAGAGAGGTGCAAAATGGACAATAAGGACCTCTAAGAATTCCGACGAATTTGTGGAGGCACGAAGAAGACATATATTTCAACAAATGAACCTTACTCTTGATAATTGCCATGGTTAATGAGCTTGAACATAATTGTACAACACAACATACAAACCTAATGAATATGTTAATACATAAAAAACAACAAATCAAAATCCTCGAAGCAGAAAGCAATATGGTAAGAAATATGGCCTTGAATCTCCATAAAGAATCTCAATCCATAGCCTCTAACAATCAAGTTTCTAACAATTCAATGAAGGGGAATCACAAAGAAGAAGAAATAGTTCATCATCTTATCAAGCCAATGGACCTGGAAAGATAGAACTCCCTCCATTCAAATGTGGGGCAAGATGAAGAAAACATTAATCAAGATTTTCATTGATATTGGTGTACTTTAAAGTTTATTGAATATTAGGAGTATGTGTCAAGAAAGCCACCTACAAAAACACTTGGAATATGTTTTTTGTAATGAGTGTTGAACTATTTTTTTTAGCAACTAAAGATTGTTTAGCTATAATTTTGGAACTCCAGACAAACTATATGTAATTGGTGCTAGCTCTACTACAACCTTTTATTAATTTTTTTTATAAATAAAATCCGATAATATTGATTGCATATATTTAACTATATTTTTAAATTTAAATGTTTTATTTTAGCTTTAAATGATTTAATCCCATATAATATTAAATGGGAATTTTTGACTGTGTCTTTAAAACTAAATATTAAAAAGTATAAATATAATATAACTCCAAAATCCTTAAATCTATTTGTAAATTAAAAAAAATATTAAAAATTCAATGATTATTTTATTTATCAAAAAATAATATACTATTAATCTTTCATATATTAAACACAAATATATTTCAATATAATCTTTCATATATTAAACACAAATATATTTCAATATTTATAAATTAACAATGGTACAAAATATAATTGTTATTTATTATAATCATAACTTTAGATAAGTATCTCTTATAATTTTATTTTGTTACTATAGTTATGAATTGTATTTACATATTCAAATCTTCCAAAATTTGAAATTCTTTTCTCATTCCATTTTGTTAAATAGTTATGGATTATATTTATATATTCAAATCTTCCAAAATTCGAATTTTTTTTCTCATTACATTGTAGCATTAGTAATATTTGTGAATACAACAATTTTTTCTAAGATCCAAATTAATAATCAATTAAATATTAAATACTTCAAAAATAATATAAATATAATATTAATGAATGAAATTTAAAACTTTTATTTAATAATTTGTTTACTTTTCCATTAAACCTTAATCATATATTTATACATATTAACTAAACATAAATATTAGTGAGTATGAAAATGAGATAAGTTCAAAGTTATCAATTTTATTTATAAATCATAAAAATATTAAAAATTTAATAATTTTTATTTTTATTTTTTAAAAATTAGTATTTTATTTTACTTTCATGTATTAAATATAAACATATGACAATGCTTATAGATTAATAATTAAAATTACACTTTAAGAAATTTGATCTCTTTCAGTGTTTGATAACTTCTAGTTTAAGATGGATCTAAGTTGGTTTAATTTTTTAGATGTTGTTCATATTAACTACTTAAAAAGATATTAACTACTTAAAAAGTAATACAAACATCAGTGATACTAATAACGATGAAATTTAAGATTTTTGTTTAATGATTTGTTTATTTTCCCATTAAACTTGTCAAGAAATATGGATTGTATGGTTTTGTTGGATCTGCTAAGTGAAACCCAATAACATCCTATATATATGTCCCGCAACTTGACCTCTTAACATCATGCTTATATTTCATAGCATATCCTATGAAGTTATGCTTATAATTCAGAGCATTCAACCACTCAAGTTATATATTTAATTGTTATTATATATATTAAATTATTATTATCTTTATTTTGTATATTTATTAAATTTAATGATTATTCATTTAGTAAACATATATTATTTTGTATATTAAATTATTATTATCTTTATTTTGTATATTTATTAAATTTAATGATTATTCATTTAGTAAACATATATTATTTTGTATATTAAATTATTATTATTTAATATATTTGTTGTTATATTTTTCCTATTATTTATAATTTTTAATATTAAAATATATCATTTTAGTCTTATTATTTCTATTATCATAAACACACAAGAACACAAAGTGAAAACATAAAATCCACCCTATTGTCATGAGCTATAATTCTCACATCAATGCGATTTAATTTTAAAGGGGACCGTATGACTTGACCTTGGCTTAGCGACTGCCACCACCACCGAAGCAAAAACAAGAAGAAGAATACTAATAAGATAAATTTTAAGATGAATAAAATACAGCACAAAACTTGCGCTTCCACTATTTATATATAGATGCACACACATAATGTATACATTCAGTTCATTTAATCTCGCTCATTTTTCTTTCGTTGTATTGTATTTGCGTTGGTGATATCAGCTCAGCTTCGCTTTGTTCTCCATCTTTTTTTATCATCAGCCATGGCTTCTTCATAGATCTTCTTGTCAGGCAAGGCAAGGCAAGCATTCATTCATCAAACAACAACAGCCGAGAGCTATGCAAAACTTGTGAGCTATTATTTTTCATACATACTGTAATCAGGTAAGAAGACTGATATTTTTTTACTATAGTTTTACATATTGTACTCATGTTTCACAGATCAATACATGCTATTCTGTTTCGCCTTCATATGTTTAGCCATAACAATCAATGCTTAACGTGGGGTTGTTATTTTACCTGTGTTATTTGACTCTGTGGACTGAACCCAACAACCCAATACAGGAATTCAACATAGATCTTTCATTAAAGACGCCTCTGCAATTTGTTCGATCTCTGATAATAACAGCGCCCCGTGCCTCATTCTATAATATTAAAACTTTGGGTCCAAGCATTAAACGAATCTAGGGAGTTGAATTGGTCTGCTATGGTGGGCTGTTGGTACATTCAAAAATAAATAAATGGGGAATTCGTTCACTATGTACGGAGCCAGGAGAACAGTGATATTCGCCCTGTGTGCATCTGTGCTGGAATATATATTAAGTCTCACTGTTGGAGGAGTTATGATTTAATATGTTATATCGTAGTGTTTGTCCAAAGCTACTGCATTTTCCCTACTGTTATGCCCATTATACATTTTGTGTATTTAGAAGTTGTTTATATCCAGTTTTGATTTGTGGGCATTTTCAGTTTGTCCTGTGTTAAAAACAAGTTTCTTGGTTTTTGTTTTTGAATGGGGTTTTTCGTTCAGTTTTGAGTTCCATCTCCACCTCCGTGACCCTATGCTGTAGCAAGTCTATTAACAAGGTATTGGACTGAAAACTAATGAGAATGGATATCTTGCTGGACACTATGGTTCGGTCTTCTGGTTAAGGATCCATATCCATGTGTAAGAGGTTTCAAGTTGAGCAATGAATCTGAGAAATGGGTTGCATTTCCATAGGTTACGTTCTGTTATCCAGGAGGAGCAAATACATTTGAATATTGGGTTCCCTTGATCATGAGTCATTACCGAGCATAAGATATTATATTTATGCTGATTTATTCTTATCAGTTTCTAATCAAAGTTCTTGCAATGAATGGTAAATGATGATTGACGGCCGAGTAGCATTGGAAGCAGGCTTTCTAGAGGGGAAATTTCGCATTTATAGTTATGTTTCCTGTTTCACATGTTGGTTCGGGTTCAATTGCTTAGCTGAAGGATTTCCTTTCATTCAGAATTTTGGAATTTGAAATCTGACTTTGTGATTCATGCTATACTAATTCAAGAGCAATTCCCGATTTTGGAATTTGAAATCTGACTTTGTGATTCATGCTATACTAATTCAAGAGCAATTCCCGTTGGGTTCACCAAAATTGAGTGTTTGCGATGTGAATTGATGCTTAATCTTTACCTCTATGTGAATTGAAGATGGAAACGACTGCTGCTGTGTTCACTGGGAATATAAGAAATAAACACTGCTTAATCCTCTCACGTTTTCTGGAGCATGTTCTCATCTCTTACATGTATCTTTTTCAAATAAATTCTTCTATGTATTTATCAATTTATAAAATCATTCATTCTTCCACAAATCAAACAGAATACAAGACTCTCCTTTGTTACTCTCCTTTGTTTCAAACTTCCATCAATATTACTGTGGGCAGATTGAATATCAGGTACATTATGTGAATTGCATCAGATTTTCGAGAAGCTGAATGGATTTCAATCTTTGGTAGTGTCAAAAAGCTGTCCTTGTTGTATGTTTCTCTTAATTTAAATGTTAATATCTCTCAGGTATCTGTTTGCTCTCTGATACAAGATCAGAGAATTCCCATCATCCTCACTACATGATGTAACAAAGTTTATGAAACAACATTCTTTCACCATGGTACTTGATATCACAAAGTGGGATCCCAAAAGACATTGACATTGGAGGTCTTTACTGTCCACAGAAGGAAATAACATTGAAGGTTCTTTGTTATCTACAAAAGGAAGTAATGTGCACACGCTCTTTGAATCAAATGGGTGATTTGTTGAAGTCTTATGTATTAACTTCTTAGGATTCAATGTCTTGAGTGTATCAATTGGGATGAATGTCATCTCATCAGTACAGATTTGGAGGTATTTGGAAGGCCTTCTCTGGACTAGAAGGCAAATGTAAGGAAGTGGACTTGTGGGATTGGAGGAGAGGAAACAGGAAAATGAAATATTGAGAGTTTCTATGAAGCTTCATGGATGCCACATATAAAGATGCAGAATCTAGAAATGTGCAGGAAATATTGATTATAAAAGCCTTTTCTGTATGGAATGATTCTTGTGAAAACAGGTTTTCATAACCATGGAGTTGCAAGCATTGTGGAAAAAAATTGTTGATTTCCTGAAAATTTTCCGAGTTATTCTTCTTGCCAGGAAATTGCAGCATAAAAATCATGGGTTGTTGCGAGTTTTGAAAAATTCGTGAAATTTTTTAAATACTGGTTGACACGAAAAATAGCCCAAGGGGTGATTTTGGGTCTCCTTTGGCTCATTTTCACTTGCCATATGTGTGTTTGGAAGAGAGAAGTGTGTTCCAGTGTGGTTTGAGGGGGAAAAATTGGTGTTTCTTCAGTGCCAACAAATCTTTTGTGGATTTTAAATATGATTAAAAAATGAAATATTTAGTATTTTTTAGTACTTGCCTTGTTTTCCGGAGTCATTCTGATTTTTTCTGGAGTTTTTCTGATTTTCTGATTTGTTAATCCCTGCTGAGTAACTCCCAATTTTTTTTCAACTTTGGTCTCAAGTAAGGACACAAATGGAATCCAAGGAAACCTTGTCTACGACAAAGGAATTATATTAATCCATTCACAAATTACTCCAACAAAGACAACCGAGATTCCAGTTTCTCTCCAAATGAGCATGGTTGCAATAGGCTTTACCAAAATAAAATGTATTCACTTGAAAGCTTGCCCACAAATCTCTAGCTACGATAAGTCATAGGAAGATGGAGCCAACAATGGTAGACCCTCTGCCTTGTATGTGTGAGTATTGAAGATGAATTTGATCACATCTTCTAGAGCTATCATTGGACATGCAACATTTGGAGTTTCTTTCTAAATTGTTTTCGTTTGGATCCTTTGGTGACTGAGTTAGCAAACATCAAGTGGGTTTCTATGTTGCCAAGCTTGGGAGAAATCAAAGAGATGGTTCAATACTGCTCTAGTCAGACACTTGTTCCCACTGATGGTTAAGGATTTAATTTATGTAGTCTAGAAGTAAGGTATACAACCTATTTTCAATCCCTAGTGCCAAAAATAGTGCTGGGTAAAGATCGAATTTAGGAGAAAGTAGATAGAGCTATTAAATATGGAGAAAACACCCACCTGTTTGATCAAGGCCTTACTTCCAACTTTCCTAGAAGATTACTTCCGGCTATAGGTTGCTTGAAATTAACACTAAACATTCAAAGGAGTAATCATTTGAGAATGAATCAAAGTGTTGAGGCTTTTGGGGTACAATTCAAAGAATTTTTGTTATTGCCTACTCTTGAGCAGATTCCAGAGTTTAGATCAGGCAGGTTTCTTTTTGCAGGTCTTAGTAGTAAAGCATAAGTTCAATGCTGGATCCTTGGGGTAGTGATGCAGAAGACTGTGTTGTCAGAGAGTAAAACCCAGACATTGCAATGTAGATTGACAGTGTTTTTTTAAGGACAAATTAGTTGCTGTTGGGGTTGCTGGACAGGTTCTGGGAGCAGAATAATTGTCAGATGGAAACCCAAGTTTGAAATCTGTCCAGGTGAGTTAGAAGATCTTTTCATAACTCTAAGTCGGAACTTTGTTTTTGGATGGAGTAGGAGTAAGTGTGGAGTGTTGTGGAGTAAGTGGTGGCGTGGACTGAGTTAGTGTGATTAAGTGAGTCAAGAATTTTGAGTGAGTCAGTGCTGATGGTGTGCAACCATGAGGAGATAAATTAGCATAAAATTTTCAGAAAACTTTCCAATTTTTTATTCTCTTTCTGTGAAGAAGATAGAGTGGTGCAAAGTCCGATGGGCTAACTGGTGGCATAGAGTTCAGTGAAGTGCGAACTAATGGAGTTGGAGTCCTACGAAGTGTCCTAGAGTAACTGACAGAGTTGGACTTTGGTAGAGTGGGACATCGTAATTAATGGAGTTAGAGTTGGAGTCTGACGGAGTACCATGGAGTATGGTGACTCACGGTAGCATGAAGTTTGGACTCAACCATGAGCCCGGAGTAATAACTTACAAAATAGTGCGGAGTGGAGCAGAGGGACTAGAGGTGCCATGGGTTTCAACAAACTCAAAGTAACTGTGGAGTGAGACGAAATGACCATTAGCAGCAAAAGAATGGAATGTTACCCAACTACGTGGCAGTTGGAAAATTTTTCCATGAGCACCACAGTGAGTCAAAGACTTTCTGGGCAAATTTCAGAGGTCAATAGTGGCATAGATGGCCAAAAATGTGGAAGGGTCAAAAAAGATTCAGAGGGGCCATTTCATATGAAATGGCAAAAAAATTGTATGGGTTACAAAATAAAATGCCATGTTTGGACAGCTGGAAAATACAGAGACAACCTCCTATTAAAACATGAATGGTACCACTGGAAAGAGGATTTTGCACACATTCCACAACAATGGTGGAATTTGTTGCAGATACCAATGATTTGGAATTATTTAGAGAGCAAGTGGGGGCCCGACAAACTTTTGGAAGATTCTAGAGCAAGTAGAGTCAAAGTGCTGAACAACCCACTTCTGAAAGCCATAGAAGCAGCCAGGAACTTCAGAACAAGAGAACAACCATTGGGAAAGTCTCTTAGAGGAGAGTGTAATTTTGAAAGTTGTTCAAATCTGCTATGAGTCAGATTTTATAATTAGGGAAAATTGGCTCCAGCCTAACTTTTGCACCTTGGGAGTGCAAAACTATCTAAACAGCCAATTTTCTGAGTGCATAACAGATCGCAAAAGTATCCATTTCTGGCAAACTTGGGCTCAATAGAAAACTAATTCAGAGGAGAAGATTGTCATATAGTAGGGATATCAAAGAGTATTTTCAGTTTTTTCAAGAAACTGAGAAAACCAGAGCCTCCAAGGCCATGTTGGGCAGTTTCAACATTTGTATGTTTGCATTCTGAAATGCTCAAAACTTTGTGAGCTGAGAGGGCAGGGCTATTGAATAATAAATAAACAGGGAAGGGTCATAGCAGAACCCTAATAATGAGGAACAGAGGCAATTGGAATGAATTCCCAAGGAGAATTGGTTGAGATAATGTGAAGCATAGGAGACCAAATCCACAGTTACAAGGCGAACGATGCTCACATGCTATCGATTCAAGAGGAGCAACAACTGATCAACAATAAAATTTTGCAGAGCTCTCTTGATATTCAGAAACAGCATATGCATGCAAGAGGAGAGTGGTGGAACTCCAGTTAAAGATTAAGTTGAAGGAAAAGCCCTTCTTCCTCTTTTGATTCCTTGACAAGGAGTTTCACTTCCATAGAAAGGATCACCTTCTCTAATTTGGGCAGGTACTTCTTCTAGGAGAAGGAATAATAAAATAAAGTGGGAGGCAACGGATAAAGAGTTCAGGAAAGCAAATCCACTTGTCTTATAGATGAGGAAACCAATATTGGACTAGAAGTTGAAGTATGGATTCTTAGGACAAAGAAATATTTTAAGTTAAATGATTTTTCCAATAGCACGAATGCCAAAGTTGCAGTTTATAATCTAGTTGGGAAGGCATCTTTGTGGTGGGAAAACCATTGCATGTTGAAGAAGATCCGGGGAAGATATCTAGGCTAGAGTAAATTCAAGAAATACTTCAGACAATAGAACATGTTTGAGCACTATTATGAGCATAATATTTCTGCATTACAAAGATTATGGTAAGGACCCAAGACAGTTGAGGAGTAAGAGGAGTTCCTCGAACTCGTAAAGTATGTGCCTGCCTATAGTGAAGACGAAAAATTGAAACTGAAAATTCTTGAGTGGACTCAATCTTGCTCACAAGAACCAACTCAATATTGTAGGGATGAAGACGTTAGCTAAGGCAATAAATAAGGCCAAACACTGGGAGGACTAGGCCTAAGGTCATTAAGATCTTTGTAAGAGACTCACATAGAAAGCTAAGGAGAAAAGTGACAAGCGATGGATGGGTTACAAGCCTTCACCTTTCACCATGGATAGGAGGTACCACATTCTCATGACAAGCCCACACCTTTTGATGCAGACCAAAAGAGGGTGGGGGATGTGATCTATTACTATTGTAAAGAGAAGGGGCATTTTGCTAAAAACTATCACAAGAAGAAAGGTTGAACATGAAAGTTCAATAACATACGAGAGGTAGACACTATAGAGGATGTAGCCAATGCAGACATAATTTATGTAGCACCAGAGCATTAGTAGATGGACCGCCATTCTATTATGAATGAGGTGAAGGCAAGATTGGTCTTCACCCTGTCACTGTATTGATAGACCTAGGAACTAGTCATGGTTTCATAGCACTACATGTAGTTGTTATGTGTGGGATTAGTGTGAGGACGCTAAGGGCACCACCAAGCCTACTACCCCCTGTTTTGGTCACCTGTTAGTCAAGTCTAGGTCTAGGATAGGGATAAAGGATAACAAGATAATTGTTGTACCTGTACGAGACAAAACACAACTTGTAGCATATATAGACAATTATCAAGTTATAGAGTGCAAAAATAGCCCTTTAGACACTAGACAAATGAAAATTGCTATGGCTGTTGCAAATTACAGTAGTAAACCAATCTTATAACAGCAATAACATTTTTGCAACAACAACAAGAATAAGTGCTCAGAAATGTAGCAATTTGTCATGAAAAGTAAGCATTGATCAAGCATAAAATTATCCAATTGCTAGAAGTAATTTCTGAACAAGTTAGGCCACATATAAATAGGTGTATGCAGCAATTTAATGCAGTTTTCAGTGGCTGTAGCAAAATTTTATAACAGCAGCAAGATATACTTGAAGTTTTCTAGGATTAGGGTTAGTAAAGTTAGTAGGATGTTTGAGAGATTGAGAAGATTGACTTTAACAACTACTTTAGCCACAATATCACTCTTAGATTAGTGCCGTTGTCCTTCTAGGGACTATGGAGTCTCAAATGCATTAAACTCGAAGATTGACCTAGACAAAGCAAAAGAGGTAGAGTCTAAACCCTAAGGTGCAAGCACGTTTGGGCCTTGGACTTTAGACTTTGAGGAACGAGGTACCTAGGGTGCAAGCACGTTTGGGCCCTAGGTGCTGTTTTTCCCTTCTTCTAGCTTCATTTAGGTCAAGGATCAAATGTCTA
The DNA here is from genome assembly GCA_009831015.1 of Picea engelmannii. Taxonomy (NCBI): domain Eukaryota; kingdom Viridiplantae; phylum Streptophyta; class Pinopsida; order Pinales; family Pinaceae; genus Picea; species Picea engelmannii. The sequence goes on along the minus strand of ML794452.1, from coordinate 8,099 downwards.
GGGTTAAAACCCTAAAGTGCAAGCACTTTTGGGCCTTAGGCTTTTAACCCTAGCAAGGATGCCTCACAAACTTGGACAAATAAAACTTTGTGCGGAAGAGAAGCACTTATGTCTTCCTCTTAGGGTTTCAACCAAAACAAGATACTTGCAACTGTTGATTTTTCAATAAGCTAGGATTAAGCATGGAGTTCATTCCATTTTTAGCATTTTACTTAAACCATAGACAATTTGTTACAGCAACCAAGATCACAAGAAGAAACACCATGCACAAGTACACAAGAAGTATCCTGGGAAACCCTTCTCAACAAGGGAAGAAAACCTAGCCAATCCTTTGCTATATTCTTCAAGAGAAATACCTCCACCACCATAAAGACCTAGCACACAATAGGGTGCTCACAAACCCTAGAAGACTAGTGCCCAAGAGAGGTGCACACTTTTCCCAAGAACAAGTGTTTGCTGAAATTTCCAAACTCACACTTGTGATATGTTTCCTCAACGGGGAATTTACCTTTATTTATATTAGATTGAGCCTATCAACAGTAGTGTCTATTGGCACAACAGGGCCGACCTCAATAACTCACAATATAATTAATAATTACCATATTACTTATCTTTTACATTAATTATCTTTCACTTTATGGTGGGGCCGACCTGTACCCTTTACATCACAAATAGGGTTACAGGTAAGTCTGACTCTTGTACAATATACCAAGGGATCTCATACACCCACTAGTGCTCAACCACTAGCGGCACATCCATATGTGCTCAGCCACAGGGATGTCCACATCTCTATGTCACTGCGTCTCACAGGAGAATCACACTCACTAGTGCTCAACCACTAGGATCACGTTCACCTGTGCTCAACCACAGGCACGTCCAACTTAGCAAATCTCTTTCTCACTGCGTCTCACAGGAGAATCACACTCACTATTGCTCAACCACTAGGATCATGTTCACTTGTGCTCAGCCACAGGCACGTCCAACTCAACAGATCTCTTTCTCACTGTGTCTCACAGGAGAATCATCTAGAGTATCACATCATCTCAACTTTCTGCACAGGGGAGACCGGTACATCGTTTCATCTCCGTCTCAGAGAGAACGACACACCCAACTCATGGGCTTCCCCACACAGGGGCACACAACATTCCATCTCTGTCTCAGAGAGGAACCACACACCCAACTCATGTGCTTCTTCACCCCACACAGGGCACAACATTCCATCTCTATCTCAGAGAGGAACCACACACCCATCTCATGGGCACACCCAGCTCATGGGCATCCTTACCCCACACAGGGGCACACAACGTTCCATCTCCGTCTCAGAGAGGAACCACACACCCATCTCATGGGCACACCCAACTCATGGGCTCTCTCTCAGGTTGACTCACTCAGTCTGTATCCTGGAGGATGTCTCACACAGCTGTAATCATCAACAACAACAATATGGCAATTTAACCATTAATATCAACAAGAAACATAGAATTATAGAAAATTACTTACTTCATCCAAGAATCAAGAGCATACAACCCTAATTGCAGAAAATATCCATTCAAATGAGCAAACCATCCACAAATGAACCTCCTTCAAGCATAGCGCATAAGAGAAAAGACCAAGAAGGCTGAAATAACAAACTTTTTAAGAGTGTTACCCCACTAAGTGTGAGGAATTGTGATTATAAAATGAAAGCTAGCGCTAGCCTTCTTATATGAGGCTAGGCCTAGCAATTTGTCCACAAAACATAACAAATCTTAATTAGAAGTGGGGCCGACCCCTCATTTAACCTTTACAAAATGTAAAAATGCAAATAACATGTCATTAATGCCACACGTGTGGTGACGTCAAGCCTTCCTAGGCTAAGAGAGGGCCTCTAAAGGCCACGTGGCACCAATCCAAGGTGGAGTGATGGCAAATGGTGTATCTCCTCACCCAATGTCATGCCAATCATCAATGGTACCCCAACTATCCATCAAACCCTAATGCTACCAAACCCTAGAAGATGACGTCATGATCAAATGGAGGGTGACGTCAAGGGTTTAGGGCACTGCGTTTGGGATGGAGGGAGTTGCATCTTGTCTTTGCATGGTGTTTGACCATCTGTTGCTGCAACATCCCTGATCTAATGAATAATAAGCCTTGGGGTACTCTGCCCATATGTGGGCTTTCAGCCCATCTGTGTGCCATCATGACCAAATTTGCTCAAACCAAGCCCATTTGTCCATCGTCCAAGGTTCCAAGGATACGAGAGCTCACGTCGGAAGATGGTAAGTCATTGGATGACCCATTGTTTTGCATCACATGTGCCAAAGTCTTGCAATAAAGGCACAACATCCTAGGTGAAAACCTAGGACGTCCCTCAAAGAACAATGTCAGGGCCATCCAAAACAAAGCAAAGTATAAGACAAGGTAAACCAATGTTCATAAGAAATATTAGTCCTTAAATCATGCAAAGTGAGATGTTACTTAAGATATAAGCCTTGTAAACAATTCACCTCAGTACCCCCTTCAAGCATCACACTGGCCCAGGACCTCATGTGAGTTGGCAAGTTTGAATATTGGAGGGCCTTCATCCAACCCTATTAGGTGTGTCAACAAAAACAGGAAACAAAATACCCAGGTAGAGGTATAGGTCACGAGGGATGTAGGAAAGAAAGAAACCCTTCAAGAGTAAGTGTGACAATGATATGAATTAGGGCTTACTTCATGGATTATGGTGTCATTAAATCCATTTCTATGAGCACCTTTGTAGAGGGAGTGCTTGCTGCTTGAGATACCCTTTCCTCGGTACTTTTTGCATTCTAAACCCCTTAATTGCCTTTTGATACCTAGTTATTATTTGCAAGTCTCCTTTACAGGTTTCAAGCTTTATTCCTTCATTTTCTTACTAGGCTATGGTCCTTTATAATTGTGCATTCATTCGCATCAGGATAGGGGCGGTTACCATTATAGGGGGTAGAGCTCAAGCTGGTCTGTGGCTTTTATGGTGGCCTTTATCATTTATAGCATATACATAGCAACTACATCAACCTCTAGGCCTTCAACCCCTTCTTCTCATGAGAGAATGGACCATGACCCATTACCGAAGTTTGGTACACTATGAGAGGCTCCAGGATGGAAAGGGTTAAGTATGGTGGGGAATGGAACATTACCCTTGTGAGGGCCCCATAGTAGTACCCCTTTTCATTGGGCAATGAAAACACAGGACTAGGGCACAAAAGTTGATCACCAGGGTGAAACAAGACAATTGACAGAATTTCCCAAGCCAGTGATCCATTATCCAATTTCAACCAAATATCCTCATCCACATGCCCAACAAATTAAGCACAACACTTCGCATGAATGAAGGACTAACATACCTCATGGTGATGTTGGCTTACCATCTCCCATACACTGGGTTGTTTGGATGTGATGAGCCTTGGTTGATCTGTAGCAGTAGAGGAAAATGAGGGGGGTTGCTGGGCTACCATTTGTGGAAATGCTAATCATCATCATGGTTGGGATCATGTGTCTCCACTGCGGGCCATGAGACATGATCTCCTCTATTTACCCCTAGGCATGGGGGGTAATAGAGACAAATCCTTGTGAAAGATAGACTAGAGTTCTAGGTACTATTAGATTCCAAATTAAGGATGAAGACATCTACACGAAAACATTCAAAACCTAGTATGGATACTACAAGTTTGTAGTGGTACCCTTTAGGTTGACCAATGCCACCCCCTGACTATGTTCATATACCTTTGGAACAATGTTTTCGACAAGTGCTTGGACATGATTGTCCTTGTTTCCATGGATGATATTCTTGTTTATTAGAGGAATGGGAAATAACATGAAGAACATTTGTGTCTAGTTTGCCAAGTGCTAAGAGAACATAAGCTTTATGGCAAGTTAAGCAAGTACAAATTTTTCCAAGGACCACATAATTTCAAAGGAAGGGATTGCAGTTGATCCTTAGAATATTGCAATGATCATGGAGACGCCCACTCCCAAGAATTATGTGAGATTGTTTATGGTCCTTGTAGGCTATTAGAAGAGATTTGTTGAAAACTTCTTGAAGATTGGCTATCCTATCATTTCCCTCTAGAAGCAAGTAAAGAAGTTGGAGTGGATGACCAAGTGTGAGGAGAAATTTCAGCTTTTAAAGAAGTTGCTCACTAGTGCTCCAATTCTAAAGATCTAAGATTGGGACAAAGAGTTGATTGTAAGCATGGATGCATGTATTGAAGGAATTGGAAGGGTGCTCATGTAGGGGAACCATGTACTTTGTTATTGAGTCTAGGAAGCTCAAAGACCATGAGATGAATTATCCAAACCATGATTTACAACTTGCAACCATTGTGTATGTCTTGAAGATGTGGAGGAATTACCTTTTGGTTAGGAATTTTGAGTCTAGGATTGACCATGATAGCCTTAAGTACTTGTTTACTCAGCCACATGAATGCAAGGCAAAGAAGGTGGCTTGGGTTTCTCAATGAGTATGATTTTGAAATCAAGTATATTAAAGGCAAGGAAAACAAAGTAGTTGACACACTCATTAAGAGGGGACATGTAGCTGCCATGAGCTCATATGAAGCCGAGTTTCAGTAATTCATACTTAGAGAGATGGCACAAGATGAGTACATCGTTAAGGCTAAGGAAGAGATCTCAAGAGTTGAAGATAATGTGCAAAGGAACAATGAAGACTGTTGGATTTAAGGAGAAAGATTTCTCATATTTAGGGGCATGGTTTATGTGCCTAAAATGGTAGAAATAAGACAACTCATCTTGAACGAAGTACATGATGTGACTTATGTGGGGTATCCTAGTTATTAGAATATTGTCATAACTTTGAGAAGCAATATAGGTGGACACACATGAAGAAGGATGCAATGAAATATGTTGCAAAATGTTTGGAATGCTAGAAGGTAAAGACAAATCAACAACACCTAGTGGGACTATTGTAACCATTCCCATTTTGGAATATACGTGGGAAGAGATTTCTATGGATTTTTATTATGGGTTCGCTTAAAACAATCTAGAAGAATGGTTATTGTGGTGGTTGTTGCCTCCTAATTTGCACCTCAGTTTGGCGTGGAGAAATCTTAATCCACTGGGTGCAACCTTGGGGCCAAGTTTCAAGTTGAGATACTGTCACCTCTACTCTCAACTTCTCCGTCTAGGCCAACTCCTAGCGAAGCCAAGGGGGGGTAGTCCCTAAGAAAATAATCTAAGGCTTTTAATCTAAGGATGATAAAAACAACTTCTAGGAGTTTATATGATGAAACAAGATTTATAACAACAACATATGACTCAAATATAATTAAAGGATACACCCTGTCAATACATGGAAAGAGTCATTCACATTTATAACATACTCCAAATATAGATGATTTGAATAGTAAATGCTTTGAAGTAAAATAATCCAATCAGATAGATGAAAGTAAAGACCAATGCAGGAAAAGTAAATGTGATGTTTTGAATATGCCGCGTTTATTTTATCTTGAGTATTTTATTATGGGATTTGGAAATATTAAGTAAGTCTTGAAACCATGAAGTGGGGATTAAAGTGAGGGTCCCCACTCTTTGTGTTCAAAGTGTATTTGGCCTACCTTACTCGCTATTCAACAATCTTATAGACATGTCGACTGGGTGTGCCGTAGGTCCAACAAAGGAGAGAACGGATCTCATTAATGAGTATCCTCCCTGACTTAACACACTCCACCCAGATGCAGAGGCCTTAGACGTATAGCACAATAAGATAGATTTCCCTAATTAAAATTAGCATGCGTGACTTAGGTCCGTTTATGGGTCACATAATACCACTCGAAAGTAGCAACGGGCTTGCATACGCGGTTGAGTAACTAAGGTTTATTCCAAATAGTTGCAAAAGGGAACTAGTCTAGCAATTAGTATTCTACAAAATGGAACTATTCTAAGATTGTTGTGGTTGATTTTTTTTAGAGTTCAAATTTAATGATGTGAGTTCTTTTTATCTTTTTATGCGAGTATAACTAAAAATGCTAAGTGAACAAAACGGGAAACAACCCCGAAGCCAAAAAAGGACACCGACACCTGTTTCCCCTTAGGGTGGGGGAAACGAAGAAAACACGAGCTTTTTGGCTCGCAAACTTATTCAACTTCTACACTATTTTCTTTTTTTGGGATGCTCTTGATCTTTTAAAGTGCAAGACCAAGGCTTACAATGTTTTTTAAAGTAAAAAATTGATCTAAGAGGTTTCCAACAACTCTGGGGGCTTCTGAAAAAGGTTTAATCCTAGAAACTTGGGCGGAGCCTCCCCTTGTACCTGTTACTTTTGCGTGAAAACAACAAGTTATTAGCTTGAAAGATGGCCCAAAACACTTTGGGAAGTGTCTTTGGTCAACTCAAAAAATATGCAAAAATTAACTAAGTAAATCTAGGCTAAAGCAAGCAAAGTAACTAAGGAGTGAGAGCTAGAAAGATAGCCTCCTTAGGATCTTTTGGGCTGATTTAAAATCATCAAGTAAAACACTCTATAATTGCCGAATAAATGATTTGAAAGCTCAAACAAGTTTGCCTATACTAGCCTCAAGATCCTACTATGAAATAATAGCTAAAACAAGGCAAAGATGGAGTCTGTACTAGATCTAGATAAAAGATGTTATTCTTTCAATTAAGCTTTAGATCTAATCTTAACACATGCATGCAACAGATTTAGGATTGAATTTATCTTTAATGAATCAAATACTTCCTTGCATGCAAGTTAGTAACCAAAGGAAAAGAAATTGTAAGGAAATTTTTTGAGTAAGAGAGGAAGATACAACTCGTTGAGAAAGAGGACTTGGGCAATGGAATCTTAGAAATAGTGAAGAGGAACTATGTTGCTTCTTAGATGTTGGAGTTTGCGGAAAGTGTAACCAAACCCATCCACATCTCCAAGCAAAATGAGATGTTTTAATCCAAAAATACCTGCATCAACTTGTTAAATATTTTTAAATACCTACAAGAGATCTCATGCAAAACATATTAGTCAACCAAAACTTTTATGAAATGAAAGAGATTCTCAAGCAAATGAATTGTAGAATTTGCACTTGCAACCAAGCTGACAAATTCAACCCTATGGAATAACAATATTCTTCTTAAGCCAAATTTAACAAAGCAACAAGCAAATAATTCAAATAATATCACCTCATGAATGTTTCACCATCAACAATTGACATTCACACATTGGAACACTCCTTCATAGACCTCCAAAGCCTTTTATTCAATCTCAATAGCAAAAGTATGATACAATACAATGATAGCGTGTCTTCCCAAAACTCCAACTACATACAAGAGGTAGGTCGCCTCTATTAAATAGCCAAGTGAATGGTTAGGGTTTCCTAAATGAGAAGGCGAGTCATCCTTGAGTGAATGGCGAGTTGTGAAAGCAAAAAGATGGGAAAGGTTTCGGTGGATGGTGAGTGGAAAAAGCAAAAAGGATGAGTTAAGTCGAGTGGTGAAAGCAAAGGTGGATGTTTCTTATTCAAGAAAAGCGTGTGAGTTGGCCCATGCGACTTGCTTGACAAGTGGGATAGAAAAACGCTTTATTGGAAATGGAAACAACAACTAGACTCAAATCGACTCAAGGATAAGTGATTTCTCATTTTAGGAAAGATCCAACAACTCTCTTTAAAGACAAAAGGAACATGTGGGAGACATGTTTCCTTATTTTAAGGAATCCTGATTTTTCCTTTTAATTGTATTTTATTTGGCTAATTTTGAGAGATATTAATTTTTTAATGATTAATAACCATTATTTTTTCTCTCAAAAGGTGGTCTGTGGGTAATGTGGGTATTCCGAGACGGCAAATGAATACCCCTAAGGCATATGATGCCTCCTAGTACCACTTTTTAAAATTATTCATCAATTACAATTAAAATCTCTCGTTTTGCGGGAAATTTTATATTATCCGAAAACATTAAAAAAAACTTAAGGGGACTTAGCGTATTTTCATGTGACACAAAATTGATGACTAGTATGGTAATATACATTAGACACTAGGCTCAGACATCACTTTAAGGCCCAGACACTAATACAAATACTCCAGCTTTGGAGAAATGAGTGAAAAAACCCAACAATCATAAGCTACTGTAAACAACTTAT
>ML794451.1:309118-324010 GCA_009831015.1 Picea engelmannii | reverse complement strand
ATGTTTACACAATTTAAGGTTTGTATAGAATATAAACAATACATTAGATGAATTGAACTCATCAAAACACAGGTCTACACACCTCAGAGTTGCACTGAATTTAAATAGCATATTAAATGAATTAAGAAATGTATCTAAAAAATATATTTGATAATTGGATATAGAAACCCTTGCCTACCAACCTGAACCCAAGTTTACACATCTTGCAAAGGTTTGTTAAATTAGCTCGAGGTTTTCTACATTAGAAAACTCCAGAAAACAATACATACAACAACTTGCATCAAACTTGGGTTTAAATGGATCTGTGCTAGTACTTATTGTGGGTGTTTTTACAAATGAGTAGTGAAGTGTGTTGGTTGGTGGTATCAAAAAACTTGCTTTGGCATAAGTGTTATGTGGTTTATGAATGGCTAACAAATTGGTTGTGTTACCCCCTTTCACCTAGGTAGAGGAGATCATGTCTCAATGAAGACAGTGATCCTGATGATGAGAGTCAGCATTTTCACACACAACAACCTAGAAGCACCCTCAAACACATCTCTCCTCATCATCCAACTCATCACACATGATTAGCATGGTTCATTGGAAGATGGTGGTCTAGCGTCAGCATGATGTACATTAGTCCTTGTTTCATATAAAGTGTCATATTTAATACATTAGGCATATGAGTAGGGATCATGGGTTGAAGATGGATAATGAATCATAAGTTCAGAAGTTATGTTTTCTTCCTTGTTTCATCTTGGTGGCCATCATTAGTTCTCTAGTCCGATGTTTTCACTCTTGGGGAACATGGGTACTATCGAGAGGCTCTAATAAGGGCAACAATTATGCCCTCCCCTCCGTTCTTAACACTTATCATCCTGGAGCTCATTGCGGTATACTAGACTTTGGTAATGGTTTTACATGCATCCCAAAAGGATCGTGGTTCATTATCTTATGAGAAGAAGTGCTATAATGTTGAGGTTGATGCAGATGTTATATAAAAGAAAGAAATAAATTTGGGATAATGAATGACCAGCTTTAAAATCCAAGGGCTAGCTTTGTTGGGTATGTGTTATATTATTTGCACGAGTAGTAGCATCAAGCGCACAGGGGGGTTTGAGGGGGGGGGTGTAGGGGGCGAAATCCCCTCACACGGGGGTTTCGGGGCAATGACCCTAAGGAAAAAAACATTCCTCGGGAAACATTCCACGTTTTTGGGTGGTTTTTCGGCACATGGTTTTTGCCGATGGTTTTCTATTTCCGGTTAAGGAATTAGGGTTCTTGACTAATCGAGGTCATTGGGTTAGGGTTTTGAATTTCATTGGCACCTATATATATATATATATATATATATATTGTATTGTAAACAATGTGACACTATGAATGAATATAGAATATGCCATTTTTTTCCGGTTTGGGTTTCTAGGGGAAAAATCTATGTGTAATGCTTTTATTTGCCATTGTATATTTTATGTTCTTTTACTGAAAATATGTTTGCAGTAAATATTGTAAAAGGTTAAACTCTACAAGCTTGAGCTCTACCCCTTCTAATGGTAATCGCCCCTTTTCCTAGTGCATTGAATGCATATATATGAAGTACTTTATCCCAGTAAGAAAATAAAAGAAATATTAAGTGCTTGAAACCTAAAAAGGGGACTTGCAAAGTAATAAATCAATATCAAATGGGAAGAAAAGGGTTTTGAACTACAAAAAGTATTGAGGAACAGGCATCTCAGGCACCAAGTGCTCCCTCTACAAAGGCGCTCATGGAAGTGGACCAAATACAGTATCATGCATGTCAATGATTCCAATACCACAAAGTAAGCCCAACATGTTTCACTATCACACTTACACTTTGATGGGTTTCTTGGGAAATATCTCTGTACTTGGGTATTGGCACACCTAATAGGGTCTTCTCATGGTCCTTTGATGAAGACCCCCCTTCTCTCCTAAGGGTTGTGTGACTTCCCAGTCTAGGATCAATCAAGAAACTGAGTCAGATCGACTCTTTGGGTCTCTGCTAGACCCCAAACCCACTTACATAGGTCCTTTCTCCAAATGCGTAGGCCGCATGAGACCCGTTGGCCCTCTTCTGAGCGTTGTTCAAATATCCATGCCAAATGGGTGCTATCTCTTCCCTGGATAAGCCCCTTCCTTTTTCGCAACCCCGACTGTGACCACTCGCCTAACCAAAAGGCACGTCACAACTTCGCGTGTCGGGTGTTTTCCTATGAGTCAACCCCGACTCACTGACTTCCAAAATCCCAAAGTGGGGGCTAGCGCATGCTAGATCCTCCCTTAAACTTCAACAATGTGACCCCTCACTATGACTTGGGGCCAATCTCTCGAGCGCTTCGTGGTTTCACGTCCCTGGAAGTTTTTGTTCGCTCGTCCTCCCAATTTCCAAAACCCGAAATATGGGCTCCACTCACGTTAGATAAATGGTCCACAATCTGTGTGATCCGATGGTCTTGCTTTCTCCTTCGCGAACTTAGGACTTCATGTTTCATGAATTTGGAGGATTGCTCACCTCTCTTCTTCCGATACTCGAACTCACGAGTTTCTTGGGACCAGATCTATGACCCACACTTTCCTTCCTCTCTACTTGGGTATTGGCACACCTAATAGGGTCTTCTCATGGTCCTCTGATGAAGACCCCCCTTCTCTCCTAAGGGTTGTGTGACTTCCTAGTCTAGGATCGATCAAGAAACTGAGTCAGATCGACTCTTTGGGTCTCTGCTAGACCCCAAACCCACTTACACAGGTCCTTTCTCCAAATGCGTAGGCCGCATGAGACCCGTTGGCCCTCTTCTGAGCGTTGTTCAAATCTCTGTGCCAAATGGTTGCTATCTCTTCCCTGGATAAGCCCCTTCTTTTTCCGCAACCCCGACTGTGACCACTCGCCTAACCAAAAGGCACGTCACAACTTCGCGTGTCGGGTGTTTTCCTATGAGTCAACCCCGACTCTCTGACTTCCAAAATCCTGAAGTGGGGGCTAGCACGTGCCAGATCCTCCCTTAACCTTCGACAATGTGACCCCTCACTATGACTTGGGGCCAATCTCTCGAGAACTTCGTGGTTTCACGTCCCTGGAAGTTTTTGTTCGCTCGTCCTCCCGATTTCCAAAACCAGAAATCTGGGCTCCACTCACGTTAGATAAACGGTCCACAATTTGTGTGATCCGACGGTCCTGCTTTCTCCTTCACGAACTTAGGACTTCGTGTTTTGTGAATTTGGAGGATTTCTCACCTATCTTCTCCCGGTACTCGAACTCGCGAGTTTCTTGGGACCAAATCTATGACCCACACTTTCCTTCAATAAACGACTATGACCCACACTTCCTGAGGGTTAAAGGCAGTGCCCTTATCTCTGGATCCAACAATTGTTGGTCCATGCGCTCAGATCTAACGGTCCAGATCTGATCTTCTCCCCGCGCTTCCTCTAGGCACTGGACGTTAATCCAACGGTCTAGATTCCCTTCGCAACCGATCAAACGGTTTCTTTTACTCCTCCTCTTGATCTTTTGACTTGTATGGCTTAGAAATTGTCTAAGTCTTCAAAGGTATCTACCTTTGAACCTCCTATGAGTCTGTCTCTCAGAATTCAACTACACTTCTGAAAAGTGCTATCCCTCTTGAGCTTGCCCTTCGTGAAGCTTTCGACTTCCCACGCACTCCTTGTGTTTCAGGGATTTTCGATAACTCAGATCCGAAGGATTTCTTGAAAATAAATTCTTCTCACCCTCTCAACGTCCCTCTGTTCTGATTCTTCGGCTTCTCGCAAAGTCCCTTCAACACTTAGTCGAATCTCGGATATGTGCACTCCTTGCAGCAGATTCTTACACAAGACTTGGTCCTTGCGAGTGACTGTGAACGCCTTGCAACAATCACTTTTCACTCTTTGCAAAGGGAAAGTTTCGTGCTATCTCTTATGAGCTTCAGAATTGAAACAGATCCCATCAATGTAGTCCTTGCATTCTGTGTGCACAACTTGCACCACTCGACAAAAGAGAAACAATTGAAACTTATCCTAACATTCACAGTTCCATCTCCTCATAACGAAATTCATTCATTTATTCATGAAGACACAATAACAGGGAATTGCAAACAATGTCCACTCCATGCATTGGGTCAATTTTCCTTTGTTGTATTCCAAAGTGAAAATGGCTACAACTGTGATGAAAAACCAAAAACTGAAAAAAAAAAAACTCAAAAAATCTCCTACTAACTTCCAGCTAGCCTCATTTGGGCGTACAAAACCTCTATTTATCTTAGAGGGCTCTTAAGGTTCTCCCTGACTACTTATCTACATCAAAACCTATCATGACGGCTATCCTATTGCAGTCACAGTTCAGAGCAGGAGTGGAAAATCCCACTTCGCTCGCGATCGTTCAATCATGCCTCAAAAGATTTTTTCAGCATTGAGTTAAGACGTGCTTCAAAATATATGTCGTAATTTCCAGCGTTGAGATTCCATAGACTCCCATGCGCTGAGTATTCCTACTCCGCGTGCTTTCCAAAGATGCTCCTGCATCATACTCCCCTTGACAAAAATTCATGGACTCTTTTCCATGAGCTCATGCACTAACTTTCCATGCTTCTTAATAACAAATTCATTTTCGCAACTGGCATCTTCTATTGGGTGTCCCTTCCATTTGACCAGATATTCAAAATAGGTCTTCCTCCTGGTCTTTTTGTTGATCCTCTAATCAACGATCTTCTCCATCTGTGGTTTTTCTACTACATGCATTTGTTTCTCGCATTGAATCTTCTCTTGATATTATGATCCCTCGGTGTTATCTTTCCTGTAAGGATACAGGTCTGAAACATTGAATATAAGCGATATGCCCACATCATCTGGCAGCTCAATCTCATACGTGTTTGCATCAAGCTTCCTCAAGATCTTACAGGGTCCTATCTTCTTCATCTTTAACTTGTTATGTGTTCCCCTAGGGAACCTTTCTTTCTTGATATGTGCCAGAACCTGATCTCCTACTTCAAATTGAAGTTCTTTGCAATGTTGATTAGCTCTCTATTTGTACTCCTGGCTAGAACTCTGCAACTGCCCTATGATCTGACTATGGAGCCTCTACATTTCTACAACAAAATCTTCTACTCCAGTGCTCCTGATCTCGCTCTATTCCAAGTATCTCAACTCAAATACTCCCCTAGGTTGAATTTCATACAATATTTGGAATGGGATCTTTCCAATGCTCTTGTTTGGTGAGTTATTGTATGCAAATTCTGCTTGTGGTAGAATCTGATCCCACTGATTATGGTGCTCAGTGACCAAACTCCTCAATAAATTTCCCAAACTTTTTCTTACCACCTGAGTCTATCCATCTATCTAAGGGTGATAGGTTGAGCTGAAGGACAAATCTATCCCCAAATTCTTCCACAGTATTCTCCAAAAGTGACCAACAAATTTTGTGTCTCTATCCGAGACAATGCTTCTGGGTAGGCCGTGAAGTCTCACAACTTCCTTGAAAAACAGATTTGCAACATGTGTTGTGTCACTGGCCTTCTGGCATGGGATAAAGTGTGTCATTTTTGAAAATCTATCCACCACCACAAATATGGAATCAAATCCTCTTTGCGTTCTTGGCATTCCCAACACAAAATCCATGTTTATTGCATCCCAAGGCCTCTCTAGTATTGGAAATGGTTGATACAATCCAATGTTCTGTCTTTTTCCTTTTGCATGCTGGCAGATTCTACATTTTTTCACAAACTTTATCACTTATATTCTCATACCTGGCCAATAGTATGAACTTCTCAACTATGCAAATGTTTTATCATGGCCAAAATGTCCAGCCAATCCTCCACCATGCTTTTCCTTCAAAATGTTATCCCTCATTGAGCATTTTCGTATGCACAATTGATTGCCTTTGAACAGAAATCCCTCTTGAATCATATATTATGTCCACTGGATTCTGTCTCTTAGCACAGGATTTGCACATGCTTTGTATCCTTCCTTGAAATCTCTATCATCACAATACATGTCCTTAAGGTGTTCAAACCCCAAGGTCTTCACCTAAAATTCGTGCAGAATCAAACATCTCATGATTAATGCATCAACAACCTTGTTAGCATTCCTAGAAATATGTTTTATGACAAAAGTAAACTTCTCCATAAACTCAACCCATTTTGTGTGCCTCTGATTCAATTTTTCTTGTCTGGTTATGAATTGTAAAGCTTGGTTATGGCTATACAAGACAAATTCCTGTGGGACAAGGTAATGTCTCCACTTCATCAAGGCTTGAATTATGGCATAAAACTCCTTATCATACATGGAGTATTTTCTCTTGGTCTCATTTAGTTTCTCACTGAAACAGGCAACAAGTCTATTATCCTGACTCAAAATTGCTCCAATTGCAACTCCAATTGCATCACATCTCACCTGAAATGTCTTCTCAAAATTTGGCAAGACCAGAACTAGTCGTTCTGTTATTTTCTCCTTCAGTATATCGAAGCTCTTCTCGGCCTCTTCCATCCATTTAAAAGACTTGTGCTTCTTCTTCATAGTATCCATCATTGGTGCACAAATTCCACTGAAGTCTCTGATGAACTTCCTATAGAAACTCGCTAATCCATGGAATCTCCTTACCTCAAAAATACTCCTTGGTGATGACCATTCTTTGATTACTTACACCTTCTTTGGATCCATCTTCAGTTCATTTGAAGAGATCACAAAAACCAAGTAATTGAGTTATGTCTTCGTAAAAGAGGACTTCTTCATATTTATCAACAGTTTCTCTTGTTGTAGTCTCAAAATCACTAGCGTCACGTGTCTCAAATTCTCCTCTTTAGTCTTGCTAAAGATCAGTATATCATCCAGATATACAACCACAAACTTGCCAATGAAATCTTTCAGTATTTCATTCATCAGCCTCATAAAAGTACTCAGGGCAATTGTTAATCCAATTGGCATAACAAGCCACTCATACAAACCTTCATTTGTCTTAAAGGTTGTCTTCCACTCATCACCTTCTCTCTTTCTAATATGGTGATATCCACTTTTCAAATCTATTTTGGAAAATAAATTTGCTCCACTTAAGCAGTCCCTTAAATCATCCATTCTTGGTAAAGGAAATCTATACCTGATGGTGATCTTGTTAATGGTTCTTGAGTCTGTACACATTCTCCATCCTCCATCCTTATTTGGAATCAACATAGTTGGTACTGTGCATGGACTCAATATCTCTCTGACCAAACCCTTGTCTAACAATTCCTAGACTTGGTTATTCACTTCCTCATTCTCTCAACGTGTCAACTTGTATGCCACTTTGTTTGGCAGACTTGCTCCTGGTATCAAGTCAACATGGTGGATGATACTTATGGTGGGTGGAAATGAGTTAGGCAGCTCATCCACCACTATGTCAGCAAAATTATCCAACAATTCCTGAACTTCTTCAGGCAAATCATCCATCGAAGTAGTTGTAAGGATAATTCTAGGTTTCCTCACCACAGGGAACTGCATCTCCTGTTCTTTCTTGACTTCTTTCAGGAGTTTCTTCCCACTCATGAGAAGTATGCTTGTATTGGCTTCCTCTTTCACTTTCTTCTCCTCTATTGGCAACAACATGTGTGTTTTACCATTCTTCTCTAAGGTGTATGTATTCTTTCTCCCATCATGAATGACATTCCCATCAAACTGCCATGGTCTTCCCAACAAAATGTGGCATACATCCATGGAAATTACATCACATAGAATTTCATCTCTATATCCTTCTATCCTAAATTCAACCAAGCATTGTTTAGTAACCATTACCTAGTGTCCTTTCTGCAACCATGAGACTTTGTATGGCTTTAGATGTGCAGTTGTCTCCAGCTCCAATTTCTCCACCATCTTCGTGGATACTAAGTTATCATTACTCCCACTGTCAATTATCACCTTGCATACTCTATCTTTAGTCTTGTAAGTTGTTTTGAAGAGATTGTTCCTCTGCACTGGCTTTTCAACTTCTTCCTTTGGTTTTAAGAGAACCTTCCTCAACACTAGGGATCTTCCATCCTCTACTCCTTCTTCTTCAACATTCCCTCTATGCTTATGAAATGTGAGCCTCACCTCCTCCTCCTTTATTTTTCTCAAGACATTCCCAAGACATGTTCCCTGTCTTTCCATAGGCATAGCATCTTACTTCTCCTCCTCCTCTTCTTCCTCTTCCTCTAGAAGAACTTCTTCCACCACCCTGTCTTTCTCGAGAACTTCCTCCTCTTTTCGAGTGACTATGTGGTTTCTCAGGTTCGTCCTTGGACTTAAGTTCTCTATCATGAGTAACTCCCTTGCTTTTGTTTGGGACTGGGCTTTTACCTCTTCCTCATTGGATTTGTTTTCTGGCCAACTTCTCCTTTGCCTTTAGTGCGAAATGATAAGCATCCTCCACTGTCCTTACTGACATCATGTTGAGATCATCCTGGATTTCATATCTCAGGCCATTTATATATCTGGAAACTTTTTCTTCATCTCTCTCTCTTTGTCCAGTTCTGATGTTCAACCTATAGAACTCTTCTGTGCACTCCTTAACTATCATCCCCTTCTGTCTCAGGTTATATATCTTCCTGAACAGATTGATCTGATAATCTTTGGGCATGAACTTAGCCTTCAACTTGGCTACCATTATTTCCCAGTTCTTTATCCTTTGTTTGCCTTCGCTTATCCTTTCAGCCTGTAGTTCATCCCACCACAACGTTACATGTCCTTTTAGCCTAGTGATAGCTTGTTTCAGCCTTTTCTCTTCATCGACATCTTCATAGTCGAAATGCTTGTCCATGGATCTTATCTAATCCAAAATCTCTTCAGCATCTAAATTACCTTCATACACTGGGACCTCTATCTTGGCTCTACCTCCCAATCTGGAAACTGCTCTCAGCAAGCGTTCTTTGGCAACATCCTCTCCTGCAGCTTCTTCAATGAAATTCTCATCCACAGCTTCTTCGCTCTCTTCATCATTGACGTCTCCAACATCAGGTGTTCTTCTCTACGTTGTCTCCATCACCTCTAATATTTCACGGAGTTCTCGCATCTCCCTTTCTATAGCCTAATTGGATAAAGGTGGTTCCACTCATCTCCTCGGTGGCATTGTGTTGACTATCTGTCACACATAGAGTACAACTTTGATTTATTTTTATCTCCTCTCCTTTTCCTGTTGTCTACAAGAAAAACTTCGACTCTGATACCACTTGATGTGGACCCCCCTTCTCTCCTAAGGGTTGTGTGGCCTCCTGGTCTAGGATCGATCAAGAAACTGAGTCAGATCAACTCTTTGGGTCTCTACTAGACCCCAAACCCACTTACACAGGTCCTTTCTCCAAATGCCCATGTCGCATGAGACCAGTTGGCCCTCTTCTTAGTGTTGTTCAAATCTCCATGCCAAACAGGCACTAGCTCTTCCCTGGCTAAGCCCCTTCCTTTTCCGCGACCACGACTATGACCACTCGCCTAACCAAAAGGCGCGTTGCAACTTCGTGTGTCGGGTGTTTGCCTATGAGTCAACCCCGAATCTTTGACTTCTGAAATCTAGAAGTGGGGGCTAGCGCGTGCTAGATTCTCCCTTAAACTTTGATGATTTGACCCCTCACTATGACCGGGGGCCAATATCTCAAGATCTTCGCGGTTTCTCATTTCGCGTCCCCGAAATGTTTTGTTCGCTCGTCCTCCCATTTTTGAAACCTGAAATCTGGGCTCCACTCACATTATATCAACGGTCCACAATCTGTGTGATCTGACAGTCCTGCTTTCTCCTTCGCAAACTCAGGACTTCGTGTTTCGTGAATTTGGAGGACTACTCACCTCTCTTCGCTCAGTACCCAAACTCGCGAGTTTCTTGGGACTGGATCTATGACCCACACTTTCCTTCGATCAAGGGTTATGATCGTTTCATGAACTTTCTTATCCTGTACACTTCCCCATGGTTAAATCTCGTGCACTTATCTCTAGATCCAACGAATGTTGGTCCACATGCTCAGATCTAACGGTCCAGATCTGATCTTCTCCCTGAGCTTCCTCTAGTCACTAGATGTTAATCCAACGGTCCATATTCCCTATGAAACTGATCAAACGGTTGCTTTCTCTCCTCCTCCTGAGATTTTGACTCGTCTAGCTCAGAAAGTTTATAAGTCTTCAAAGGTATCTACCTTTGAACCTCCTGTGAGTCTGTCTCTCAGACTTTGACTACACTTCTGAAAAGTTTTATCCCTTCTGATCTTGGCCTTCATGAAGATTTCAACTTCCTGCGCAATCCTTGTGTTTCAAGGATTTCTGTTAAATCAGATCCAAAGGATTTCTTGAAAATAAATTCTTCTCGCCCTCCCGATGTCCCTCTGTTTTGATTCTTCAGCTTCTCGCGGAGTCCCTTCGACACTTAGTCGAATATCAGATCTGTGCACTCCTTGCAGCAGATTCTTACGCAAGACTTGGTCCTTGCAGGTGACTGTGAACGTCTTGCAGCAATTTCTTTGCACTACTTGCAAAGAGAAGTTTTGTGCTATCTCTTCTTAGCCTTGGAATTGAAACAGATCACGTCAACGCACTCCTTGTGTTCTGTGTCCACACCTTGCACCACTCGACTAAAGAGTAACAATTGAAACTTATCATAACATTCACAGTTCCATCTCCTCATAACGAAATTCATTCACACCATGCATTGGGTCAATTTTCCTATGTTGTATTCCAAAGTGAAAATGGCTACAACTGTGATGAAAAACCAAAAACTGAAAAAAAAAACCTCAAAAAATCTCCTACTAGCTTCCATATTCTAGCCTCATTTGGGCGTACAAAACCTCTATTTAACTCAGAGGGCTCTTAGGGTTCCCCCTGACTACTTGTCTACATCAAAACCTATCCTGATGGCTATCCTAGTGCAGTCAGAGTCTAGAGTAGGAGTGGAAATTCCCACTTCACTTGCGATCATTCAAGCGTGCCTCAAAATATTTTTTCAGCGCTGAGTTAAGGCGTGCTTCAAAATATCTGTCATAACTGCCAGCGTTGATATTTTGTAAAGACTCCCATGCGATGAGTGATCCTACTCCGCGTGCTTGCCAGTGATTCTCCTGTATCATCCTCCCATACCTAAACTTCTCAAATTGCATAAAGTCTTCAGCTAATTTGAAGTTTGAAGGGGATATCTAAAGTGAATTGTTCATTTGGCTAATGTATTAAGTAATTACTTACTTTGTATGACTCTAAAGAATTGTGTACCTTGTTATCATTGGTCTCGCTTGATTTTATGTCTTTGACTAACTTGGGTGCACTTCACATGGTCCTTTGGAGGACGTCCCTCTAACTTCACCTAGGACTTTGTGCAATTTACACAGGACATAGCATGTGTGATGTAGAGTGTTGGATCACCTGATGAATTGGCCCCTTCAGATACATCCTCTCACACCTCTTGTACCCTAGATGATGAAAAGATGATCCATTTTGATGTAAATATGGTCACATTGGTTGACAGATGGGCAAGAATCCCACATCCTGGACTGTGCACCCCAGTGCTTGCCCAATCCTTAATGGATGGCATTGCACTAGCATTTGATTGGAAATCCTTCAAAGAGATGCCATGCTTCTTCTCCACCTTGTATGTTAAACATTTGATGATGACATCATGCATTAGGACGTTTTATGGGTTAGCTTGCCATTGGGGCACCACTTGATGATAATTTGGGTCCTTCATGGTTTTACGTGACCTTTTATGAGGAGACATGACTTCCACCTTGATTTCACTACTTGAAGATGAGACATGACCTTTGGAGGCCTCCTACAGCTTCTTAGAGCACGACGTCACCCACACGTGTGACCTTGGAGGGCATACTCGGGTGTATTAGTGATTTTATCTATTGTTTGAGGCTACTTGAGGGGTCGGCCTAGACCTATATCACTTGTATCATGGATTTATTATTCTTTTAGGGCTTATTGTGGACATATGTGTTAGGGTTTCCTCATATAAAGAGGCTAGTGATTCATTGTTTCAAATCATAACTCACCACTTGTGAGAAATCACATATATTTCTCTCTTCTTCTCTTTTTAGTTGTGGAGTACTTGTGTGCACCTTTGGATGGATGATCTTGTGGATGCTTTGTCTTATTTTTGTTGGATGATATTTGAGCTAGGGTTTTGTCATGCATAGAGACTTGGTTGAGTAAGTCTACTTTGTCAAGTTTAAGTTCTTGTTCATGGTATATCATGGTGGATGCTATGTTAAATTTTTAATTGTTGCATGTTACCTTGTATGTTGGGTTCTTGTTTGAAACCCTAGGAAGGATTAAAAGTATTTCTCCCCCTCCCTATTTTTATTTACCTTAATTTGTTGAAGCACTTAAAGACCTAGTCTAGGGATTAAAAGTCTTTATCCCCCTAGGTTTAGTCTTTAGCTAGTTGAAGACCAAGGGTTTATGAGTCTATAGACCTTAGGGTTTGATCTAGTTCATTTGGATATTGAATTTGATATCCTATAAGAAGGAAATTGACACCTAGGATTTATGAGTCTATAGACCCTAGGGTTTTTTCTCTTGAATATTTGGTCCTAATCCTATGAGTCTATAGTCTTAGGGTTTCAACTCTTCACTTTTATTAGCTATCTAACTCCAAACTCAAGGTGTTTCTTGAATCCATTCCCCAATGAGATAAAACGACACTAGTCTTAAGCTCACAAAGTGATACAAAACCATAATTTATTACCTCTGTCTCAAATCAATTTGGTGGTTAGATACCTAACTACTTCCTCACCCTCAATCTAACTCAACGCTTGGAAAACCAAGTCAATCTGTTGTTGTTATGAATGTTTGCTACATCCATTCTAAGGGATCAGTCATATTGTTGATAACTAATATATTTTATGCTATTAACTTCATGCAATTGTTGGTGGATAATTTACAAGTGTTTCTATGGTTATTGGGCATATTTTTATCCACTTATTTGCTCAATTAAAGATGATATATTGTTGTTGTCATAAGACTGTTATATGTTGAAGTATATTATTGTTTACTGCAAGTTTTATTACAGCAAGACTTTCTCTTTGAGAGCCAATGCTCTAGGGTTTATTACTCATTCTTTAGACTTGGTTCTTGTCATTAAGTACATTGAAACACATCTCCTACACATGTAGAATCAATTGCTTTGTCTAAACTCATCTCAAACCTTTCCCATTTCCCTAGACCTGGCCTATCTTACCAAGTGATCAAGATAGGGGGCCATAGACTTGCTTCTAGCTTGCTATAGGATCCCTTGAGGTCACAAGGGAATCCTCCCTTGTGTTGGATTCTCATCCATCACTAAGATAAGGGAAGTACTTCCCTAGGTGATAATGGCATCTTTGCACAGGTGCCAAATCCTGTGATAACAAGTTGCAGGTTGATTCTCAAGGTCAACAATGAATTTTAATGCGGTATGTAAACCAAAATACTCAAACATAGTAATGGTACCACTATAATGATAACTCTTATGTTTCTAAATTTTCTCTTCTTCAAACTATAAATCTCACTCTGATGCTTATTATTTTTTAGACACTGGGCATTCCATATTCCAATAAACGACTTTTGTAAATGATTTCTCTAAGAAAAATGAGTATTGGTAAAATCTAGTGGATCGGAGTTGTGAACAACAAAAAAAATTAAGAAAAAAAAATTAAAATAGAGAAAATCCATACATAGGAATGAAAGCCCTACTCATTGTGGACAATGTGTTCCTAATAAAAAAATACCCTAGACAAACAACAACAAAAAATACAAAGGAAATACATGGCATTGAAGGCATTGCTCTTTGACGATGATTATGTTATCTTCTTTTCAGACACTTAGGAAACAAAGAACACCCACAAGAATATTGACTCTCCTTGCCACAAAGGTTCAGAAAAATTGAATCTCTTCTACACAAGAAAATTCAAGAAAAATGTGGATTAAAACCCATATTGCAACGACTATCAAAGTTCACTCCCTTTGCCTATAACATCCCAATTTTTAATCCCGTGAATTATAGTGTAAATGTACATAAATTAAATAGGTTGGTGAGCAAGTATGTTTTGAGTCAAAGAGCATGTATTGATCAATATGGCTGAAAGTCGAGCTATGTACATTGTACATTGAAATTATAAATTGAAAAATAAATAAATCATTGGCTATGATATGATAGGGACAATAACATTCGGGGGCTATGATTCCATGAGAGAGGTGGGATAAAGGGGCTCCAAGGGGTTCCACATTCCTAATAATCCAAGCAATTTTATTATTAATGTTTACTTCCTTTGAATTATCAAACCCATCACTGAATATATGTAAGAGATCAGTGGGAAAATTCATTTTACTAATTTATGACAGAATGGGCTGAGTATAACCACATTTTTGGGAAATGTGAGAGTAAAAGATTGCATGAAAGAAAAGGAAATTCAAGTAGGAAAAGGGGAAAGTTTTTTAATAAGCATATTTTAGACAACAAGAGGAGGGTTGGGTGCTAGAAAAGAGCACCAGCCATGTTGTGTATGAGAGAAGCCATGAGAGGGTTGGGTTTTATGCCAATAATCAAGTTGTGTTCATGTAAGTGATATTTCCTGTTGAGAAAATTCTCAAGAGCCTGTGCGTGGGCTACTATGAGCACTCCTAATTACAATTGATAATTCTTGGAGTCCCCAACTATGATATTTCCTAGCCAATGTTTTGTTGGAGCCATGGAGGGAAGTGGGATACCCTAAGGAACTATGTGGCAGAGAAGGGGTTTCCATTCCTTGGGTTTTGTAGGTTGAGAGAAAAGAGAGATGGCGGATTGGAATTTATGTAGGAGTTAGAATTTGGGTATTGGAGTGTCAAGTGGACAGTCTATCCAACAATGAGAGCCAAAACTCCTTATGGATTAATAGCCCCCACTCAGAGTGGCTTGTTGTTGAGGGAAATGAAACGACAAGCCTACTTTTGGGAGGAACG
>ML794451.1:255468-267443 GCA_009831015.1 Picea engelmannii | reverse complement strand
GTGCATTGGTAAAGAGATACACAAGGTCCTTGTCCTCGGGGTAATGGCCCCTAGGAAGTTGGTACAACAAACCCTCAAATCTATTTCGGAAGTTCCAAACAGTCTCATTTTTAGCTTGTTTTGCACACTGGAGTCTTTTTAGCGATGTTTGGATCTCTTCCAATTTTATGCCCCATTATTTGAGAAAGACTTCTTCTAGCCGGTTCATGGAGGTGATGCTAGCATCAGGGATATCATCATACCATTTTTTAGCATTCCCATGAAAGTGGTGGGAAAAATTTTCATCACTACATCTTCGACATCATCATCGACAGGATGGAGTCAAAAATAAGAATAAAAATCATTCATATAAAAATCAGCTATTTCCCCATCGCTACCAGTGAATCTAGGGAGCCATCTTCCTTCTATCGTGGGCATTTGTCGTGGGTATCCCGGGATTTTGCTCATGTATAAAGGCTTGTAATTCCCGGGATCCCATTGTGAAGTCATTGTTGGCTTCGTCATCAGTGGAGTCGCCAGAAAGTTTTCTTGAAACTATCAAAAGAAAAGGGAAAACACCATAGTGGAGTCGCCAAGTAAGCTTGTAAGAAAAGGCTCTTGAGGCAAGGCTTACCGAAAATATTTGTCGTTTGAGGAGAATTGACTCAGTGTTCCCCGACAACAGCGCCAAAATGTTATCGCACAGTTTGTAGCTAGGTCAAAAGGCTAGAAGATAGAGGCCAAACTGGCGTAACAGGAACCTACCCCACCCAATGTCACCACAATGGGGAGGTTCTTTCTATTCAGGGAGGTTAGGCCCAGGGGAGACGTCCCCGGTAACCTAGGGTTTTGAAGAGGCTGAGGTATAAAGGTCAAAGTAAAATTCCCTCGTCACAGGTTACCACCAAGAGCAGATAGTCCAGACAATGGCTCTTCAGAAATCCCCCCAGTGGCAAACCAAAACCTATGGGTACAGGCTTACTAGGACACCCTGTCAATCTCCAATCATGGTCAAGTGGGTTGATGTAAGATCCAAGCAGTCATTAGAAATAAAAGGAGTAAGATGCATATATCTAAAGGTTATAGTGATCAAAAGTGACACTACCATGATACTTCGACCAATTACCTCATGGAGTAAGAGCCGTCTCCGATACAAGACCAGGCCGATGGTGATGGATGTTGTTGCTACTGACAAGACGAATCTGATGAAAGAAAAGAAGAGGATGGGCCCTCCAGGGCCATGCTCAGGTCAATCATGCTCTCAATACTCCATGTCTAGGACCTGTGGGCCTCGAGATATGATCTCCTAGTTATCCCTAGAAATCGGGGATAACAAAATCCATTGTAACAACTTCCCACTTCAATTCTGGAATGGGCAATGGATGTAGAAACCCAGCTGGATGCCTATGTTCAGTTTTCACCTTCTGACACTCTAGACATCGGCTATGTAATTAGCCACTTCTTTCTTCATTCCTGGCCAAAAATATTGGCTTCTCACATATGCAATTGTCTTCTGATGTCCTAGGTGCCTAGCGTATGGTACATTGTGCATTTCCTTCAACGCTGCACTTTTCAGCACATTGTAATTTGGCACATACACTTTGCCTTTGTACATGAGAATTTCATCTTCTTTCAACTCATAATAATTAAATTTTTGTTGAAAATTACCTTGTTGTAATGTTTCTTTTATTTTTACGTATTGTTGATCTAAATTTGTTGTTGCAATAATTTGATCTTTCAGATCAGTCATGTACATGCTAATGGCTGCAATATACTTCTCATGTGTTCTCTTGTTGATTGCATCAGGCACTTGGTTTTTTCTCCCTTTATATGCTTAATTTCAAAGTCATATTCACTAAGGAATTTCAGACATCTAGTTTGTCTGGCATTTAGTGTTGGTTGTCCAAACAAATGTTTCAAACCACAATAATCTGTCCTTAGCTCAAATTTCTTCCCAATAAGATAATATCTCCACATTTGTAATGCATGTACAATTGTTGTTAATTCTAGATCATGGGTAGTGTAATTCATCTTATGTTCTTTTAATTTTCTAGACTCATAGCATACCACATGATCATTTTCACTGAAAACTCCATTGAGCCCTTCCTTGCATGCATAAGTGCACACAAGAAAACCTTCATTCGGGTCTGCAATCTTCAAGATTGGCGTACTTGTCAAGATTTCCTTTAGATGTTGAAAGCTCTCTGCACACTTGGAAGTCAATTCAAATTTCACTCCCTTCTTTTGTAAAAAAGTGATTGGGCTTGCAATCTTTCAAAACCATTTTATGAATATTCGGTAATAATCGGAAAGACCCATAAATTATCTAACCTATGTCACATTCTTTGGCGTTGGCCATCCTCCAATGGCTATTATCTTCTCAGGATCAACTTATATCCCTTCTGTTGAAATGATATGCCCCAAGTAATGAATCTTCTTTTGGAAAAAGATGCACTTACTTAGCTCAGCATACAATTTATGCTCTCTTAAAACTTGCAACACCATTCTCAAATGTTGCTCATGTTCCTCTTCTGACTTAGAGTAGATGAGTATATCATCTAGGAACACAATTACGAATTTGTCCAGGTACTCCCTAGACACTCCATTCATTAGACACATAAAAACAATCGAGGCATTTGATAGTCCAAATGGCACTACCATGAATTCATAATGCATGTATCTTGTCTGAAATGTTGTCTTGTTGATGTCTTCTTCCTTAATCCTCCCTTGATGATAGCCTAATCTCAAGCCAATCTTCAAAAATATTCTCGCCCTTTCAGCTGATCAAATAAGTCATCAATCCTTGGCAAAGAATATTCATTCTTTATGGTGACCTTATTCAACCGCCTGAAATCAATACACGGCCTTAAAGTTCCATCTTTTTTCTTTACAAAGAGCATTGGGGCTCCCAAGGTGACACACTTGGAAATATTTACCCCTTCTTTAACAATACTTCAAGTTGCATTTGCAACTCCTTCAATT
Source organism: Picea engelmannii (assembly GCA_009831015.1). Lineage (NCBI taxonomy): Eukaryota > Viridiplantae > Streptophyta > Pinopsida > Pinales > Pinaceae > Picea > Picea engelmannii. The sequence goes on along the minus strand of ML794451.1, from coordinate 264,482 downwards.
CTGGCGTGCCCATTATGTATGGTGTCTTCGATAGTGGGGTAGCTCTTCGCACCAAATCAATAGAGAAACCAATGTCTATCTTTGGTGGCAACCCTCGGATTTCTCTAAAAACATCTTCAAAATCCCTTAAGACCGAATGGTCTTCAAAACTTTACATTTTATATTTGGTTGTTTCTTCCATATGGGCTGCAAAAATTTGACATCCATTCATGAAACTCTTCTACAACTGCATAGTTGAAATCTCTCTAACAGCTATAGCTCCTGGAATGCCTTGAATGTTGCATTGCTACCCTTCTTCATCAAGACATGTGATTGTCTTGTTGTAAGTCTAGGATAGCATGGTGTTTTTCCAACCAATCCATGTCAATTGTGAAGAGGAACGAGGTCCTATGAGGCTGCCAAAACAGATCTGCCTTTGACCAGATTTTTGGCTCTAAGTTTAAACTTCGTGATTGTCCTTTGTTGTTGTTTTAGGACAGCAAACAATCAAGTACTTTCAGCTCACAGTTTTGATGGTTAAGTGTCCTTTTGAGGTGCCCTTGCAAGTGTTTTATTATCACAATGTTAGCACATGCAATATACTCAAAACAAATAACACTACCTCTAGATCTTTACAACTCCAATTGTTGATTTTACACTTCTAACCATGCATGAAATTGACAAATATGTTTTTGGTCAACATAACCCTAGAAAACCCCCCCCCCCATGGGGAAAACCAGTTTGGAGTAGATGTATATAGAAGGCCTCAAAGAAAAATGTACAACACGGAAAACATAAACAAGTGAACCTGTTACAATAGAAACCCTTCTCGGAAGCCTTGGAGTCCCTTGAAGATCTCCCTGCTAGCCTCTTGAAGCAAGGCGCCCTTTGCCTTGGTGCGCCCTTCTTCCTTATCTAATTTTTGGTCCTCTTCCCTTTGCCTTTGCTTTGACCTTGCCTTTGCTTGATGTTTGAACCTTGCCTTGCCTTGCCTTTGCCTTGCCCTTGTTGAAGCTCCCTCCTCTCAAGAGTGCCTCCCACAAGTGATGGTGCGCCCCTCTACAAGTGCGCCCTCTCCTCTAGCAAAACGCCAGAAGTAGCGCCCTCCTTCACCCTTGCACCCTCTACACCCTAGGGTGCACCTAAGAAAGTGAAGTAGTCTCCTCCATAAGATAGGAACTTCCCACAAGCTAGATGCACCCTTCCTCTCTCAAGAATGTGTCTCTCCTCCTAGAAAATGTGCCCCTACTCAACAAGAATATGCCTAGCTCCAAGATGATGGTCAAGCCTCCATGAAAGCCTCTCCATGCAAGCTAGACCCAAGTTATGGCTCCCTCCTCCACTCTTGACCTCATGTGCCCTCCTTTCCTCAAGAAATGCCTGTTCATATTATGGTAGTTGCGGGAGGTATTTACCTCCACGTGTAACCCTGATGAGAATAGAATATTCTGGGAAGCAAGAAGAAACCCTAAAGCATTAAACTTAACCCTAGAAGACAAGTCGGCTCAAGAAAATATTTAATATTAAGTATTTAGCCTCCAAAATGAAAAGTCGGCCCAGAAAGCTCAGGAAAACAGTATAAATACAACTAGCCAAACCTCATTTTGTACATACAGCTCGAAATTTCAGCTCGGAAGAAGTGTGCACTGCAGAAATTGAGCAAGTGCGCAAGTCTGAGGAGCAGTTGTAGCCGACAGTTGCTGCAATATGTATTCCTGGTTTAGGCTCGGACCTTCTATTGGTTATGGTTGAACTTTCTTATCAGTCTTGGTTATCTTTGCTTGATGCATTAGCCTTGGTTGGCTATTGGTTTGCTTCCAGAATCATTCTCTATCAAGGTTAAGGTGCTCGGGGTTGGCTTCGGCCTATGGTTGGGTGACAATATTGTTATATTGTCTATGGTTAAACGAACACATCTATTACTTTCTAACAGGTTATGGGCCCACACTATCATCGAACAGTCTAACCGCTAGAAGATAGATGGGGAGGATTTGCTCAGTTACAGTTGCAGTTCCAGCTAGTTTTTGTTGTAGCAACAAAACCCTAACCCTCTTGTTGAGGCACCTTAAGTGAAGAGATTGACCTACTTTTTGGATAGCCTAATGGGCCCTAGCCTAGCGCATCTCCTGGTACTCTCAGCAAGCTAAGACATCAAGTTTGAGTTTTTGGTCAAAATCAAGGGTTGACTAAGTCAAAGAAATTATGACTTATTCTATGAAGTTAGAAAACAAGTTAGAAGGGGATTCTAACTTCAGAGCATGGAAAACAAGGATTGACCTCATCCTTGCCAAGAATAAAGTGTTGGATATCGTGAAAGGAAAGATCGTGGAAAAACAGTTCGAAGAAGGAAAAGACAAGGAACCTCAGAACGTTGCAGTTATGGAGAAGTACAAAGACAGTGACATCAATGCCATGAGTATCATAGTGGACTCTATAAAAGGCCACTTGATACCCTACATCTCTCATCTTGACTCATCTAAGAAGATGTATGATGCCTTAACAAACCTCTTCTCAGTCAGAAACTTTGGACAAGTAATGAGTCTGAAGAATGAGCTCCATGACATGAAAATGAATGATGATGACAGCATAACATCATACCTTGTGAGAATCTCTCAATTAAGATATCAACTACAAGCTATTGAAGAAATCATTTCAGAGAAGGAACTAGTAAATATAGTACTCAATGTCCTTCCCAAGACATGGGATGCATTTGTCGCAAGCATGAACACAAGAAAAGAGTATCCCACATTTGAAGAACTTTGGACTTGTTGTGCACAAGAAGAATCGAGGATTAGTGCAAAAGAGAAACCCCAAAAGAAATACGATGATCAATCTTTCACAGAAAGGTTCAAGAATTTTAGGAATAAAAAGAAGTTTGGCTCGAAGAAGAAACCAAATCAAGAGAAAGATATGTCAAAAATACAATGCTTCAACTATCGAAAATATGGTCACTACAAGAATCATTGTCCTGAGTTAAAGAAAAGGAAGGAAACACACAAAGCATTAGTTGTCGAAGAAAGGGAACCCTCAAAGAAGGCCAAGCAGGATAAAACAGACTTCTTCTTCTAAGATAAGGTAACAATATTCTTCATAACTCTTGTACATACCATGTTTACATAGTTTATGTACATATGTTGCATATCTATTTCTTAGAAGATAATATGTTCAAAGAGAAATAATACCTATGGAAGAATAACAAGATAAGGATTGTTATCACAATGACTACAAGTCAAGCAATACACATGAAAAAGATGAAGTACATCGACAATCCTTGGTAACAATTCATGTGGAAGCTATTAACATAAGTAACAGCTGCAAGATAAGCCGAAATCAAAATCAAAGAAACCTGGAAGAAGTAAAAACCAAAAGAAGTCAGCAATCAAAAGGAAATTGGAAAAAGACTTGTGACACTTTGCAAAAGGCAATAAGGACGCAGACGGTATTGTGGACTCTCTTAGATGGAGTGTAACACCCTGTTTCCCCCAACTTGTAAATATAACTGGACTGGCCAAGAACTATGGAAAACTCATAAATGTGAATATGTGATGTAAATGGACCTTGAGGAAGAGGTCAATGAATGTGAATAACATTATAAATTTATTGCATGACTGTTGATGAGGGGATGTGCAGAAAAAGAGACCACGATGGCGATGGAAGGCACCTGAAAAGGTGGCGTTAACTTCCACCGAGAATTAAATACCGTATTTAGACTCCACTGGCCCAGAGAACCAAAAGCGGCTCGCTGGCCCTGAAATTCAATGCCTCGCAGGCTGGTAGGCGGATGGCTTGATGAGGGATGGGATGGTGAACCGCCCATCCGTAGAGTCGTCAGGCCTAATCGGCGCGAGGGTAATCGTGCCACACGCAACCTCGCGAGAGGATAAGGCGTATGGCAGAAGCAATTAGGAGGGCAGATGCGAGGGGAACTCTGGCATTACGTAGAGTGAGTGATAGCAGAGAGGAAGGATTGCAACCTTCGCTCCTGGTCACTGGCAGACAGTGAGACGCAGTCTCAACAGCATCGTGGTCTCAGCTCGGGGGTGGCTAGTGGTAAATCCGTCGGGAGTCGCTACACCTACGGTTGGGTGGAAACGAGCACCCCTCTCAAAAGTCACACCCATTTCTGGTGTTATTTTCGGATAAGTGTTTTACGTATTGCATCTTGAAATTCATAAAATGATATATATATGTATATGCTCATAGAAATATGAATTTGTGAATGATTTCTGTGTTAGAATGTCTGTGCAGTGCTTGATAAGAATGAATAGATATATGCTCATAACAGAGGAAACCACGCATGACGTACGTGGATAAAGCAATTTTATTTATGCCTAGGTTGAGCTAAGATAGGCTCCCAGCCCGTTCTCGAGAAGTTGCTTTCTCTTACCCGTCTCCAGGGATGCCCTGAGTAGATCTCGTCGCAGAGACCTTCCCTCCTTAGAAAGGTTCACCAAGAACCCAGAAAAATGGCTTGAACGCACAAGTCTTATTAACCCTGTACAAGGAGGAATGACCCTCTTAGAATTCCAAGGTAGCAGTGTAGGGATATGTAACAAATCGACGAATGAGGTTTCGTCGGGTGACCCATAGCCATTCACGACCGTCAGATTGACAGGATGTAACGAGGGCATTACATACCTTGCCATTTCTTCGTGAACAACGAGGAAATTGGGATCGTAGATTCCAAGACCCGGGAGAACATTTGGACCATTGATCTTTCCACATCCACGAAGTAGTGGAAGAATGCACAAGGTGGGACAATCTGAGCTGTTGAATCTCGACAGAAATCCCGTCGGCCGTTGGATCGGGTTAAGATGCTCGGAGTTTAGTCCCTGGATTGTGCGCAGGAAGAACGGATCTAGACCGTTGGATCTTGGTCCGATTACCCGTCAGCCATCGGATCGGACAGGTGTTAGAGATCCGGAGAGGGTCAGGATGTAGGCCATCGGGATATCGGAGATCCTGAGGTCGAGGGGATCGGGACACTATAAGTCTCGAAACAGCGAGATCAGATCTGGACAGTCCATCCATTTGGGACGCGTGTCAGAAATCCTCAGAGAGTCGGGATATTCGGCATCGGGAAATCGGAGTTCCTGAGGTCGAAGGAGTTGGGACCTCACAAGTCTCGAAATCCCGACGAGATCAGAGCCGTCCATTTGTGAGGACACGTGGCGAGATTGAGAGCCCATCGGCATATCGGAGGTTTGGAAGGCAAGACCTCCGGAGCACCAGAAGTCGCGAAAGCGCGAGATTGGATCAGGACCGTCCGCTTGTGGGGACGCGTGGCAGAGATCTAGGCCATCGGGGAAGTCCCGAAGAGGAGGTTGTCCATCGGAGTTCGGCTCATTGGGATATCGAAGATCCTGGTGACAAGTTATTGGTGCACTCTGGAATCACAAAACCCCGATGAGTGGGGGCCAGCTGTCCGCACATCAGAGAAGGAGGACAGTGCCACCGTGAGGGGCCAGCTGTCAACAAACCAGAGAGTCGGAATTCGAGGAGTCGGGAATCCCGTGGACATATTTATCGTGGTATTGAAATCCCCGTAGCCCCGACAAGGGATAAGACTGCGGTCACGGGGATCGTCGTCATGTGAGCTAGGAGCCTAGCTAGGAGAGCTAGCGCGTAAAAGGCGCGTTGGAATTCGAGGAATTGCGAGTCCTGGGGACGTTTGCACTTTGGCATTGAAAACCCCGAAACCCCGATGGGGGACAAGGTTGCGGTCTTGTGAGAGAGAGGTCACGTGGATTAAAGACTTAGCCCGAGAGGCTAAGGCAGCAGAGGAGCATATCGAGATTTGGGGATCAGTGAACCAAATTGTTGGGACATCACGAATGTCAAAAACCTCGATGGACGGAAGAGATTCTTTAAGAGAATCTCCGGGTCTGTAATGACCATTAGATGTGGAGGTGAGACGTCAACTTAAGCCAGGACGTGAATATGCTTTAGGATAAGCGGCGAGCAGATCTGGACGGCCAGAGTCCACTCGTCCAGATCTACGACTGAGGTTCCATTTCGAAGCCCCCTTACTGTTCTGCCTTTAGCGATAGGGGGGGCTCCGGAATTGGACGCGCAACTCTCGAACGGTCGAGATTTACTCATCGTGATCAACGGCTTCCAGATGGATTCCGGACCCCCCTTGCCATTCTGCCTTTAATGGGGGGGGGTCCGGAATAGTGTGGCGTGTGAAGTGGGGCCCCTCCCTGTCATGACAACCACCGTGTCGCGTTTCCCTCTTGCCACCTAACTGCGCAACGGTCGTTTCTCATTTGCTGTCCTCTACCCCTGTTGAGGTTTATTCCTATTGGCCATTCGTTGACCCCGTGGGAATTCATCCCTATGGGACGCATGTTAGCCCTGGCGTGCTTTGGTGGTTGCAAAGTCTAATGTTTGGACAATACTACAGCGTCGGAGTGCGAAATACAAATAATCCCTACGTTCAAACTGAACCGCGATCATGACCCGCGATCACCTGAGAAGGGGGAAGAAAAGAGAAAGAGTCAGTCTACGTTGGATCTCCATGGTTATTTAGGAGCTCGAGTCCGACAGAGGACCGGAAAAATTTGATTTAGGTGGTGGGTATGTTACAAAGTGGTATCAGAGCATGGTTACAACACTCGCACTGATTGGGCTCATGCACCACTCGCGCATAAACCTCGTTCAAAACACTCCTATGAGGAGTAATCCCCTGACTTAACTCTCTTGTCCAGGATTAAAAACTTGGAAAATGAAAACCTGACTGTGTATGCATGTGAAAGAGTTATGAAATTATGCGCAAATTATAAAAAAAAAATGAATTTAACTCTTGACTAACAACCAGCGTTTGTCTTTTCACTCAAGCGGACGATCAACCGCGGGAATCTACAAACACATTGTATGGTGACTCACCAAGAGGTGGGAGAAGGCTCCCACAACAAAGACGAGGAGTCTGATGAGAGAAGAGCAATAGGAACCCCTCCAGACCTAGCCGAGACTGTGAGGAGTCTCATGGTTGAGTTACAAAGCTGCAAGACCGATAATGAAAGGATGATGAAAGAACAAGAAAAGCAAACCGAAATTAATGCAGTTCTACTGCAGAGCTTATTCGACTTACAACGACAAATGCAGCATAAACCTGAGATGCAGAATCGTGGTCGTGTCAGTGGCCACACTGAGAGAAGCACATCCAAAAAGGTCCACCCCAGAGGTAAAGGACCAGTGCCAGACGATTCCACTGAGAAGAAAGTTGGTGATTCAGAAGGCTCTTCCAGCAGCAGGACCAGTTCCTATTCTCAAAAGAAACAAAAGAAGCAAAAGACTTCCAAGAGTCATAAATTTGAGGAATTTAAAAAGGCCAAACCTCCCTCCTTCGATGGCAAGATAAAGAAGGGAGAGGAAGCTGAGGCTTGGCTACTTGGACTGAAGAAATATTTCAGAGTCCATGATTTCTCAGAGAACTTGAAGGCCCAAGTGGCCACTTTCAATCTGAACAGAAAGGCTTCCATCTGGTGGGAAGACCTTAAGAATATGAAAGGGGTCCGCGAGGAGGACCTGTCTTGGAAACAGTTTGAGAAGTACTTCCGGAAGAAGTATTTGTCGAAAAGGTATTTCGACGAGAAGGCTAAAGAGTTTTATGAACTCAAACTGGGACAACTTACTATGGAGGAGTATGTCAACAAACTTCTTGACTTACTGAGATATGTACCCTACATCAAAGCAGAGAAGGCGAAGGCACAACGCTTCATCAGTGGGCTACCCAAGGAATACCGGAACCGAATTGAATTTGACGAGCCAAGGACCTTAGAAGACACTATAAGAAAGGCAACATATTGTCATGAACAATATGGACATCGGGCAGAGCCTCRTGGAGACTAGAAACAGAAGAGTGGTTCGAGATTTCAGAAAAAGGGGAACAAATCCTCGGGATTTAAAAACTACAAGAAGAACCCCAGAATGAACTTTCCAACTCGGAGTGTACTMCARCAGAACTTTCCCTCGGTGGACTGAAATAAAACTTTTGGACCTATACCAGTAAAGACTGATAACCCAAAGAGGAAACCTTTGGAATGTTGGGATTGCGGAGGAGAGCATCTCCAGAGAGACTGTCCACACCGACAACAGAACAGTCGGAAAATTTATAACATGCAGGAAGCTACCACAGTCAATGATGTGGCAAGGAGCGTGCCACGGATCTATGCAGCGTTGGATAATAACCAAGATGACCACCAAGCTTCAGTGGTGGAAATAAAAGGTATGATTTTCAACCATCTGGTGTCTATTTTGATTGACCCTGGTTCAAATTTGAGTTATATATCCCCTAGAGTTGTTGATAAGTGTAAACAGCAGCCACGAAAACAAATTAAGCCATGGTTAGTACAGTTAGCCCTTGGCACCAAAAGAAAGGTGGTAGAGGCCATACCAGCCTGCCAGTTAATGTTGGGTAAATTCCCCACCCAAGCAACCCTTAATGTATTACCCCTTGGGTCATACGACTTGTTGATTGGTATGGACTAGTTGGCTGCCCATAAAGCCAAATTGGACTGTTATCATAAAACCTTGGAATGTGTGAGCAAAGAAGGAAAGAGGATAACCCTCCAAGGGATCCAAAAACCGGTTTCGGTGAGACAAATCTCAGCCCTGCAAATGAGAAAGTATTGTCGAAAGGGATATCCCCTATATGCAATACAGGTACTGAAAATAATCGAAGGCGCTAAACCAAGCCCCGATGATCACCCTATCCTGAGAGAGTACAGAGATGTATTTCCAGAAGAGGTACCAGGTCTACCTCCGAGAAGAGACATTGACTTCTCGATAGAACTCGCACCAGGAGTGTTGTTGGTGTCTAGAACACCCTACCGGATGAGCACGCCCGAGTTGGTTGAACTCAAATTGCAATTGAAAGAAATGATGGACAAGGGTTATATTCGACCCAGTGTGTCCCCATGGGGAGCACCAGTCCTGTTTGTGAAAAAGAAGGATGGCACCCTTAGACTGTGCATAGATTACCGACAACTTAATAAAGTAACTATAAAGAACAAATACCCCTTGCCCAGGAT
>ML794451.1:230440-245009 GCA_009831015.1 Picea engelmannii | reverse complement strand
TTCAGTATCTTCTGCAATAAACTAGTTCTTATATATGAAATCGAAAGTAAAATACTGCATAATAAGAGATTGTAAAATATTGCAAGCTTTGTTGTGATGAATTGTTCCAATGGAATATCCACAGTTGTTTACATATCATATAGGTATGAAAGCAGGTTTCTTTGGGGATTTTGTGGGAAATTGCAAGATCCAAGAATTGGCATAACAAAGAAGCCTAAAAACCCTAGCCATGGAAAATGAATATAGTAACAATCCAAAAGATGATTCAGAGATATTTTCAAAGTTGGAAGCACAAGTTGTTGATATCTCTTGCAACATGACCATCCTCATGGAAACTCTTGAGAACAAGTTTGGACCTTTTGAGGAGTTTGGTAGCTCTAAATGTTTAAAGTGGAAGTGAAAGTGGACATCAAACACTACTAAAGTAAGATGGTGATATTAAATTGAAACAATCGTTGCAACAATTAGAAGTTTATTTCAATGTTCATAATATAAGAGAAGAGCAAAAGATTTCATTTTCCCAACTAAAGCTAGAAGGTCGTGCCCAAATCTGGTGGAAAAGTCACACAAAGATGTTTATACTAAAGGGTGATACCCCCTATTGGATACAAAGAGGACCAATGGATTGATTGGCATTACTTCCAACAAAAGCAAGGGCAAAGTGTCCAAGAGTACACCATTGAGTTCAAAATAGAAGCCATTATGTTGGATGTGTTGAAATTTCCTATTACTTAGTCAATGAGGTTAATGCCAATAATTATTAAACTCAGAAATTTAGTTTGTTGATATAAATTTCAGAATTATGCAGTTAACCCACAACTAAGTAATAAATCATAAAGATGACAACCAAAGCATACAGAAACAAGACCAAAATTTACACAAGACACAAGATGTACCCTGGAAACCCTAGTGTGGGGAAAACCAGCTAAGAGGGCGCTTTATTGGGCAATCAAGAAAATATTTACAGAAACAGGATAAAACTGAAAAAATCCTACAAATTTCCAGCAAATAAGTTCACATTCCACAGCAGAAAAAACACCCAACTGTTGGTTGTACGACGCAACAAAATTTGGCCCTATATGACCTGGTCTATATGACCCAGGTACAGCATTGTTAAATTTGGTAGCATCGACAGTCATTCTCCAATGAGAGGCCATATGGGCCACCCTGAGGCTAGCCAGGGAGATTTGGAGAATCAACCAGTCTTGTGAGGTATTGACAAAAGCTAGGGGGAACATACAACATTTGTGAGTCAAACCAACAGTCAGGACGAACGAGATGCTATGTAAGTCTAATGCAAAAGTCAGGGGGAACGTACAACCTCTATGAGCATAGACAGTCTAATGCAAAAGTCAGGGGGAACATACAACCTCTGTGAGAATAGACAGACTAGTGCAAAAGTCAGGGGGAACGTACAACCTCTATGAGCCTAGTCAAGCCTTGCAAGCCATGAGCAAAAGCCAAGGCCTCTAGAAAAAGTTAGGTTGAACGTAAAATTCCTATGAGCTAGAAACAAACGATTTTCCTGATATTGCAAATGATGTAAATGTATTGATCTAGTGCATTGGCATGTGTAACATTATCCACCATGAAGAGAAATTTGAATTGCCATGATAAGAGTCGATTTGAATGAGTTGTTAAACTCATGTTGTAAAGAGTCAAGTTGTAAAAGTCAAAGTTGCATGTTTAGGTCAAAGTCAAAGTTATCAAGTTTGTTGCATGTCGCATGTTGCATGCATGTCTAGTTGCATGTTTCATGCATGCATTGTCAATTCAAGGGCGAGTTGTAACTGAAGTCTCAAGTCAAGTTCTATTTTCGAACTCATGCCCAAGGTCTATTTTCTGAAGTGTAAAGTCGAGTTAGGAAAGCATGCATTCAAGATGTTAATTCGATCCCTTTCCTTCACCTCTCCATTCCTATATAAGAAGAGGTCGGTCCTTCTTCTTATTCATTGTGTTTTGCAGTGTGAGGGTGTAGGGATAAGAAGGTTGTGAGTGTTGATACATATCGATGTAAGAAGGCAGCATAGATATCATCAAGAAGGCAGCGTATATCTGTGAAGAAAATGACAGCATAACATTCAAAGAAAGGACAGCATAACAGTCAAGGAAATGACAGCATAACAGTCAAAGAAAGACATCATATCAGTCAAGGAAAAGGGCAACATATCAGTCAAGGAAAAGGGCAGCATATCAATTAAGAAAGGCAGTGTATATCCTTGTTAGGTGAAGCTATATATCAGTCATGTAAAGGACAGCAAAGCAACACCCAAGAAGCACATGGTATCTTCCATAGTGTTGGTCAATAACAAAAGATTATATCAGCCAAGTCTCTCTACTTCTACAAGGTCATTCAGTCTGGTCTAAGTTGTCTTGGTAAGCTCATTTAAGAGCATATTTTTCATGGTGGATATTTGTAAGTGATCATACATTATTAATGCAATAAAGGAAGATCGTTTGTTGCGATTTTTCTCCCTGTACAGGGTTTCCCCAGGGTATATGTGTTGTTGATGTGCATGCTTATGTATCTACATGGATATTGCTATTCAGTTATGATTCTATATCGTTAAAATGTATTAAGCTGGAATCAAAGTGTTGAAGAATTTAAATAAATAATCTGCATAATAAATCAAGCTCATAATTTAACATGGTATCAGAGCTTAGGCTGTGGTAAGCTTGTTGAAGTGCAACAGCAGGTACACACAGATTAAAGCAAGCTTGATTGAGTTTCCAGTGTGAAGTCCATGGCATCCTCCATTTCAGTCAGGGCCGAGGATAAGCTCAAAGGAGCTGCCAACTTCTATGTGTGGAAGCTCCGGATAACAAATATTTTGCAAGAGCATGAGCTTGAGCATTATGTGACCACAATGGTGGAGGAACCCATTACTAATGCAGGAAGAGCAGCCTTCAGGAAGAGTCCAGCAAAGGCCAAGCAAATCATCTTTGACTCAGTCAAAGATAGTATTGTGCCAGCGATGACTTCGTCAATGACTGCCAAGGACTGTACAGATACCTTGGTGAATTTGTATGAGAAACGGGCTCCAAGTCAAAAGAGAACACTTAAGCACAAGCTTAAGTATTTGAAGATGGAGAAAGGTAAATCAGTAGTATCTTTTTGTTCCAGAATAGCCCAAATCAGAGATCTGCTTCTGGACACAGGTGTCACAGTGGACGATGACGACTTAGAGCAGGCCATATTTTTGGTCTTCCTTCTTCATGGGAGACCTTCTTATCCAGTGTGAATAGGAGAGAGATTCAGCCCACGTTTGAGAGGTTATGGCAGATTGCCTCCAAGAGGAGAGTCGTGTTGCTCCCAAGAGCAAGCCAACCAAAGAAGATCATTCAACATTAGCATCAAGATTCAAAGGAAAGAAGAAAGTCACTTTCCAGAAAGGCTCTCAGAGGAAGTCAAACACAAAAGGTATGTTCAAAGGAAAAAGTATTGATACATCTAAGATTAAATGCTTTAGTTGCAATAAGTTGGGTCATTTTGCTAGAGACTGTTGGTATAGGAAGAAAAATCCAAGGAAAGGGAAACATCATGCCTCAACTATTGAGGATGATGAATCCAAAAGAAAACAAAAAAGTACTCCTAATGAGAGAGAAAATAGAAAAGAATATTACCTCATTTCTGCCTTATCCAGTTCAGTTTCCACGAGGTCGAAAACTTAGTTAGTAGACAGTGGTGCATCAAAGCACATGACAGGGTACAAGGAAATCCTCTCAGATTTCAAGACAAAATCTTTTGCAGAGAAGGTTGAGCTTGGGGATGACAAATGTTACAAGATAGAGGGAGTAGGCTCTATCTCCTTCAGATTGGAATCTTGGGCTAGACTTCATGTTGATGAAGTATTATATGTTCCAGGGCTCAAGAAGAATCTTCTATCAGTTGCAACCCTTGAGGACAAGGGATATTGGGTGATCTTCAAGGACAGGAAGGCATTACTGTGGGCTAAAGGTAACCACTTGAGTATAGCAGAACCCATTGGGACTCGCAGAGGAGGAGTGTACGTCATGACAAGACATTCAGTTCAAGCATTGGCTCATGATGCGACTAGCTCGAGCGAGTTGTGGCACAGAAGACTTGGACATATTCATTACAAAGCACTTCCAGATCTGTAGAACATGGTATGTGGCATGCCTTATATTTCTCTTAGTAAAAATGAAATTTGTAAAGGATGCATGCTAGATAAAAATATAAAGAAAGCATTTCCTAGTAGTGACAGCAGAGCTCAGGGCATCTTAGATCTTGTTCATTCTGATGTATGTGGTCCCATGTCATCTCCCTCCCTCAGTGGTTGTTTGTATTATGTCATTTTTATTGATGATTACTCAAGAAAATGTTGGATATATTTCTTTAAAGTTAAAAGTGACACATTTGATCAATTCAAAGAGTATAAATCCTTTATTGAAAAGCAGACAGGGAAACACATCAGAACCCTTAGAACAGACAATGGAGGAGAGTTTGAATCTCTCCAGTTTGAGGATTTCTGCAAGGAAGTAGGAATCAAGAGACAGTTGATCGTGCCATATAACCCTTAGCAAAATGGAGTTGTTGAGAGGAAAAACAGGACAAATTGTGAGACAGCGAAAGCCATGACGTTTGATCAGGATCTGCCAAATTCTTTATAGGCAGAAGCTACCTCCACTGTCGTGTATATTCATAACAGGTGTCCACATGCTATCTTGAAAGACACAACTCCTGAAGAGGTCTTCTTAGGGACCAAACCTGAGGTTGGGCATCTAAGGATATTTGGGTGTCTAATGTATTTTCATGTCTCTAAGGAAAAGAGGACAAATATGGAACCTCGGGCAAGAAAGGGGTTTTTTGTGGGCTACAATGAGAACTCCAAGGCTTACAAGATATATGTACCAGATCAAAGGAAGATAAAGGTAAGCAGAGATGTGATTTTCCATGATGAAGTCGCATTCAAGAAATCCAGAGAGCTTCAGCAGGAATTAGAAGCAGTTCAGTCAGCTTCACCCTCTTCTGAAAATGAAGGGTTAGATGATCAGAGAGAGAAACCTCATGAAGGGCCAAGTGATTAGCCCTTAGAACCTCCTGAAGGGCCAAGTGATGAGCCCCTAGAACCTCCTGAAGAGTTAGAAAGAACTCTTGAAGAACCTCCAGCCAAAAGGAAGCCAGGGTGGCTTAATGAAATAGTGTAAAAAGTAGAAAAGATAGTTGCTCCCAAAGGAACTTTCAAGGAAAGTAAGAGGCCTCACAGGTTTGAACGTTATGTTGCACTGATGAGCAGCATTAGTGGTTCTGAACCTTCTTCATTTGAAGAAGCAAATAAATTACAAGTATGGAAGGATGCCATGCTTGAGGAATACAGGTCAATTCTAAATAACAATGTCTCGAACATTGTGCCGAGGCCAAAGGACAAATCAGTGGTCTCTTCCAAATGGATCTATAAGATCAAACATGCAGTCGATGGAGTGTGGAAAAGTTCAAAGCAAGATTTGTAGCCATAGGCTTCACTCAAAAAAAAGGAATTGACTACAAGGAGACTTTTGCCCCTATAGCCAAGTAATACCTCCATTCGAGCTATTATTGCATTAGCTTCAATTCTTGGTTGGAAGCTACATCAGATGGATGTAAAAACAACATTCTTGAATGGAAAGATTGAGCAGGAGGTATTTGTGGAACAACCAGATGGTTTTGTACTGCATAACAAAGGAACTCATGTATGTAAGCTAAGGAAGGCCTTGTATGGTATTAAGCAGGCTCACAGAGTTTGGTATGGCAAGATTGATGGCTTTCTTAAAAGCCTGGGATTTCAGAAAAGTGATGTTAATGCAAATATGTACTTCGAGGTAAGAGGGAACCAACCTGTTATACTAATCCTGTATGTTGATGATCTCTTTCTAACATGAGATGAAGGGCTAATAGCCTGGTGTAAAAGGGAGCTAATCTCAGAATTCGAGACGAAAGACTTAGGCTTGATGCATTACTTCCTAGGATTGGAAGTGTGGCAAAGACAGGGCAAGATATTTCTGGCACAAGGAAAATACACAGTGGATGTATTAAATAAGTTTGGTATGATGGATTGCAAATCCATGTCTACTCCGATGGTTACTAACCTAAGGAAGCTGCATGATTCTGATTCAAGTTCATATTTGGTGGATCCCATCATGTAGAGGCAATTGATTGGATCATTAATGTACATGATCCACACCAAGCCAGATATATGTTATGCAGTGATTGCAATGAGTGAGTTCATGACTGAACCGAGACAGAGACAATGGATGGCAGCAAAGCTCATCTTGAGATATCCCAGAGGAACCATTACCTATGGTCTAAGATATACATCAAGTGGTGGTCTATTTTTGCATGGGTATGCAGAGATGCTAACTGGGCAAGAAGCCCAATGGACTAGAAAAGTACTTTCGGATACTGCTTTAGTTTAGGATCCGCGATGATCTCTTGGTCAAGTAGGAAACAGGGATCCATTGCACAGAGTACAGCAGAGGTTTACTACATTGCAGCAAGTGATGCTAGCAAGGAAGCAGTATGACTCAGAAAATTGGTTTCTGGGTTGTTTGGTGACAAGATCGAGACGACAAAGGTTCACTATGACAATCAAAGTTGCATAAAACTAACAGAGAACCCGATATTTCACGACAGGTCAAAGCATATCGACATGAAGTACCACTACATCCGAGACTTGGTCCAGAGAAAAACTATAAAGTTACAGTCATAGCCACGAGCGAGCAGGTAGATGATATCCTGACCAAGCCTTTGTCATTAAGACAGATTGTGCAGCTGAGAGGCAAGCTTGGTGTGGCTGAGAATGACTCCCTCACTGAGAGGGAGTGTTAAATTTGGCAACATCGACAGTCATTCTCTAATGAAAGGCCATATGGGCCACCCTAAGGCTAGCCAAGGAGATTTGGAGAATCAACCAGTCTTGTGAGGTATTGACAAAAGCTAAGGGGAACGTACAACCTCTGTGAGTCAAACCAAAAGTCAGGACGAACGAGATGTTATGTAAGTCTAATGCAAAAGTCAGGGGTAACGTACAACCTCTATGAGCATAGATAAACTAGTGCAAAAGTCAGGGGGAACGTACAACCTCTATGAGCCTAGTCAAGCCTTGTGAGACATGAGCAAAAGTCAAGGCATCTAGCAAAATTTAGGTTGAACGTAAAATTCCTATGAGATAGAAACAAACTATTTTCCTAATATTGCAAATGATGTAAATGTATTGATCTAGTGCGTTGGCACGTGTAACATTATCCACCATGAAGAGAAATTTGAATTGCCATAATAAGAGTCGATTTGAATGAGTTGTTAAACTCATGTTGTAAAGAGTCGAGTTGTAAAAGTCAAAGTTGCATGTCTAGATCAAAGTCAAAGTTGTCAAGTTTGTTGCATGTCGCATGCTGCATGTTGCATGTCACATGTTGCATATCACATGCATATTTAGTTGTGTTGAATTTGAAGCAGCTGCAAGATCCATTCTCTGGGAGGATGGCAAAGACCCTAGCCGAGATCTAGGGCCCCCAGTGCACTCCTGGGGTTCTTGGTCTAGGACCAAATAGTCAGTGCCATGGCAAAAGACCCTTATATAATCGGGGTTCTTGGTGTGGGACCAAGCAGTAAAGACCCCTAAGAGGGCCCCCAATATATGACTGGGGTTCTTGGTTTGGGACTAAACAGCTAAAGTCCCTAGATATGTCTAGGGCCCCTGGAAATGTTCCAGGGTACCCATGCTTGGGGCATGGGTTGATCCTTGGTCTTGTACCTTGGTGGATAAGACCCCAGAAATGTTCTAGGGCAACCTGATCCTTCATCAGGTGTGTGTTGGTGTATGACCCTCTTTGAAGGCAAGCATGACCACATGAGGGATGTGTCCCATATGCAATGATGATAAAATTAAAAGGTCACTACCCTCTATCTTTATTACACACTCATATGTTCACTTCTAAAGTGGGCGGATCTCCTCTTTGAAGTTGTGACCCATTTGTAACAATTGTTGAGGTTTCCTGTGGTGGTTCAGATTGTTGTCTACTTCTCTTTTGGGAATGATCCAAGGGTTATAGCAGATCTTCCTTATGGTGTGGTTACCTGTGACTGAAGTTGTCGTCACCTCTCTCTAGCACAGATCTATTCCTTTCTTTGTGTTGTGGTCTCTTTAGTGCAGATTTGGTCCTACAGTGGGTCGTGGCTTCTCAAACACAGAGCTAACCCCTATCGTGGCCTCTCAAGCTCAGAACTGCCTCTTCTCATTGAGTCGCAGCCCCTCTAAGCTGCTTGTAACCTCCGTCCTGTGTGAGGGTTTGGGTCCTTGGTTCTTTTCAGGGTGTGTGAGGGTTTGATCACAAAAATTATGTGTAATGCTCAAGTGTTATTCTCTTCCTTGGTGGCAAGCAAATCTATTCATCTCTTGGCAAGAGATCTAACCTATATGGTAGATCTATGAACCTAAAAAATTTCTGAGCATAACTACAACTGGCATTACATCTCTTATGTTTGGCATGCACTCTTTCAGAGGTAAGACTACAAGGTAAGTAACCCTTTTCAATTTACTCTCAATCAGATATGTTGTTCTTGTTTATGAAGATATTTAAATATTATAGTCTACTCATTAATTAGATCTACTTCAGATCTGAAGATTGATTTTAGTTTTGATAGATCTGTATCAGCTTTGTAGATTAGATTTGGATTCAAATCTATATTTTTACTATTCTTTAGTTCATATCAGAAAGAATAATTGTTGTTTAATCTAGATCTACTTCTATGATCTTGTCTCAGTTAAATCTAAGTTTCAGTTAGATCTATCATCTTCTACAATCTTGTTTCAGTTCTATGATCTGCTAGCTTAGATCTAAGTGGTTATACACACTCAGAAATTATTTACAAACTCAAATTCAAATTGTTGTTCAGAATTTTAAGCAGTAATGTATTTGTTTACTGTTTTGAGGATGAAAGTTAGTTGTTATTCTAACTGGAAATTTAAAAGACATTTATGTTCTACATTACTTCTCTAAATCTAACATGGTATCAGAGCTAAGGGTGTGAAGAGAGCTCAAGGATTAATCTTGAGCCTACACAGATCCACTAGTTAGGGTTTTTTTCCAAAGATCAGCAACACTTGAACCTTTTCAGATCTTAGCATGGCCTCCACATCAATAAAAGTTGAAGASAGACTCATAGGGGCCTCCAACTTCAATGCTTGGAAATCCAGGATAGTAAACATTCTTGAAGAGAATGATCTAGAAGAGTTGATTACTAGGGTTATCGAAGAACCCACTTCAAACACAGCCAGGGMAGCTTACAGGAAGAAACAAGCCAAGGCTAAGAGAATCATTTTTTATTCTGTTAAGGACAACATGATGCCAATCATTGGTCACCTAAGGACTGCCAAAGARTGTTTTGATGCTTTGGCAAACCTCTATGAAAAGAAGGCACCAACTCAGAAAAGAATATTGAAGAAACAGCTATGTACTTTGAGAATGGGTAAAGATGATTCAGTTGCTACTTTCTTCTCCAAAATTGCTCAAACTAAAGATCAGCTTATTGCAATAGGAGTTCTTGTAGATGATGATGACCTTGTGCAAACTGCTTTTGATGGACTTCCTGAATCATGGGGAGTTTTTCTTGCATCTGTAAATGGAAGAGAAGTCCAGCCTAACTTTGACAGATTATGGCATGACTGCTTAGAAGAAGAAGGAAGACTTAAAAGCAAAAATGAGTCTTCACTACTAAGAGATCATGCCCTTTCAGCGAAAACCAAGAAATGGAAGAAGTTCCCTCAAGCTAAAGGCAAACGTAAGAAACCTCAAGGTAAGCTTTCTCACCTAAATCTTCATTTATCTAAAATTAAATGTTTTAACTGCAATAAGCTAGGACATTATGCAAGAGACTGCAGTAATCCTCCATCTCACCAAAAAAGAAGAGGAAGATTTCAAGCCTCGGTTGCCACTGAAGAGGCTAAACCTCAAGAGGAGCCTCAAAGAAGACAAACCAGGCCTACCACCAAGGAGCAAGAACAACATAAGGAATATTATCTTATCTTGGCTCTTTCTGGTACTATTACCAAATCAGAGGAGATTTGGTTAATAGATAGCGGTGCTTCCAAACACATGACAAGTTTCAAACAAAACCTTGCAAACTATCAAGACAAGAAATTCAAGGCAAAGGTGGAGCTAGGTGATGGTGGAACCTATGACATAAAAGGGTTTGGATCTACCTCTTTTGTTTTCATTCAAGTAATATCTTTCATATTAATGAAATTCTTTATGTCCCTGGTCTAAAGAAAAATCCAATCTTTGTTCCAGTTTTAGAAAGTAAAGGTTATTCAGTAGCTTTCTCCAAAAGGAAGGCCCTCTTGTGGTCCTCAAATGAAGATATAAACACTGCTATAACTATTGGAACTCGTGAGAATGGACTCTATAAAATTTCAGGCCAGGTTGTTCAAGCTCTAGTTCACAAGACGATAAATCCCTGCAAGCTTTGGCACAGAAGACTTGGACATCTCAACTACAACACACTTCCAGGTTTGCAAAAGATGGTGACATGTATATCAGTATCTTCTATTGAGCATGATAGTATTTGTAAAGGTTGTTCACTTGGTAAGAATACAAAGAAACCCTATCCTCTCAGTAATAGAAAATCAAATGGAATTTTGGATTTAATTCATTCTGATCTTTGTGGGCCCATGTCTGCACCGTCTATGAATGGTTCTATTTATTATATCATTTTTATTGATGATTATTAGCGTTAAACTTGGACTTATTTCTTAAAGACTAAAGATGAATCTTTTAGCAGATTTCAAGATTTCAAGAATCTTGTTGAAAATCAAACAGGCAGAAACATCCGAGTTTTCAAAACAGATAACGGTAAAGAATTTGATTCCTTCAAATATGACGAACTCTATCAGGCTTCTGGAATTAAGAGGAAGCTAACTGTGCCATACAACCCTCAACAGAATGGGGTTGTTGAAAGAAAGAACAGAACTATCTGTGAAGCAGCCAGGGCCATGATGCATGACCAAAACTTACCTTTATCGCTTTGGGCCAAGGCTCTCAGTACTATAGTCTAAATTCAGAATAGATGTCCACACAAAGCCCTTGAAGCGAAAACTCATGAAGAAGTTTTCATCGGAATTAAGCCTTCAGTTGATCACTTGAGAATCTTTGGTAGTCTAGTCTATATACACATTCCAAAAGAGAAGAGGACTAAGCTAGAGCCCTTCGGAAAGAAAGGAACTTTTGTGGGATACAGTGAAACCTCAAAAGCTTATAGGATTTATATCCCAGGTCAAAAGTTCATCGAAGTAAGCAGAGACGTGACTTTTCATGAAGAAGCAGCTTTTCGTCGGGCCAGAGAACTTCCATGTGATTCAGAGGAGCCGGAAGCTCCACCACTTGATTCTCCAGATTCTCTACCAAATAAGCAGAGGGAGGAAACCTCAGAATTTCCAATGGATCCCTCAAGGGATACTATTGAGTTTCCAAGGGAGATACCTCATATTAAAAGGAAGCTAGCCTAGTGTCGAAAAATTTTAAAAGAAGCAGAAAAGCATTTAGCTCCTAAGGGCACCTTCAGAGAAAGCAAGAAACCAAATAAGTACTCCAGTCTCATAGCTAATTTAAATATTGTGATTGATTCAGAACCTTCCACATCTGTAGAAGCCTCTAAACATCAAGTGTGGAAAGATGCTATGAATGAAGAATATGATTCTATTCTAAAGAATGATGTATGGACCATAGTTCCTAGACCTCATGGCAAATCAGTAGTAACTTCAAAATGGCTTTATAAAATAAAGAATGCACCAGATGGCAGTATTGAAAAATACAAGGCGATATTTGTGGCTCGTGGTTTCTCCCAGAAAGAAGGAATTGACTACGACGAGATTTTTGCTCCAGTTGCCAAGTATACTTCAATCGGGATTATTATCTCTCTTGCAGCAGTTTTTGGTTGGAAACTTCACCAAATGGACGTTAAGACTGCTTTTCTTAACGGTGAAGTTGAGCAAGAAGTATACATCGAGCAACCTGAAGGTTTTGTGATACATGATAAAAGATCTCATGTGTGCAAACTCAAGAAAGCCCTATACGGGTTAAAACAAGCTCCGAGAGCTTGGTATGGAAGAATAGACAGTTTTCTACAATGTCTTGGATTCACCAAGAGCATAGCAAATCCAAATCTTTATATAAAGATTGTACAAAATCATCCAGTTATCATAGTCTTATACGTGAATGATCTATTCCTCACTGGAGAGGAAAACTTGATAGCTCAAACTAAGAAGGAGCTTTCTACAGAGTTTGAAATGAAAGACTTGGGGCTCATGCACTATTTTTTAGGCTTGGAGGTTTGGCAGAAACCAGGGGAGATCTTTCTCTCTCAGGGTAAATATGCAGTTGATGTGCTTCGCAGATTTGGCATGATGGACTGCAAGTCCATGTCTACACCAATGATCTCTAATCTAAAGAAACTACAAGATCAGGTCACAGGTTCAGATCTAGAAGACCCCACCTTATATCGACAGATCATTGGATCGTTGATGTATCTCGTACATACGAGACCAGACATTTGCTATGCGGTAAACGCTCTCAGTCAATTCATGTGTGAACCGAAGCATATACATATGGTTACTGTGAAGCATATTCTGAGATATGTTCGGGGAACTATAGCTTATGGTCTCAGATACACTTCCAGTGGAGGTGTAATGCTCGATGGTTTTACAGATTCAGATTGGATGGGAAGTACAGTGGATCGGAAGAGCACTTCCGTGTATTGCTTCAGTTTGGGTTCGACAATGATTTCCTGGTCCAGCAGGAAACAAGGCTCCATAGCCCAAAGCACTGTAAAAGCAAAATACATTGCTGCAAGTGCTGCTAGCAGAGAAGCAGTGTGGCTTAGGAAGCTACTTTCAGACTTGTTCAGTTCAGAGCTAGAACCCACAGTCATTCACTGTGACAATCAAAGTTGTATAAAGCTCACCGAGAATCCAGTGTTTCACGACAGATCGAAACACATTGAGATGAGATACCACTATGTCCGAGACATGGTTCAGAAGAACGTTCTCAGCATTCAGTATGTTCCGACAGCAGAACGGAAAACAGATGTTTTTACCAAGCCATTGTCCCTGACAAAGTTTGTATACTTTCGTGACAAGCTTGGTGTAGCTGAGAATGCCTCTCTTACTGAGAGGGAGTGTTGAATTTGAAGCAACTGCAAGAGCCATTCTCGAAGAGGATGGCAAAGACCCTAGCCGAGATCTAGGGCCCCCAGTGCACTCCTGGGGTCTGGGACCAAACATTCAGTGCCATGGCAAAAGACCCTTGTTAGGGCCCCCAGTATATAATTGGGATTCTTGGTCTAGGAGCTAGCAGTAAAGACCCCTGAGAGGGCCCCCAATATATGATTGGGGTTCTTGGTTTGGGACTAAGCAGTTAAAGTCCCTAGATATGTCTAGGGCCCCTGAAAATGTTCCAGGGTACCCATGCCTGGGCCATGGGTTGATTCTTGGTCTTGTACCTTTGTGGATAAGACCTCAGAAATGTTCTGGGGCAACCTGATCCTTGATCAGGTGTGTGTTGGTGTATGACCCTCTTTGAAGGTGGGCATGACCACACGAGGGATGTATCCCATATGCAATGATGATAAAATTAAAATGTCACTTTGAGAATGAATGGACAAGTATTGCCACCAAGTCACCCTTCCTAAACCCCCCCTTCACCCTTGCTTATGTTTATTTGGGGTTTTGTTTTTCTTTAGGGGTTAATGAGATAAATTAAATGTTTTAATTATAACATGTTTAATTAATATTTATATTAATTAAACATGTTATTTTTAATTGTTATTTTAATTAATATTTCTATTAACCTAACCTAGCCTAAAAAGTATTTATAGAGACCTACCCTCTATCTTTATTACACGCTCATATGTTCTCTTCTAAAGTGGGCGGATCTCCTCTTTGAAGCTGTGACCCATTTGTAACAGTTGTTGAGGTTTCCTGWGGTAGTTCGGATTGTTGTCTACTTCTCTTTTGGGAATGATCCAAGGGTTATAGCAGATCTGCCTTATGGTGTGGTTACCTGTGACTGGAGCTGTCGTCACCTCTCTCTAGCACAGATCTGTTCCTTTCTTTGTGTCATGGTCTCTCTAGTGCAGATCTGGTCCTACAGTGGGTCGTGGCTTCTCAAACACAGAGCTGACCCATGTCGTGGCCTCTCAAGCTCAGAGCTGCCCCTTCTCATTGAGTCGTGGCCCCTCTAAGTTGCTTGTAACCTCTGTCCTATGTGAGGGTTTGGGTCCTTGGTTCTTTTCAGGGTGTGTGACGGTTTGATCACAACAATTTTGTGTAATGCTCAAGTGTTAATCTCTTCCTTGGTAGCAAGCAAATCTATTCATCTCTTGGCAAGAGATCTAACCTATATGGTAGATCTATGAACCTGAAATTTTTATGAGAATAACTACAATTGGCATTACATCTCTTATGTTCGGCATGCACTCTTTCAGAGGTAAGACTACAAGGTAAGTAACCCTTTTCAGTTTACTCTCAATCAGATCTGTAGTTCTTGTTTATGAAGATATTTAAATATTATAGTCTGC
>ML794451.1:151596-194623 GCA_009831015.1 Picea engelmannii | reverse complement strand
CMTTMTAKRCTWCCAACTWKATWGYAATYCTCACTCTTTGTATTAAACTTCAAATGCATTCTAGACTACCAACYAGATAGCAATTCTCCTCRCAAAGAGACACTCGAAACAAAAAGGCATTGRAATTGGAGATACGGAATCCGATGATAACAACTCTACTTCATSAGGATACAAAAATAAATCTAATGTTGTCTGCTRCCGTAYTCTTCTCACTGGGGTTGATATCAGCTTACTAATTCACTACAACCYTAAATACCTTAAATAAGAAATTCAGTATTTGAAAACAATTCCCAGTAAGAGCCTTGAAAAGAAGTCGTGCAGTACAATAAATTTCATTATAGCGGAAAAGCACAAACCTGGTCATTTTACGCCAGAAAGAAGTTCAGATGCAGCATGCTCGTGTCTGTAAATTCGCAGCAGAGGCTTCAATATTGCTTGTTCTCTAAATCCTGGTAGCGGGCAATTTCAGATTTGATCTCCTCTTTCTCCATTCTCGAGAAGTGAAACGGTCATAATTTGTCTCATCTGTCTGTCAACTGTTAATTCAGGGAGGGAAAAGCATTTAGTTCCGGGACAGAAAAGAACAGTTAATTCAGGACAGAAAAGCAATTTGTCTGTTAGTTCAGAGAGAGAAAAGCAGTTATTTCAGGGATGGAAAAGCAATCTGTCTTATCTGGAATTTGTCTCATCTGCTAAGGGTTGGTGCAAAAGAGAGGAAAGAGCGTGTATTCTATCCGTTGAAGGAAAAAGCAGTCAGTTCAGCGTGGGAGACGCAATTTGTCTCATCTGCTACCCAGAGAGGGAGACGCAATTTGTCTCATCTGCTACCCAGCCCGCCGCCTCACCCTATACGTTGAAGGCCGTTGAAGGGAGCATAAGTGGGAGAAGCGCCTATCCGTGAGGGAATCGCTCTGCCCTAGTCTAGCCCTTTCTAAATTTATTTAGAGCTCTGCCCTAGTTTAGCCCTTTCAGCCTTGCCTTGCTTTTCAGCGA
This sequence comes from Picea engelmannii, assembly GCA_009831015.1. Classification (NCBI taxonomy): domain Eukaryota; kingdom Viridiplantae; phylum Streptophyta; class Pinopsida; order Pinales; family Pinaceae; genus Picea; species Picea engelmannii. Next base: position 193,630 of record ML794451.1, on the reverse strand, counting down.
TACTATCTGTATACCAAAGATACTTGATGGCATTTTCTGTTTCGAAAGAAGACCATGTCGTGCTCTCTCTGATCAAGTTAGATCTATCTACCTGCCCAGCACATCCACACCCAGATCAACTTACATAGTTAAATGAGCATTCTCCCTTACCCTTCCACAAAATTTATTCCAAAATTTCTTTCATGGCATAAACAGACAGCCCTCCCTCCAATCCTCGGCCCTCCTTACATATGTTCTCTTCTTCCATCCTCATAAACCCGCTGTCGATTTCCTCTCACAAACCCTCTGCCGATTTACGTACCTCCTCCTGCCTCATCTACCGAATATGGTCATTATATGAGCAGATCCTCGACCCTCTGCTTTTAGATACTGTGGATGAATCTCCCCATGTTTTTTCACTTCCCCGCAACACGTCAACCCTCTTTCTTGCATTCCTCTGCTTTTTCTTGCATTCCTCTGCATATGTATAAGTAACCCACGTTCTTTTCCGTCCCCAAAAATCTTTCTCTTCATATGCATGTGTAACCCACGTGCCTCTACCCCTTTCAGGAGCTCTACTTCCAACCTGCGAACCATTCTCTACCATTTGTTCTCCATGCATGACAAGTTGTTTCTTTTGTTTTGGTTACAGCTCGCGACTTGGGTTGATAGGTAGTATATTGTATATATGCTTTAAGATTTTTATTGGAGATCATACAGACTTAAAATATATTTTGTATTTATGTTTAAAGATTTTATCTGAACATAAAGACTTATATAGATTAAGATAATAGAGAGTTGAAATATATCTTATATATGATTTGACTAGGTAGAGAGTTAGCTATTATATATTTGTTTTTTTATATTTTTTTAATATTTTTCTTCTCATGGATAGATTTAATACAGTTTTGAAATCCTTGATTTATTTTGAATGTAGTTTAGAGGTTGGTGTATATTTTCACTCTAATTTTTGGATTGTTTGCATTTAGGATAAGAATATAGAAATTTTAGGATAAGAATATAGAAATTTGAAATTCTATATTTTAAAGAACAATAAGTAATTACTTATCCTCTTAAGGTTTGATAGACCAATTCGGTTTTAATGGACGTTTTTTTTAAGAGGAAATTTATATTAAAAAAGTTTGTGCTAATGCACTTTACATAGAGGCAATAGTGTGGCAGTTCATTGAACTGTGTCAAAGAGCTCTCTGAGAAGTTTGCTACATTTTGTTCTTGAGCTTAAAATTGCTCCCAAGAGAATTGTTAGGATGCCATGTAAAGATGGCTACATATGAAGACAAAATGAACAAAAATTCATTGATCATTGATAGAAACCTGTTAGAAATTATTGGTTGCTTTTGCATCTTCCTAGAGAGTTGCTTGAAATGTTGCTACAGGTTGAATTATGTCTTCTAGGTTGTGCATTATTGGTGTCGGTGTTGGGTCTGGAGGGGGGCAGTCTTGTTCATTGGCAGCTTCTGAATGGAAGGTTCAATGAAGCCTTGATTCAACTAACTCAATTGAGATTGCAGGATGTTGAGGGCGGACGGGGGGAATTTCCTAATTGTTGTCTGAGCGGACTGATATGCCTGGTATTTCTATTAGCCCGCGAAGAACAATCGTGAGCTCTTGATTATGCCTATGTTCCTGTGTCTGCAACTGGTTCTGAAGATTTGCACTATGATGTCGAAGCTCCTAATTCTTCGCTTGAAGTTATCGAAGTTGTGATCCCATTCTTTCCCCTGAGGTTCTAATCACAGCTCTCAAATCTCGATTTTGGTCTCGTAACTCATCAATAGCATAGGAGAGACAGGAACAAGGAGCTCTGGATCTCCTCCACATGATGATAAGGGGACGAAGATACACAAAGGCCTGTAATTCTTTGTTGAAGTGTGAATACATCTATGGGGGACGCAGACAATGCCAAATCCACAAATAAGTTTAGGAGTTATTGTTTGCATGCGGGAGAAGACATGAGAAAAGAAGTTCCCACGGATCGGAGTACTCGTTTGTAGAGGATATCACATTCAATGACGCCATGGAAGTGATGGAAGACATCAGGGAGTACTAAAGGACTGCACAACATACATGCAGAAGAGAAGGTTTGAAGTGGCGAGGTGTGAGGGAAAGGAGGGGAGGGGCGATCAAGGAGCCACGAAGCCAAAGATAGATCCATGTGTCAGAGGGCATGGAGTACCACATCTCCAAGACGCATGAGAGGTGGGGACCGAAGAACTATTTTCCAAATTTACTAATAAAATGATGGACCCCACTCTCCTTCCAATAATGTATTTTAAACGACATAACTTTACCACACATTTATAAATCATGCAATCCTCCATTTCAACCCTCTTCCCACAAATATGATATAACACATTTTTTACATACATAATTTTTATAATCTTGTCTTATATGCATCGCATATAACATATCACTAATAAACCTCTATTGTTAATGTCATTTTTGGGTCTTCTCCATTTTGATTAGTATAAAATTTATTAAATTTAGTTTATATAGATATTTGTTAATACATTGTATTATGACATAAATTTGAAATATTATATTTTATTAATATATGTTTGTTGTATTGATACATTGTATTTTGACATAGAATTGTAATGTTATATTTTGTGTTAATATGTATGATGTGGTGATTTGTACATTTCTAGTGTGTTTATTGTATTGATAAATTTTATATTAACATAAAATTGTGATATTATGCTTTGTTAATATATGTTTCTTATAATGATTTTGAATGTGATGAGTTGTATTTCTTTGTATGTTTATGTATACATTTTATTGTATTTGTATGTATATTATATTGATACATTTTACTTTGAATTGTATATTATATTTTGTTAATGTATGTTTGCTATAATGGTTTTGAATAATGGTGAGTTGTATTTAAGTGTATGTGTTTGTCTACATTTCTTTCCTGGTATGTGTATGAGTATTTGTTGTATTGATACATTGTGTTTGACATAGAATTGCAATATTACGTTTTGTTAATATGCATTTGTTGTAATGATGAATTGTATTTTTTTGTGTGTTTGTTATATTGATATATTATATTTTGTCACAAATATATAATATTTTTTTTTTAGGATGTATATTTGTTATAGTGATTTTAAATAAGGTGTTGGTTAAACGTTTTACTTTTTGGGTTTTTTGGTTGGAATCAGGTGATGTAAATCTAGACAAAATAGTTTTTTTATGTTGTTTAAATTGCATTTATGAATGTATAAATGAACTCATGTGTTGAAAAACCCCTGAGGCACTCGGATTATACAAACTTAGCCACTAAAATGAGCAGATCCAACCATTCCTCACTAGATTTCGAGCAAAATCAAACAGAAAAAAATCACCGAAAAATAGCGAAAAGATAAAACGTTTAGACTACGCTTTTTTGAATAATAATGAGTTATGTTTCATTGTATGTATAAATTTACATTTCATTCTATATGTATATATGTATTTTTAATTAATTGTATTTGAATATAGAATTGTAATATTATACTTTATTAATATGTATTTGTTGTATCCCGGATGGGGTGACAGAGGTAGCATTACAACCACGTGGAGGGGAGTCGGGACGGGGAGTTAATATAACCCCGAGCCCCCGTCAAATCGCTCATTAACGAGCCATGCGCGCAAGCAGAAGCATTCAAAACCCAAGACCTCTCGCGCAAGCGAGGAGTACCAGCATTTACAAGCAGGTTTTAATGGAGGACATAACGGATATGGTTATAGCTATAGCCACCGCCTCAACGCTCATTATACAGGTCGACAGCCTTGTGAGCCGACCACCCGCGAGCTCCCTGACGCACCAGCACCCTAGTCGATTCTCTCATTCTTGGACGCCTTTTACGGACCCAAGGGGCCATCACAGAGCCTGCAACATGCCAAGAATCTGAGGCAGGTCGCGACGGGGGGCAGCTTGGTATGCCGTGCAATCGCGCCGAAAACGAAAGGAAACTTTCGAACGATCCATGGCAATGGCCACTAGACGACGCAGACAGCAGCACAGGAGGTCTCAAAGGTTGTTCGAGGAAAAGAGTATTCCGGAAGAAGGCCCAGAAGTTCAGATGGAGCACACCCTGTTCGCCACGCCTGCAAATTGGCACCTGGGCTCGTCCTCTGGCTTGGTCGGTCCCTCACAACAGGCGGAAGACACCCCAGGGGATGAGAGGCCTTACACACCTTGTTACATAGTGGAAGAACCACCCCCCGAGCCCACCCGAGCGGAAGAGGCACCCAACGAGCAAAGTGCCAAAGCGGCCACCACAGAGGAGCGCACGGACAGCAACCACGCAGAGCAACACACCTCAAAGGATTGGGACCTTCTCAATCTTCTGTTCGAGGTTAGGCAGCAGCTTGAGGACCAGGCTTTTCGCATGACCAGACTCGAGCAACGCATGGACATGTTCTTTGCAGTGCACTCGAGAGCTACGCCAAAGAAGCAGTGCCCGACTTGTGCCAGAGTCTATGCCTTTCCTGCGCGATGGAAACACTCAGCAACGGCCGACGACACACACCAGGGTTCAGAGGTTATTTGATAATTAGTCCTAGACTCTGTTTATGGAACAGTTATTTCAGTTTATGTCTTAAGCTAAATAATTATGACTGTCTCGTAGATATGGATATTAGCACCAGCTTTAGAACTTTGTTTGTTCGTCCCGGTTTCCTTCGGGCGGGACGCAGCATAGATGTCTTGGTTGTTTTTGCTTATTTTGAAAACAGGGAGACACTTGGACTTGGCTGCCCAGCTGTCCCGGTTTCCTGCCCAGGCGGGACAGCTGGCAACACCGACAGACATGGTTTTTTGCCGATTTTAATATAACAGGATCCAACCTTTTATTTACAAAAAAAATATATATATTTGTTGTAGTGAATTTAAATAACAATAATTTATAATTATTTAGTAGATGTATATATTCATGTACTCATATATTCATATATACTTCTGGGTAATATTATTACTAGTAATATCATAATATTATCACTCATCTCAAAAGGTGAATTGTATAAATATATATATATTATGTTGATGATATTTATATATTTGTTTAAAATTACTTTATTTTATATTTATATTTGTATTGAATATTAATATATACATTTGTATGAGCCTTCAAGGTGTAGAATAGTCAGTGGTGATGAAGTATATTGTTAAGATATTCCCTCCATTTATCTTRAGTGACTTAATATTATTACTCATAATATCATCACTTATTTCAAAAGGTGAATTGTACTAGCACARCCACATAATTGTGGTTGTGGCTGATAAACGCCGAAAGACATATTTTATTTGCAAACAAATCCTAATTTTTTTTTGGCCTATTTTTTTTTTTTTTTTTTAAATAAAAAAGGTGTAGTACCTGCTATATTATATTATCTCAAAACTTTGACAAAATAAACAGCTTCATGGCTACAGTCACCAAAAAATGYTGCCGGTAACCGGAAACCAGCATTATTGGGAAACATCTAGCATTTATACAGTAATACATTAAGAAAAGACAGATGCCAGGGGTCCAGATAAACCTAAAGCAATTACACATAAAAACTAAAAACCTGGAAAACAGGGCAGCCTAGGCACCCAGTGACGTGTCGCTCCCACCAGTTCCCGCCGAAATGGCAAAAGTCTGCATGCACAGGGGGCACTTACGCTGAGCTGGAGCCCCAGAGAGCGCGTCAAGGAGAAAATCTATACGCTGGCCCATGATGAGAGCCCTGTGTTCCAAGTCCGCAATGTGGCTACGAAGCTCGAACACCAAGGCCAAGTGTTCGTCGCTGAGGAGAGGACCATGCGTTCCGCCACCCAGGCCACTAGGAGGAGTAGTCTTCCGTTCCACAGCTTCGCCAATGCCAACGCAAGCTTCCTCTGAACCATTACCATCTCTGCTTTCACCATCTTCTCGGCATCTGTGGCTTGCAGGTCACCCATCCATGGGATTTCTTCCACCACGCAGCCAGGAAGGTCGTCGTCCTTAGTCGGGGTGCTCTTGTTGTCCTTCCTGCTGAGCGTCTCCATGGCGCTTGGCTTCTCGTCACATGGCAGGTCCCCAATTGACAGGTCCTCCTCCACAACACAACCTGAAAACAAATCCGTGGGCTCGGTCTCCTTCTCAGTCCTGCGGGAGCCAGCTCCTTGTTCAACAATGGTGTTGAGCACCGCCCTCCTCTCAACCCGTGCCTTCTTCCTGAGAATGGAAGAGGCCAGAGCCAAGGCCCGTTCAAGCTCCTCCTCCCGGCGCCTCTGCGCTTTGTGCACTTCCCAGGCAGAACCCCGTCGAGGTTTTCCTCGTCTCCTGACCATTGTACCTAAGCAAATGCCAATCAAATGCAAAGCTGAGTTAGAAGAGAACCAACTCGAGAGCGGCTGCGAGTGCTGAGCGCAGGCAAGCCAACTCTGTTGAGACCCACAGAGAAGCCACCAGCCCTGGAAAATCTTCTCAGAATGCAGATAGAAGGCGGTAAGTAACCACGTCGTTGCCGCACCAGGAGCCTTCCTCTGCTGCTCGGGCTCAAAATAAAAACTGTAATCAAACTGCCGAATCCTCCGTCCATCCATATCAACGATGAATTCTTGTGCGCATGGGGGGTTAATTGTTGCACGAGGGAGGAGTACCTCCGTCGCCTGTCCTTTGCTATGGTCGTCCATCAGCGTTAATGCGGAGATGAGGGTGGTGGCCATCAGCCATTAAACCAGCGTTGAGTGTGAGTCTGGGTGGCACTTCCTCTCTGTCGCGTGTCACCCCATTCGGGGTTCTTTTGGCCTATTTCATTTATAAACAAATCTTAAATTGCATATTAAGATTACAAACAAACCCTAATTTTAGTAGAAACCCTAATTAGGGTTTTTAAATGAAATAGTATGATACAGAACTGAACTACTAAACCGAGTAGAAACCCTAATTTTAGTAGAAACCCTAATTAAGATTTTAAAATGAAATAGTATGATACAGAATTGAGATGCTAAACTGAGTGAGTAGACCATAGAACAAAAAGTGACCAGGAAAAGAAAAAGATATATAATTATAATAATTATATTTATAAAAATAAATAATTATTTATAAAATACATAATTATATTTATAAAAAAAAATAGTGATTCTGTGCCCAAGCCTGCTACATAAGAGGTTTATGTCAGGGTAACTCTATGAGCATCATTGTCTTTACACAGTGAGTATCCAATGTATTCAGATTATTTCCTTTCAGTTGTAATTTCCATTGTTTTTTAGGACACATATGCAAAAGTTAATTTATTAGATTGTTGTTAAATGTATAAACAATAGTGTATGTATTAATGTTAAATGTATAAACAATAGTGTATGTATTAATGATTGCAGTAGCATCGCATGTATTTTCCTTCTAATTTATAATTAGTTAGAATGTATTAATGATTGCAGTAGCATCCCATGTATTCAGATAATTTCCTTCAACTTATACTTAGTTAGTTAGTTAGAATTATAATTCAATGTACATAACCACATTAGTTGATCTCTGTCAATTTTTTTTCTTAAAAATATACTTATAAAAACGATAGGCCTTACATTGGCGCTCCATACATCAACAAGGAAGTTGTGTTTTATGATACATAAAACAATACAAAGTGCTGGAGTTTTCAGGCATTGCTCAATCTTTAACAAACACTTAAGGTCAAATCTATGCAAGTGAAAACACAACAAACGAACTGAAACCTAAAATATTAATAAAGTTAACATGAACATACAAAAATATTTTCATCTCGTACCAACAATGATCTACCAGAAAAGGGCACTTTCATTTGTTTGCCAATGATTTACAGGGAATCGAGTCGGTCCACGGATCCACAATCCTCTGCTCATACCCAAATATTTTCATAGGGTGGCAATTATCTGAGTGTTGTCATCATTTATTTGCAAATGATTTACAGGCAATCAATTCGGTCTGTGGGTTCCTGCACATGTTATTCCACCTACCGTTGGGTTTTAGGATGCTTGGCATCATGCATTGCCACACTTCACATTCATGTACAAAATTAAACGCTCAGCCAATATGATAAGTGTGGTTAGTAGTTGTATAGGAGATATGGCAAAACGTGGCACAAATGTAAATCTTGCATTGTAAAAGATAAAAGTTTAATAGTGAAGTAAATAATTAATTTCAAGTAAGTTTGCTAATCATATAAACGTGTCAATCACATGGTTACACAGTAATTTCTTAATATGATTAAGTAAATGTGAAAAAGTAAACAAGTTAATGGATGCATTCAAAAATGCTAGGAAGATATGAATATTAAATCGCATTCATTGATTGATAAGAATGACTAAGAATATGCTAGCATCTTCAATTGCTAGCCATCAGATTATAATTTATAATTAAAAGATTATTAAAAGTGCCCATCTCCAATAGGTGTACGCCTTTTGGCATAATAAATATGTATATTTTATGTTGATGATATTTATATATTTGTTTACAATTACTTTATTTTATATTTATATTTGTATTGAATATTAATATATACATTTGTATGAGCCTCCAAGGTGTAGAATAGTGGGTGGCGATGAAGTATATTGTTAAGATACTCCCTCAATTTACCTTATGTGACGTGTGCATTATATATATAGGATTCTTAGAGAGTACAAGATTGACCCTATGGATGGTTTGACCCTACTTCCTATATAAGGGCGGTCCATCAACAAAAGCAGGATGGTTTGACCCTACTTCCCCCTCTTACAAGGATACATTGTCACACAAATCTACAAGGATACATGTTGAAATATTGTAACTGCAAAGAGTATTATATTTATTATTGATGTATTATTCATTATATCAATCCCCTTTTGTGGATTGATCATGTCGGACATTGTAAATGACCAAATCCCCTTTTGCGGATTGGTCAAACCCTAATTGTAATATGCTAAATGAGAAGTCGACCTCCATAATATATTAAAGTGGTTATAACCACCCAGAATGAGAAGTCGGCCCTGCCAGTGAAAAGACACCTCAGTTCAGCACCTGCCAGATTGTATAAATAAGAGAGGCCAACACCTCATTTGTTCACTCACTCACTTGTTCATCAGAGCGCAAGTTTGGAGTTGTAGTTGGAGAAGAAGGAAGAGAGAGAGAGAGGCACATACTTGGGAGAATACTTTTTGTATTGTTTGGTTCATTCTCTTGGCATTGTATTGTCTATCTATATTAATGAAGTTTTTGTTGGGTTTTCTCCCCCATGAGGATTTCCCAGGATAAATGATGTGTCTCTTGTGATTGTGTATTTCTCAGTGATCCTATCTTTGCCATGGTTATCTAGTGAATTGAAAAGAAACCTAATAATAGCTTAAACTCTAACATGGTATCAAAGCTACGCTAAAGAGAGCATCTTTCACAAGAAGAAGAAAAATGTCATTGTTGTCGTACATGAAAATTAGGGCTTTTTATTGAAGAAGAATTTCAGCCCAAAAGCCATCTAGAAAAGTGTGCCCTTCCTCAAGGAACTCTTTGGCACCTTCAGCACACCTTTTCAGTGGATAGATCTTCCGGAAAGTGAAACCCTAGTTTTCACCAGTACCAGAAGCACCAGTCCAGAAATCCGCTGGTCAAGTTTGAGGGGGCAAAATTTGGATTTTCAAAAATCTGACTGTACCAGCATACTCGCCTCAGCTCAATGCATCTAGCCCCTGGATCAGAATTTCAAAATTTGAAGTTTGAAAAATTAGGGTTTCCTCATAAAACCCTAAGTTGCAGTTGTAGTTTCAAAATAAGTTGCAGTTGTAGTTTTAGTATCAATTGTAGTACCAGTTGCAGTCACCCTTGAAGTTCTCAAGAGTTGGTAATTATTACCACTGCTACCAGATGGTGCCACTACCTGCAAATGTTATCAGAGGTATGTACTCACATATGTTTAAATTGTTAATCTTTAAAGGGTATTTGTAGGAGAAGGGATCTCTTGCCATAGATCCAGAAGGATCTAAAGATCCAACACATTCAGAGGAACAATGCAACCCAGGTTTGATTATTCTGATATGCATCTATTTGTTATTACATTATTTTGATCTAGGTTGCATGTTGAAGTTATGACCAACATACTAACCTTTGGTCAAAATTAAAGTCAAGGTATTAGATGGATTAAAGTTGAGATCATAGAGTTTATTCTCTAACCCAACCTTCTGTCAAGATAGCATATTGTCCTAGTACAAAAGACAGGTTGAAGAAAGCACTTTTCATCTTGAGTGAAGGAGGCTTGGAAGAAAAGCAACACATTCATTCCTGAGGACAAGACTCCAGGTTCCAGGTTTGATTAATTAAGTTGATAAGATTCAAAGTTGCACATGACAAAGTTGATAACTACCCCATTACAAGTAAACACTATAGTTGAGGTAGTAGTCTTTGAAGAGTATTATACTGAGTAGCATGTGGGCATACTGAGATAAATGCTTAATGTAACATATACAACTAACATCTCCTCTAGGAGAAACTTCTTATGTTGATCTCAGGTTACCATGAAGGAATGCTTGATCACAACACTAGAAGAGTGTTGACCTCATTTCGTATTGTATTTCTTACTTTTGATCTTTGCTTCAGACAGGTCACAAGCAGGGATGATTTTAAGGATGGAAATTTATTTTAAAATGTAGAAACCTTGGTGAATCTTACTAATCCTTCATATGTCAACTATAAATGTTTGGCAATATTTTTGTAAAAATATTCAAATTTCTAAGTATTTTATATAGATTTTATAAATTTTTGGCGATTTTTAAGGTAAAATAATTTTATCCTATAGAATTTGGGTGAATCTCGTTTTTGGAAAAACCATGGAAAATTAGCCCATGAGCTAAATTCAGCCCCTAAAATCATCCCTAGGACTCACAAGTGATAGCTCTAAAGGAGCCATTGTGATGATTATTCGTGCTATTGTTTTATCTACTATTATCAAAAGGGTATTATTTTTGTTTGTTGTTTTGTTGACCTTGTTTCAGGTCACAAGTGACAACACTGAGGAAGCTATAGTGAAGGTTGTTGAAGGCAACATATTATATGAGACATGAAGTAGACCATGTACATGACCATATACACTCATGTACAAAAGAAGATGAAGAAGAAGCTATCTCTTGAGATTCATAATATCTCATATGAAGATTGATTGAAAGGAGCAGAAGACTCCAAAGATGACTGAACATTAGAACGGGAAGCAAATCTCATTTGAAGCTTGACTTTGTCTTCCATATTTAGACTTGGTATTCAACACCAAGTATACCCTATAAGAGATGATGAAGTCCTTGTAGACTCAGAATAAATCAAGAGTAAGCTTGATCTCAGAAAGGATCAAATGAAGAGACAACTTCTAGGACTGGGAGACAGATACCTTGAGAAGACTAGATCGTAGCTTCAGAAACTTCTAGGAGATATGAAATCTCATGGGAAGATTCCCTTGTTTCAGTAACAGAGAAGGAAGCCAGTCAGAAAGACTAGGAAATGGATTCTTCTGTGAGACTAGAAGAGAAGTCAGTATTGACTTCCAAGATTGATCTATACAGATCAAGCATGTTGCAAATGTACAAAGCCTGATGTGTGTCCATAGGATTCTCCCAACAAAAGGGAGAAGACTATGATGAGACACTTATTGAAGAAATAGTTCCAGTATTTATGAAGACAACCAGAACAACCATGATTCATATATAGTATGAGATGCAGGGGGAGNAATCTCCATATTTAAAAATTGAGTGGAAGTTGTTGTATTACATTAGTTGGGTCATGGAGACATGACTACAATGAAGGATAGAGTTACCTCCATGAAAGAAGAAGAGCTAGCTTCAGTATCAGTTATTGAGCCACTCTCAGTTTCAGATGAAGTTGTTGCCGTGATAGAATAAGAGGAGTTACTCTCAGATCTTAGCAACCACGGTGAGGATGAAGTAGTCATTCTCGGCCTTAGAGCAACTCCAGGTGTAGAGTCCCAGATTCTAGAAGGAACAATTGCAGAAAGAGTAGAGGACATACTTCCAGACAGTGAGACAGATAGTGCCTTGCAAAAAGCACATAAATCTAGCATATGTTTGTGCAGATTGAGTTGCAGCTGAGCAAGTGCACCTGATTGGTACAATGTAATGTGAAAATTTGTTTTGAAAATTGAAGATAGAAAGACTTAGGTATGCAGGTTAAAGAAGGATCTGTACAAGTTGATGCAAGCTTCTAGAGCTTGATATAGCAGAATTGACGGTTTTATGAAGAGCTTGGGCCTTACCAAGAGTAAAGTTGATTCTAACCTTTATATCAAGGTTATGAATGATGAACTAGTGATATTACTACTAAATGTAGATGATGTATTCTTGACAAGATGAAGAAAATCTGATCACATATTGCAGAAGAATCTCACCACAGAGTTTGATGGAAGACATAAATGCATTATCTCTTAAGTCTTGAAGTTTGGCAGAGCACATAGAAGATCTTCCTTAACCAAGGGAAGTATGCAGTTAAAATGAAGAGGATTGACATGTTGAAATGTAAATCCATGTACACACCCATGGAAACGAAGTTGAAACTCCTAGTAGATACCTCGTCAGAATTGGTTGATGCTACTCTGTACAAATAGATTATTGGTTCAGTGATGTATCTGACAAATACCAGGCTAGATATATGTTTTTCCTTGAGTCAGTATCTGGTAGAACCCAAACATGTTCACATTGTTGTTGCAAAACATATGACGAGACACCTTAAGGGTACGTTGGATTTTGGTCTCTATTATACTAGAGATCATGACTTCAGACTGAGTGGTTACATCGATTCAGATTGAGCTGAAAGTGCTTCTGATAAAAAGAGCACTTCAGGATGTTGTTTCAGTCTAGGGTCAGCCATGACTTCATGGCAGAGTAGGGAGCAATTCAACATTGCTCCAAGCACGACAGAAGCATATTACAATGTTGCATGTTTCGCCAGTTGTGAAGCCATATGGCTTCATATGTTGTTGACAGATCTATTTGATCTAGAGATGGAAGCCACTGTGACTCTGTGTAATAACCAAGTTGCATAAAGATGATGGATAACCATGCATTCCATGATGAGTCAAAGCACATGAGATATGATATCTCTTCATTCTTGATATGTTGTAGAGAGGATCCGTAAAGCTCCAGTATGTTAGCATGAATTAACAGGTTGTTGATGTGTTGGCCAAGCCTCTATCTCGTGTAAAGTTTGAGCACTTTCAAGATAATCTTGGTGTAGTCCGAAAGGACCTCCCTCGAAAGGGGGAGTAGTGTTGTGATGCCAGCCTAGTGCTAAAGATTGACAACCTTGTGTTGATGTGATGGTAGCCTAGTGTTGAAGATTTCCAGCCTTGTGTTGATGATGTGCCAGCCTAGTGTTGATGATGTGCCAGCCTAGTGTTGTGATGCCATCTTCGTGTTGATGATGTACCAGCCTCATGTTGTGATGATGTGTTACTAGCCTCATGTTGTGATGCCAACCTCGTGCTGTGATGTTGTGTTGCCAGTCTCGTACTATGATGCCAGCTTCGTGCTGATGATGTGCCAGCCTCGTGTTGTGATGATGTGTTACCAGCCTCGTGCTGTGATGCCAACCTCGTGCTGTGATGTTGTATTGCCAGTATCATAATGTGATGCCAACTTTGTGCTGATGATGTGCCAGCTTTGTGCTGTGATGATGTGTTACCAGTCTCGTACTGTGATGCCAGCCTCGTGTTGTGATGATGTGTTGCCAACCTCGTGTTGTGATGTTGTGTTGCTAGTCTCGTACTGTGATGCCAGCTCCTTGTTGATGATATTGTGTAGCCAGCTTCGTGTTGTGATGTCAGCTTCGTGTTGAAGACTCTCAGCCTAGTGCTGATGTTGATGTTGCTCCATCCTTCGTCCTGCGATACTGTTGATGTTGATGTTGCTCCAGCCTTCGTGATGTGATATTGTTGTTGTTGACATTGTATCAGCCTTGTGATGTTATTGATGATGATGATGTATTAGTGTTATACTAATCCATGTTGATACAGATGATGATGATGACACTTCATCTTCTTGTTGAAGATGATGATGATGATGCCACTTTAGCTTCTTGTTGAAGATGATGATGATGCCACTTCGGCTTCTTGTTGAAGATGATGATGATGATGCCACTTTAGCTTCTTGCTGAAGATGATGATGATGATTCCACTTCATCTTCTTGTTGAAGATGATGATGATGCCACTTCACCTTCTTGTTGAAGATGATGATGATGATGATGCCACTTCAGCTTCTTGTTGAAGATGATGATGATGATGATGTTATTTCAGCCTTAATGCTGAAGATAATGATGTTACTTTAGCCTCATGCTAAAGATGTTGATGATATTACTTTAGCCTCATGCTAAAGAAGATGATGATGTTACTTTAGCCTCATGCTAAAGATGATGATGATGTTACTTTAGCCTCACGTTGATGAGGATGATGATGCTACTCCAGCTCCATGTTGTGAAAGATGACGATGAGAAAAACTTTCGATGATTTATAGATATGCTAGTCAGTGTTCCAAGATGTTGTTGATGATGTTGCCCTCTCTTTCGTTTGATGTTGTTGAAGAATATCCTTCTTGTTAAGGGGGAGTGTTTAAATATTGTAACTACGAAGAGTATTGTATTTATTATTGGCGTATTATTCATTATATCAATCCCCTTTTGTGGATTGATCATGTCGGGCATTGTAAATGACCAAATCCCCTTTTGCAGATTGGTCAAACCCTAATTGTAATATGCTAAATGAGAAGTCGCCCCCCATAATATATTAAAGTGGTTATAACCACCTAGAATGAGAAGTCGGCCCTTCCAGTGAAAAGACACCTGAGTTCAACACCTTCCAGATTGTATAAATAAGAGAGGTCGGCGCCTCATTTATTCACTCACTCACTTGTTCATTAGAGCGCAAGTTTGGAGCTACAGTTGGATAAGAAGGAAGAGAGAGAGAGGCACATACTTGGGTGAGGACTTTATGTATTGTTTGGTTCATTCTCTTGGCATTGTATTGACTATCTACATTAAGGAAGTTTTTGATGGGTTTTTTCTCCCATGAGAATTTTCCATGATAAATGATGTGTCTCTTGTGATTGTGTATTTCTTAGTGATCCTATCTATGCTATGGTTATCTAGTGAATTGAAAAGAAACCTAATAATAACTTAAACTCTAACAATACATTGTCACACAAATCTATGTATATTTTTAAGAACACATTTATTTATTAATTTATAATGTGTACATGACTTAACAAGTTTTCACCATCAAAAGGTATAGTAGCTTATGACATTACAATTGAAATTATTCTTTCACTTGTTTCATGTCAAATACAAGAATATATATTGATTTAAATTGTGTGTATCACCATTTAAAGAAATATTACCTTTCAATTAAATGTTTCATGTCAAATGTAAGGATATATATTGATTTAAACGGTGTATATCACAATTTAAAGAAATATATCATCAATGCATTTAAATGTTAATTTTTAATTAAAATTTATTCTCAAGGTAATTAACATGTTGATGCATTTCAATGTTAACTTTTAATTAAAATGTATTCTCATGGAAATTGACACGATCTAAGAAAGATCAAGATGGATGGGCACCATAATTTGGATTATTTGGATAGGTGTTATTAAGATGGCTCATGTTTAGTTGCAATAGCCTATTTTTTTTTGTCTCGCATATTAGATTATTGGATTGTTTTCATAGTATTTTTTATTTATTTATTTTTATTTATTTATTTATTTATTTATATGAGGATGTTTAGATTTATATAGATTTTCTCTAATAAATTCATTTACGCTTTTATTAAATTGTGTTTTTTTTTATTTATTTTCCTTTACTTTTGATTTTTTTCCAAAAAAATTGCATTTATATTAATATATAAAGTTTTGCATTCGAAAAATTTATAAGTTACACAGTTTATGGAGATATAACTGCTCCTCTCCACCTCCCTCGAAGTTATAAAAATAGTACTAGCCAATACCAGAAAGATTACTAATATACTGAGCAATCCACAAAATACCTCCAATCAGCTCCAAAACAAAATGTATAGATTGTTTGTAGCAAGGCTCAAACTAGACAATTTTGATCATAGTTTGATTGTACAGGCTAGCTGATCCACACTAAAGATAAATCTTTACCAGAGCTTAAGTGTGATTGTGGGGCCCAAATTCCCATCTAACACTTGATTGTAATTAATTCTACCCTCCTGGAAGTTCAATGCACTTTTAGAAAGTGTATCCACCTGTTGATTAAACTCTCTGAAGATGGGTAAAACATAGGGTCCTAAAACCTTTCACCAGATCTTTAACCCTCTCTTTCCAACAATGTAGATTACCTCTCTGATTCAACCAGTCTATGATGATTCTCAAGTCCCCGAAAACTAGGTCCTGAGTAATCGAGTTGCTACAGTAAATAGGGCCCAAAATCCCAAAAGCTCAGTTCTATTATTTGTACTCGGTCCGCAATTTAGTGACAATTTGTATTTTGTATGCTCGCCAATCCCAATAACACCACCAACACTGCTTTTCAAACCTTGATCCTGAGCAACTACTTCAAACCACCTTGCTGGTGATCTCCCAGAGAGCACTGGTGGGTGGTGTGAAGGTTGAATCAAATTAACTCTTTCCTGCGCAATGCCTATACTGTCAAGTATCCTATGAGAAATCAGATTTAAAGAGGGTTGACCAGTATAAAAAATTACTTGATTTCGCTCCAACCATACATTCGAATAAAAAATGGTTGGTAAATGTGGAAAGGATGTACAGTTAATTGACCATTCTAGAAACTAGGATTGAAGAGTGGCTCTCGTCTGTCTAAATTTTAATTCAAGTGCCTTTGTCAACTATCACCAATCCTATTGGAAGGTACTACAGTAAGTCATAATATGTAAAATCGTCTCTGCCTCCTGATGGCATAACCCACAAATACTTGGCCCGAACCAACCCCTTTGTTAAAGGTTTTCCCAAGTAAGGACCCTATCTTCCAACAAGAGCCAAGTAAATTTTTTTATTTTTATTGCAAGATCCCAAGTCCATAGCCTTTGATGCCACCAGTTGTTGTTGTATAACCAGTATTTACTGGCTATTACCTCATATGCATTTTTTGTTGTTATGAAGTCCGATTGGTCTCTCCCGGTCCAGATAAGACTATCTGGTATGTCGGTCAGTTCAATGTCGGAAGCCATCAAGGCTCTGCGAAACATATCCCATTTTGTTTCCTTTGCATTTGTGAACCCAAAATCTTCACTTGATTTCCATTGAGCCAAAACGGCCCCTGCCATGTTTGTTCCTCTTACCTAAAATAAGTAATGGATGCCTTCCCACTTTAGGGTTGTGATCGTAGAGGGGGATAACCTGGAAAAATTGTTTAGGCCCAAGATCATATCCTCTCCAATGCGAATTGAGTGCCCCGTACTAGCACTCTAGGCCAACCATTGGGTGATTACCTCCACGGACTTAACCTGACTTCACCAAAAGAGCGTAGCTTTGTGGGTCTTCTTCGGATTGATTCTCAACCAGGACACAACAAAAGTAGTTGGAAGGTACTTATCCTTTAGCACTTTGTGCCAAAGGTCGTCTTTCATCAAGCAACACCACAAAGTATTCACAGCTAAAGCTTTGTTGAACATAGGTGAATTCTTGACCCCCCATTCACCTTGTGGTCTTGGTTTGGAAATTTTCTTCTAGTTGCAAAGATTAATCTATTCCTTTGCCCCACTACCCGACCACAAGAATTTGAACATCAATTGTTTGATCCTGGTAAGAACCGATGTCGGAATAATGGCTACCGTCAGCTAGTAGATTGGAAGGCTCTCCAACACTGATTTAACCAATACATATCGTCCTCCCAAGGAAAGCCAACGGTGGCACCATAGCTCGATCCACTTCTCATACTTATGGATGGGCCAACGCCAATCTTCAACTCTGTAATTAGTGGGCTTAAGTAAAAAACCCAGGTACCTAAAACCTTCCGAAAGGTCCACAAAATTGTAGGGAAAGAGTGACTTCAATGACTTCAACTCCTCTGTTGATAATCTTAAGAAATGAAAGGTAGACTTAAGAGAATTGATAAGGAGTCCATATGCTCGACAAAATGTAGACAGTAGGGAATCAATGGCATTCCATTCATTTATACAAGATCTGGTCATAATGAGGATATCGTCCACAAAGAAGAGATTGAGAATCTTCTGGGAGCGAGAAATATTATTACCTGTAATAATCCCCTCTGTCTGAGCCTTTTTAAGTAGGAGGCAGAGTCCTTCCATTATTAAAATAAAAAGTAGTGGTGATAAAGGGCACCCTTTCCTGAGGCCACAATCGCTCTAGAAAAAAGGAGTAGGTCCCCCATTGATCAAAACTAAGAAAATAGCAATGGTTACGCAACACATAATCCAGTGTGTAAGAACAAGGCCAAATCCAGTCTAGAGATGGATCAATCTAAGAAAATCCTAATTAACACAGTCATATGCCTTCATCAGATCTAGTTTAAGAATAAGAGCCTTCATATTTTTTACTTTAATGTTGTGGAGGCATTCCTAGGTTGTTCCCACTACATACAGAATGTGTCTGCTTTTTAGAAATCCCAGTTGCTCCCCTAAAAGTGCCCTTGAGAGGACAAGTTTAATCATGTTTGCTATGACTTTTGCAATAATCTTGTACGCCAAGTTGCATACTGCTATAGGTCTAAATTCCCCAAAAGTGGTTGGCTTGCTCACCTTCAGAATGAGGACTAGAAATGTCGATTTTAAGGATCTCACCATAGTTCCCTCCCTCCTTGACTCCTCTACTGCCTCAAGAATGTCGTCCCCTACAAGATCAAAGAAATGGAGGAAGAATTCCACCATCCAACCATCTGGCCCTAGAATTTTGTCCTTGACAAATCCCTTGAGAACTACCTGGATTTCTTCTTTAGTGCAAGGCCCTTCAATGGCTAAATTGACAGAAAAAGTTGTACTGTGCTCACTTGCTCCAGAATTGTATTACGCCCAGTGCCAGCGTAGAACAATTTAAAATGTCTCACCGCTTCTGAAACCAGTGCCTCATGTCCCGAGTGTTAGATGTCGTTTTCATCCTTGATTTCCCAAATAGCTTTACATTTTCTCCTATGGTTCGCAAAATGGTGAAAATTTTGTCTGTTCTCGTCATCTTTCTGCAGCCAAGTTGCTCTACTTCTTTGTCTCCACAATTCCTCCTCTACCAGGAGAATTTTACTTCGATTTTTCTCTAGAATTTTGAGTTGGAAATCAGAGTCCCCTGAATCTGACCTAGGAGCCTTCGCAAGGTAGAACTTACCTAGTTTCTCCTATATCAAGTCAAGTTCCATATGTTTATTATTCTTCTACTCTTTTCTCCAAGATTTCACTCTTAGTTAGAGAACTTTTAGTTTCTAGACGAGTCTTTTTTGTGCCGAGTATTCTCCCTCAAAAGAAGTAGAGTTCCATACCTCTGAAACTAACTCATTGAAACCCTCTTCCCCTAGCCAAAAAGGATTCAACTTGAAAGGGAAAGTAACCCTTCGTTGGCAATTGTCTAGTTCGAGCATAACAGGAGCATGGTCTGAGATAAAGGGTAGGGCTACCCAAAACGTATGTCTCCCAACAACCTTGAGCAAGTCCTCATCCATGTAAATCCTGTCCAATATTTTAGCAATTTCCTCCATCCCACCTCTTCCATTACGCCAAGTGGGCCTACAGTCAATGGGGATTATATCCACAAACCCCTTTTCTTGGAATTTTTTTTTAAAATACCATGCCAAAGGGTCCAACCGGGCTTTGTCACCCCACACTTCACCAACATACAAAGTGAAATTGAGGTCACCTGCAACAATTAAATTTTTATTGTCCAACATTCCACTATTAACAATCTTATCCCAGAAACATTTCCAGTCTGTACATGGCTCGTAGTAGTTAACCAAGGTAACCGACATATTAAGTTCATGTAGTATACATGACAACAAAATGCCACCACAACTTAAAAAGGAATAAAGAGTAAATTTTAACGGATCTCATGCTACACGGAGACCCCGAGAACGTCCCTCCGAACTGATAGCACACACCATCTAGTTTGGTCGAAGAGTACTAATAAAGGCTCATGCTTTTTTTATCTTCCACCAGTGTTTCATGGAAAAAGGGAATATCAGGTAACATGTTCGAAATTAATCTTCAGAGGGTGGCTAACTTGGGAGCCCCTCCAACTCCTCTAATATTTAGGGAGAGTAGGATCATTATTTTTCCCTGGATAGGGATTTAATACCTCTAAGAGCCCCTTGTTCAGATGAGTGAGTGTCTGGCTGTGTCAAGTGATTTTCCTTTTCCTTGACTTTTCTACGTGCACTTCTGGTCTTTAAATGAGAGAGATCACTCCCCAGTCCACTTGATCGGGATAAATATTTTACAGGTAGCTCTTTTTGGATAAGTATCCCTCCCTCATATTGACCCAAGGTAAAACCCTCCTCACGGCTAACCTCAACCTGTCCCTGAAAAATGGGTAGGGGAGTAGGTAACTAGAGACTGTGGTAAGTGGGAACCAAGGTGTCAAGGACATCTCCCAACGAACTCTCCCTAACCTTCGATATCCTAACACCCCGAGTATCCCTTCCCCACCCCTCTGATGTGGAATGACTACCCCCTGTGCCCAGTCTGTGCTTAGAAGAAGGCTCAGTAGTACCCCCCAATCCCAGACCAATAGCATCAAACCATGGGTTCAAATTTTCCCCCAAATCCTTAGTCGGGCTAGAATGTAAGATAGGTGTAGGAGGATGTTTACTAATCGGAAGAGTGGAAAGTTTCAATGTATCTAACACTAAGGAAACCAACTTCGATATGAAGTATGGACACTTTTTTTTGTAATTTACTGTCTTTAGTATCCAAAGTTGGTGTAGAACCCGAGTCTTCAACCGTCAAGTTCACTTCCCCACTCCAAAGTGAGTTGACCCCAGGAGAATCACAGTAGGCGGTCTTCCAGAGCATGGAAGACTCTGATTCCTCCTCATACTCAAAACCTGGATAGTTTCTTCACAGGTGTCTTGTTCTCTGGCAGAAAGAACACCTGGAAGGGACAGCCAGATAGTCCAACTTCTGCCCAATAACTCGCTTCGCCATTGAATTTCCAAGGCCTCCAGGAGGCCCTTATGAACATTCAGCTCAACCAAGACTCTTCCCATCCTCCTATGAGTCCCTTTGAGGGCATCTTCATCAACAACAAGGAAGCGTCCCAGTTCATTGCCAATAGTTGTTAAAGATTTTGCGTTCCAAGGCTGTAAAGGAAGCCCCAAGTGTAATACCCACACATGTTTGTGCTAGAAGTAGTCCGAGGTAGGGTCAAAACTCACCCTCCAATGCTTGAGCATAAGGCTGCCTCCCTCAGTGATCCAAGTCATGGCTAGAACTTTCTCGAAGTCCTTCGGAGCCTTAAAAAGGAAGCAAAGCCAACCCCTAGTCAGTGTCACCACCTTCGAAGTATATCCCAACATCGGGGCCCAACTAATGTGCACCTAATCCTCTAAATTATGTCTAAACGCGCTCTATACGATAGGATCTCAACTAGAGCATGCAGAGCCAAGGAGCAGGTCTCTTCCAGACCAACGTCTCCCCCTAATACCATCCTACGCTTTGACTTGTTAGATTTCGAGGGTCTTGCCCCAATGCCCTGCCCTTCACCTAGTCTGCAAGAGCCTGTTGGATTCCTTTGAAGTGTGTTATGTAAAAACGGGTCTGTAAATACTTTAGCCTTGTAGCGAGCTTCACCCGGGCTTTTCCTGTCCACTCCTATGTAGGGTGTTACTATATTCTCCGAAACGAATCCTAGAGCATGAGATAAGTTCGAGGCATTGTGCTTCCCTCTACCTCCTTGGCATTTGATCTGGAGTTCTTCATCAATGACAAATAGTCCTTCATTACTCCACAGAGCCTCGTCCTCAACGCTCATGAAAGCGTTGACCTCAATTTCCATCCAACTACCTAAAAACCCACCACCTGCCTCAAAAGATTTCCCTTCAGTACTTAGGTGCAAGCGCGTCAGAAAAATGTTTGCAGGTTTCTCGGGAAGATGTGACAACAAACCAATTGATCGAGAAAAAGAATTAACAACAACCCCCCGGGTACCTACCCACCATTATATCATTTAAAACAATGTCCTTCCCAAAGCAAGAACTGTGGGTCAAAGTAACAGATCAAGGCCATGACCATCTTCCATTTCATTGGTTCCTCGTGCCTTTGTGAAGGACTACAAGGTCTAGCTACCAAAGTCTGCTCCTGAAACCCTGGTTATAGAGCCTTCTCCTGCCATTCTCCAACCTCCCCCCATAGAGACAATATAAATCTAGCTAAATACATACACAATCAAAATAGATAGATCTCTACATTTGATATTTATTTCACTAGAGTTGACAAAAATGCATCATCCTACATATCCATATTCAACAACATAAATAAATATTAACTAAAATTATATTTATATTAGAAAATTATATTCTAGTTCATCAATTCTAAAATATGAATGCACTGTAGAATATTTATGCATGTAATCTGCATGGTACATGTAAGCCTACACATTTATTAAATAAGTTAGTGGGATGTGGGTCTCGATACTCATATCATACAAATTTTAACACAAAATGACTATAATAAAAATGTATAATTTGACACACAATCCACAAAAGATATATTTAAAATCTATGTTTATAATTAGTGCCATTAATAAGCTCTTCATCTAGGTGCATTAAAGCAAATAAGACACATTATGGATTGTCACATACTGTATTCACAACAAAAGAATTCCCCTACATAGTTCAATCAAATGTGTACATGTATATATTTTATTATGTATAAATGCAAAGGCACAAGTTGTAATTTATCAATGATTTTGAGTTGGTTTTCTAAAACACTACAGAGGTTTCCTTGACAATATAAAAAGGTCGATCATAGTTAGTTGAAAACGTGACCTATTCTTCACAAATCTCACTCTCAACCGCGTGTGTAAATGGTGATTTTTTAGTACAATGACAATGTTTCCATGGTTTTCCAAATTTACGTCTCTAGTGTTCACATGCATCATCAATACAAACTCCACAAAAACAAAAGTACTTTCTAATCTCAATTGCACATATAGTATGCATTGGCTTCACTCTCAAGGGATGTTGACTTCCTCAAGTGCTTGATTGAGAATTAATTTAAACTCTTTTCTAAGAAACAAGGCAAACTCTTAAGTGAGAGATGCCACGGTAACTATAGACCATGAGTCTTGATTCAAACTATTAATTAAGAAGATTTTTTGAACAAGTAGGCATTGAACACAAATGGGCTTGCTCTTTGTGTTTTTCACACAACAATTTTGAGAAAACAACACCTACAATCCTTTTAGATCCACAATCATATTTTCTACCCACCACATTGACTTTAGTTTCGATTGAGTAGTTTAATTTCTATTTAGTTTTTTTCGTTTTCAGATTTTCATGATTTTCTTTGTTGATTCCTTTCCAATGCTTGCATGTTTATTATTATATTACAATGTAAATTATACAAAAAAAATGTTATATTTTTAAAAAATATACAACAAAAAATAACAAAAATCATAATTAAAAACATTTTGTTGACCTCTTCAAAAATAGTATTTATTTTCTTCTTTAAGCCAATATGAGATGATCAAAAGCTTAATGGGTTAGTTTGAGTGGTTGAGTGTTTTAAATTACAAGTAAGAGGTCATGGGGTCAAGTCCTCAAACTGGTTTCCTCTGTGGATATCGGGCCTCCCTCGATGTCCCCATTGGGTTAAGTTGTCAAAAATGCAACCGGTTAGTTTACCTCTCATACCATCCTTGAAATGAGGGGAAGTACCTAGAGGGTTTCCCGAGATGTGTATTCCATCGAAAAATATATATGAGATAATCAAAATGACAAATACATAGAGGTGCACATAAAGCATACAAATTTTAATCAATGTAAATAAAAGTAAATTAAAAAAAAATGGCATCGTCTACTACAATTTGTGTGGAATGTGCTTGTAAATTAATTTGGCATCTTCCCCGAATGGGGTGCCACATGTCCCACCATGCATTTAAATGCCACCCTAGATTGTCACCTCTCTTCCAGGATTCACTTCTCAAGAAGGCAATTTATTGTGGACTATTATGATGGCAGTTTTCACCATGAGAATTCAAAGGAGCTCTGGTTAAAAATGCCACCAGAGAACAACGTCCACTCTACTGTAATTGCGCTCTTAATGCATCAGTTTGAGGATATTTCCCTTTGTTTCCCCGCTTTTTCAGACATGTTTCTCCTTCTCGCCCCTTATGCATGCCCAACTTCTCCTCTAGCAAGATCCAAACACATCATGTTCCAGACTGTCTATCTTAATTCTCTTTCCCTTGCCCTAGGCATTGGCATCATGCCTCGTGGGCATGGTCACTCTAGCAGAGGACCTAGTTACCAGAGATATCTTTTCGAATGAGGGTGTGACACCATTACTTATTCACGTGAGCTAGTGCAAGTCCCCTCTTAGGGAATTCATTTTGCAGCTGCACAAGATATTGACATTAGCACCACATGGGAGAACTAGGGTTGTGGAGCCATTGAGGAGTCCTTGCCTACTCAACCTCATGAGTTTACAATGCACTCGATCCTTTCCCATTGGGAGCATACAAATGTTGCAACAAATCAAGCTTTCTAGAACACTCCACCAAAAGGACATTGGGGATATCCTATAATTGAATAAGCACCTCCGATGACTCCCCTTCAGGAAACCATTCGCATCCCTTAGGTGACTTATGAATCTTCTCGGCCTCATTTTTCCAAGGAGCATCTTACTTTGATCATGGATATATGTCGAGATGTGGCAGACTTGTTGTTTCGATAGGAGCGCCTCAATCGTCGGTTGGACTTTCTATATAATGCACTGTCAGGCGAGCCTGCTTCCAACCACTGTCTAGTATGTCACTAACCTTACAATATTGTTCCAACCTAGAACCAACACACTTCAGGAAGCAACAATGCATACACAACTAGTGTTTGATTCCTTTGGTTTTTCTTATGTGTTTTACTTATGCTCGTGCTTATAAGCTTTTAGAAAATTTTAAATGGCTTCCTAGCCATCTTTGTATATTCGAACAGAGAGACAATATGTTCTTTTTGACAAAACCCTGGAGACTGCTTTGTGTTGTTGGGTAAAAACACCCTACGAACTAGCAAATAGAGTTCAGACTTTGCATGCAAATATGACCGAATAGAAATTACTTTCTACCTACATCCCTAGATTTAAATCCCCTTTTCTTAGTAAATGCATGGAAAGATCTACCTACCTTGTTACCGATGTTTGATATCGATCCTCCGTTGTGCTTGATTACTTGTTCGCAATACTCCTTCCAAAGCCGACCTGCATTCAAGACGAGCAACAACTATGCATGCATACTACTTATATAGTCACGGGTTAGAAATCAAACATAAACTAATCAAACCATAAAAAGTTCATGAATTGGGACGGGAAAAACACTCTCTTTATTACTTAAAATGAGTCAAATTTACAAAAGCTGAGACCGGCCACTGCTCCTTGAACCTGATCCTGGGCTCCTCTTCTTATGTCCTTCAACTGCTTTGCTTTAAATCTCCTTTAGCATTAGGAAAGGCTAAAGGGTTGGGACAATGGAATATGTAAATGGGCAAAGTTTCTTTGCTATATTTTTCCTCCTCCAAATGGTACCCCTACCCCTTCTTTTATAGGATAGAAGGAGCTAGGTATTTGGATGAACCCTCGGCCATGCATGGCTGAAAGTTTCAGTTAACTCATCCATAGCTTTTTGTTCCGTTGGTAACTTTCCTTTTTTCATGCTTTTGTCGGTCCACGCGGGCTGTTTTGGGTCAGCCAGCGTGTACACGCGTGCAGTAATGGGTTAGGGCGTGTGGGCATTTACACAAGAGGATTTTTAAAGAGTTGTTCAACAATTTTTTTTGGCAAAGAAAGGCTATGAGTTGGCCTGATGCCAGGTAAGCATGTGTGGTGCAATTTAGGGTTATAACAGATGCCCCCTAATGTGTGAGGTTAGAAGAGCATCTGATGGCCGAAATACATTACCACTTTACTGATGTGCTGAACGATTGAGCCCAAGGATCAAGAACCGGGAGGTGTCGTCTACAAAATAACAAATGTCTCACCGAGGCGGGCATACCCATGCTCGGGATAAAAATAGAACCATGGCTACCAATAAAATACACTGTAGATCCATGTCAAATAACTATAAAGAGTAGCCGCGAACAATACACAGCGGAGCTACATCTTGAAATCAGAAAGATATACATATAGAGTATCCATCTTCCAGAAACTGATTCGGCCTGATGGCTGGACTTTAGAGCTCAAGCAACAATTTTAAAATCTTCCAAAACTCAGGTAGGAGTGTAATATGAGTGTATGACTGCACTACACAGAGGTCTTCGATGGCTCGTCGGTCATGGACTTGATAATCTTGATGATCGGACTGAAGGCTTCAGTGATTTCGAACAAGGATTTGATTGGACGTTCAGGATGGCCGGGTATGTGGACAAGAGACATATTGTAGAGGGGTCGTCTCAGGCTTAGTGACAAACTTCACTTGGACAATAGCACGACAAGTGATGAGACTAAGACAACATATATGTTAATCATAAGTCTACGAAGTAGGAGGTAACACAAACTCTCCATATGTTTGGAAGAATAACCAAACAGTGGAGGACACAACTCTATATAGCGAGAAAAGCTTCCTAAGGTCATACTACATCCCATAGTCTGATGATCAAACGGAAAGATGTGCTTTATCCAAGGGCGACTCATTATGCTGCAAATAAAGAAAATACCTTTCCCTTCCTCTTTTTGGGGTATATTTGATTTTTTTGTTCTTTTCGATAATTTTGGAAAAAGAATAAAGGAGTATTACGTTACAATGGAGGAACAAGTATTGCAAACATACAAGTTCAAGGCACAAGGACAAGACTGATGTTCTAGTAAAATGATACTCGGGAAAAATCCTTCGGCGGCCAAAGGTGTTAAAACGCAGAAGCAAACTGTCACAAGGCTGGTGGATAAGGTATGCAAATGCGGTTGATAAAACACACAATGGTAACGCCCTTCGATGTAAGTTTAAGGAGCCCAGAGAAGGTAAGCTCGGTGGTTTTTCATATTTAGAGAATCTGAAAAAACATAAAAGGAGACTCCATTGGGGTACCTTTTTCGAAGATAGTCTAGTCGGTTCGAAAAAGGGGTAAACTAGCACTGATTAGACGTCGATTCAAAACCATTTTAACGAGTGTGACAAGGATAAGATCACTCAACTATTTTTTCACTTTTAAGGAGTTTGAAACAAGCTTAGCTATGGACTCTGTCAGGAATGTTCTTCTGGACCAATTTAACGAGTGTGAAATAATAAGGTCACTCGACGATCTTTTCAATTTTAGGGAGTCTGAAAAGAGCTTAGCTATGGACTCCGTGGGGGTTTCTTTTTCATAAGTTTAGTCCCTCGGGCCCAAAAAAGGGATAAAATTATACCTGAGAGTACTCTTCTAAAGAACGAAAGTTCTATAGAGTATACCTTTGTTCATACAGTTGATCGTCCGGACCGAAAAATGGGTAAACTACCACCAGACAGACGTGACTTCAAATTTCAGTTTAATGAGTGTGAAAGGCCACAAGATCGCTTGACAATCTTTTCATGTTTAGAGGGTTTGAAAAGGGCTTAAAAGGAGACCCGTTATTTTTGGGAGTCCTGAGGGTGAGACAAAGAGCGAAGAAGAATCATACAAATGAGGCTCAAACTCATATTCAGGAAAGACTATACAGACTCCCGAGCCTACAGTGTTTTAGAAACGACATGGACACCATAATGCAACCAAGACCTACCTAGGGCATCCATGTTCTTGTAAGCTCTACCGCCAAGTTGCGACACTTCTAAAGCAGATATGATGGTTCCATGTCAAAACCTAATGGGATCAATCCTATAGCAGAGGGAAAAGACAACGAGACGCAAAAGTTGGGGTAATAACCTAACCTATATGCTCAAGTTGATTCTTGGAAAAAAAATTATGGACCATCAAAATTTTCTCAAAACTCAAAAAAAGTGTCCCAATACCCGATCAAATCCCTCCCATATAACTCATGAATCACTCSAAATGATTTTTGGTATAAAGAAACTGATAAGGGAGGCCAAAAAAGTGACAAAAAGAGGCCAAAAAGTTTATAAATAGAAGCTGATAGCTCATTATCACCATTGCTGATTTGGAAATTGACTCTGGAGCCAAAAGACCCCCTTTGCTAAAAACGGTGATTCTGAGAGCTACAGTGGATGAAACGAACTTCCGCTTGGACCAAGTAAGTACAAATTCACCCTATCTAGCTATTCAATTCTTCAATTTGGCATTTGCTTTCGTTTTTTGGGTGGGCATCGACCTTAAAAAGGTCGGCCCTAGGTACAAGTAGGTTGTCTCTGGACAGGCCGCATGTACACTCGGGCAGAGTAAAGTTTGCCCGCTTGTATACACGACTGTCGCCTCTACAGCTCGTGTGGACCCCCCTTTTGTAGCAAAAAGAGAACTAAAGGGCAAGTACTGACCCTCCTTTACTTTGTTGTGTTGGCAGGATGTATGTCCAGTGGAGGGAAAGGGAGCATGAAGCAATTAGTGAGTTGGTTGCGGGAGATCCGAATGTTGTGGTTGTGTTGATGCAATGTGGTTTACTGAAGTTCTTTCTGTGTCCATTTATGTGAGCACAACCAAGGCTACTGAATGCCTTGATTGACTATTGGCACCCTGATGCAGAGGCCTTCATGTTAGAGGGGCAATCACTCGTGCCCACCACTGAGGATATCTATTTTTTGACTGGCCTCTCAAGGAGAGGGGAACCGGTCAACTTTAGGATGTTTCCTGCGGGACCGAGTAAGATATTGGAACTGATAGCCGAGCACTGTGAGGCTGGGACTGATCGTGTGGGCTCGCAGGCACCCATCAGTAAGATCAGTAATAATATCACTGCAAGCGATATTATTACTGATTGGGTGGATTACCGGCTCAGTAGCCTTGCTTCAGGCGTCTCGCGCACAGATGAACTGTGCTATCTAGTGCTTGAATGCAAAGATTTTTGATTGGAGTACCACACTACTGGAGTGTATGAAGAGGCAATTGATAGATTGCCGACAATGGACACAGAGGAATTTCGGGTTCGAGATGATTTTGTGTTCATTTTTCTTTGAGAGAGTTCTGAGCTTTAGCCCTCGGAAAGTAGTACGAGGACATCAGGCCTCTTTTCCTGCAGTGTGTAGATGGGCAGTATTACTGCCACGACAGGGTGGTGGAAGGACCAATGAGTCCTTCGATGATGACTTCTTTGCGTGGCTGTCGTGGCAGATCCCTGTGATCGAGGATTACCCATATGCAAGGATAGATTTTTCTAGAGATCCTGAGATACTCATGCCTCCTGGTGAGGAGTGAGGGGAGATGGGTAAGTCTCCACCTTTGTAGTTTTTTTGTTTGCATATGAAATTTTTTTTATGTCATTTTTGTTATATATATCATGTTTTTTTTGTATGCCAAAGTATTTGATAGGTATACATTTGTTGCATGTAGATGTGGGACCTGTGCGACCTGTCGATTATGCACAGAACAGGCGTCATCCACGGCCGAAAGCCGCAGCTGCTGCCGCTGAGGGAGCAACAGTAGCAGGGAACCTCCCATCCGGGGAGGTAGAGAGGGTCCTTAGATGAGTTGAGCGAAACTTTACTGCACTCACTCGCACAGTCCCGATGGTAGAGATAGAGGACCTGTTGCCATCCATGCAGCCTCATGTAGTGGGGGCACCTCGGACGTGGGTCCGATTGTTTAGGCGTTTAGCCCATGCTGTGGACTATTATAATAGGGCCCATAGGCCCTGAACCTATTTAGACTTTTTACGTGCCACAAGCACTTACTTGTATATATTTTTTGAGGGCATAAGCCTTGTGACTCGTTATCAGTCCCATTTTTGAGGCGCTTGCATCCATCTATGTACTCTGGTTGTTTTATGATGTTATATATGGTTTTTTGATCTTTTGTTTCTTATGGATCACGTGTGCAAAAATTTATTTACATGCTTATGTCAATGTTCTTTCATATGTGTGCAAGATGCCAATCTAAAATTTGATTAGCTAGAGTATCTGTAATTTGGTTTAATCTCTTGGGAACATGAAAACATGTAATATAATCAAAGTTTCGTTCTAAGAGACGTACCCTAAGGAATCGTTGGTGTAAAGTTGGATCATGAACCCGATATACTCTGTTTAGCTGTAACACAACCAGTTGAGCGTCGAGATAGACCCAGAGATGAGAGATACCCAATGACAAGGCATCACGAAGCAACTCAATAACTACACTATACTCAACGACATTATTTGTGGTGTCACCTAAGCATATACCTCCGGAAGATAACAACTGGCCCTGAGGTGTAAAGATTACCCAAGCTGCGAAGGCAAGCCTTCGAGTGTGCCGACTAACACCGTCTGCATACCCAACGAACACCTCAGAATCACTTGACATCTACCATATTGACGAAATATAACATCAATGACACGTCCATAACACTTAAAAGAAACTAAAAAGTAATAGTACAAAGACTATACATATGTTACAAAAAGTTACCCACAGTGACCTACCTATGAGTAATACTTCTTGAGGTAGAGCCCATTTCTAGGCTCCGGCAAAGCATTCCCTTCAAAAGCAACCAAACGATAAGCGCCCTTTTTTAAAACCTCTTTTATGATGAAGGGTCTGAACCACATGGGTTTGAATTTTCCTGCCCCCAGGGGGTCCTTATCTTGGTCATAGACCAGGACAAGGTTGCCTTCAAAGAAAATCCGAGGACGAATGGACCTATCATACTGACACTTGACCTTATGTTTGTGAACCTTGTTGGCTAGGGCCGCATCACGACGCTACTCAAGGTGTACTAACCGTTCTTCAAGTGGAGAAGTGTCTGGCAATAACTGTACTGCCAATTTTAGAGATGGGATCTGACATTCGATGGGCAAGACTACCTCCAACCTGTAAACGAGTTGAAAAGGTGAGAAACCAGTTGCAGTATTAACAGATGTTCGGTAAGCCCATAATGTCGAGTATAACATCAAATGCCAATTTGACTTGGCTGAGTTGATAGTTCGATGTAGAATAGTCTTAAGAGTTTTGTTTACAGCCTCTACTTGCCCATTGGCTTGGGGGTAGTAAGGTGATGAATGCTCTTGTCGTAACCCAAGATTTGATGTTAATTCGGTCATCATTTGGTTCTGAAAGTGACTGCCATGGTTAGTAACAATCTCTCTCGGGACGCCGAACCTTGCTATGATCTGGTTGAATAAAAAGAGAGTTGCAGTCTCTCCATCATCTTTAAACGTTGGCATATCTTTGACCCACTTAGTGAAGTAGTCTACAGCTATGATGATATAGCGGTTCCCCCTTGTTGACGGGGGGTTGCAAGTAGTGTAATCAATCCCCCACTTGGTGAAGGGACCAACTGTGACGACATGAAACATAGGAGCGAGATGTTCCCTGATCTTCCGAGAAAAGACTTGGCACGGATGGCACTTCTTGACCAATTCGACACAATCTTTGATAAGCGTCGGCTAGAAATAACCTGCTCGTAGAATCTTTTGGGCTGTTGCCAGCCCAAACAAATGACCGCCACAAGCTTCGGTATGGCAATCATTGAGCACGATGACTGCCTCCTCATGTGTGAGACATCGACGTAAGACACAGTCTACACCTCTCTGATACAACGTATCATTGAGTATGAGATAATTCTTAGCTTGATGGTGTATACGCCGACACTCATCACGAGAAGCAGAGGTGGGGCACTTCAAAGTCTAGAGATAGATGAGTATATCTCCATACCAAGGATCTGAAGATGTGATAAAGAAAATATCTCCCTGGATAGGCGATTCCTCAGGCACAACTTTACCTGACTCAACCGGAAGTTCCGAAATAATCTCTGCGAAGTCCAATGACTTTTTGGACTTTGCTGAAACGAAGTCTAAGTCAAATTCCTGGAGGATGACTATCCATCTACTATTTTTTCTGCATATAACCCATCGTGTCAACATGTACTGGAATGGATTCACGACAACAATGACGGTGGTCTTGCGAAATAGAACATAATGACGGAACCGTTGAACAACATGAACTGCTGCCAACACAAGTTTTTCGATATGAGAATAATTAAGTTCCAGTCCTACGAGGCCTCAGCTCAGGTAATAGATCACGTATTCTGAGAACGATTCATCTTCCTAAACTAAAACCATGCCAATGTTTGACTCTATGATAGCCAGATATAATAAGAAATCTTTGTTATAGTTAGGTGGTCGTAGCAGAGGTGCAGCTGTGAGGGCGTGTTTTAATGCGTTGAAAGAGTGTTGAGCGGCTTCATCCCAGAAAAAGGGAACGCATTTCTTCAGTAAACGCATAAAGCCCTTGGTGATTTCGGCATAGTTGGCGATGAAGCATCGTAAGAAGTTCGCCTTGCTTGTAGACTCAGAAGTTGTAGGATTGTGCATGGGGGGGGCAACTAGATTATTGCCTCCACCTTGAGAGGATCGACCATGATCCCTGTTGTTGATACAATGAAACCTAGAAAACGTCCTTACGTTACGCAGATGTTGCACTTGTTTGGATTCAAGGGAATCCTAAAGTAGCGACAACGTTCGAAGATTAGTCTAAGGTGTGTATGATGATCCGTTCTCTTACGAGATCATGATGCTAAATCATCTAGATAGGCCTTGACTATATGCTTGAGATCATGAAAAGCAAAAGACATGGCCCACTGAAAGGTGGCGCCAACATTTTTAAGACCAAAAGGCATCTTACGATATGCGAATGTACCCCATGGACAAATGAATGTCGTTTTGTGTTGGTCTTCAGGTTTGATTTGAATTTGATTATATCCCAAAAAACCGTCCATGAAAGAAAAGGCTTCGCAACCAGCACATTCATCAATGATCTGGTCGATGAATGGTGTTGAAAAATTATATTTGGGACATGCCTTGTTCAAATCATCAAAATCGGTACATACACGAATCGTGCCTTGTTTTTTATTGACCGGCACAGGATTCGACACCCATTGAGTCAAATGGAAGGGATAAATAAAACCTGCCTTTAGCAATTTCTCAACCTCAATCTTGATGGCTACTGCTTTCTTGGGATTAACTGGATGAAGTTTCTGTCGAACAGGCTTGGCATCAGGATACGTTGTGATTTCATGTTCAACTATTTTTGGATCGATACTTGGCATTTCCTCATAAGACCAGGCAAAAACGTTGCGGAATTCTTTGAAAAGATCTGTGTAGATTTGAATCTCTTCGAGGGAGCAATTTGCTCCGATGAAGATGTTCTCCATGACGCTAGGGTTTCGGGAGATGTTGATTGGTATAGTCTCAACGATAGTTTCCATATTGCCCTCAGCATAAATTTCATGTGTAGCTAAGAGATTAATAGGACATGGCTGATCTCCCGTCATGGTCACGGTGAATTCTCCTGCTTCGATTCAACTTAATTCTGGGAGAAAATATGATCTGTGATGAAGATCTTCCCAAGGTTTGTCTGGACTAGTCATTGCTTCGATTACTGTTTCATCAGAAGGCAAGACTAAGTCTAACGAATCGACGTTAGTGAGAGAACCCTGAGCCGAAATAGGCTCTAGAAGCGGATCTAACTCTTGTGTAGGAGTTGGATCAGTGTTAATTGAAGCTTGCTGGACTAAAGAGTATGCTACTTCAGCGACAAACAAGGTCATGGACATGCCTGAGTGCCCTGTCTCATCCATCGTGGTTGATGGGGAAGGAAGAATCCATGGATCCTCAAAGTAAGTCGTGCGAAACGATGAAACTTGAAAAATCTCAACCTTATGGTGACTAGATATAAATTTGATATCACTATGCGGAGGTGGGTAATCAAAGGTACCCATCAAAGATGGGCACAAACCAACTCCTACATTGACGAAACTTGGTTGAAGATTATCAATCATCGGGACCGTGGATGCCCCTAGAGCTGGGTCAGGTCTAGAGAAAGACAATTGATCGATGGTCACTATCCGACCCTTGTGTGGAAACAACAAGACCCAGAAAGCTATAGCAACCACAGCTTGCATAGCATAAGTCCAACTCTGTCCTAACAAGAGGTTATAGTTGAGGGGAGCATCGACTACCTCTACTTCGACACACACAATATTCCCTCTTAACTGCACGGGGAAAGAAGGAATGATGCCATGTGGTCGGAATGAATGACCGTTGAAAGCAGTGAGGAGAGTAGGTGATGGAGACAAAACGGGCTGGCTAATGGCCTTCCAACATGCCAACGACATAACGCATGTCGAGGCGCCCTCATCGACCACCGTGCGGAAGATATTTCATGTAAAAAATTTTGTGGGGTAAGCCATTACTATCTGAAACGCTACATGGTAAGGTAGACGAGGTTTTAAGTCGGTTGTATCTAACATGATGGTACACAGATTACAAGTCTCAGTAGAGCCCAAAGCGGTTAACAAAGCTTTCCTCTGAGAAGGAAAACTTTGGAGGATCTCCAAAGCAGACATCGCACAAGGGGTTTGTGATAAATCCTCCACCACAGAGTAGTTCTGGGTGGCCCTTGTGTTTGGGTTATGAGAAGCCTTTTTAAATGCACCTTTTGGAATGAATGTCATTGTTTCTCCCAACATCTTCTCAATCTTTAGAGGAAGAGATGGGAGTTCAACTTCTTTTCCTTTCTCATAAGTACTTGGTTTACTATAATCGTGGGCTCTAGTTGATATGAAAGCATCACCCCTAACCATATATACGTTCGCGGACGAGTTGTTTTTCGGAGGAGGGTAGTTTTCTTGACTGCCCCCTTCTGTACTTGCAGAGGCTTGAGTTAGGTTTTGCCCATGTTGAAATGGGTTTGTCAACACTTCCTGCTGTTGTTGCGTGACAAATTTTTGGGCCTCTGCAAGTCGAGGAGATAGATGGGTCGGGTGGTCTTCCGCACACAAGTTGCAAGGATACCTCGCCTTTTGTTTTTTAGTGTTGTCCCCGCCAGCATTAACATTGGGTTTTTTATCCCCCTTACCCTTCTTTCGTTGTTTTTTCTTCCCTTCAAGCTGTTGGGGGGCCTTTGGGTTAGTCGACTGCACTGTGTGTACCTCCGACGTTTGGGTAGGGGGAGTAGCCAAAGAAGTAGTTTGGTTGGCCGCTGTGTGTTGTATGGATAACTGTTGCAACTGCTTTGTCAATTGCTTAGCAGGCTTGGTTTGTGCTGAACTGACGATACCATCGGCATGCGGTCCAACTCTCTGTCTAGTTTTATCCAGTATTGAACGTGGCACATCTGGAAAGATGTTGTATAATAAACCGGACTGAGAATAGATGAGCTCAAACTGTTGAGCCCTCATGATGGCGTCTTCTTCAGAGAAAAATCCGGATGTTGCGACGTCTTTGCATAACTGCGGGACCAAAGACTTAAGGAACCACTCAAGCAGGAATGATGGTGGGACTGGTACTTTGATTAAACTCTTCTGGTGTCTCCATTCTTGGATGTGAATAGAGATATGGTCTGCTATTGTCTGTTCGAAATTAGCGAGCAGCTCTGTGCCAACATCGTATCTCACAGGTAACTGGAAATGGTTAAGGAAAGCCATCGCCAGTTCGCCAAAAGAAGAGTATCTCGAGCGATCGAGCTCGATGTAACATTTCACGGCACTCCCAATGAGAGTACGTTGAAACAATCACAACTTTACAGAGTCATCTTTCAATGAGTTAGATGAACACCAAAGATGGAAGGTAGTCACATGATCTCCTGGATCTTCATTAGGATTGGCTTCGAACTTTGGAATGTCCGAAGGAAACTTCATCGGCATAGGAGGCCAATGCAGATTGTGACAAATGGGGTCATTCAACAACCTCGTCAAATTTGGCAAGTGTAAAGTCACCAGGAAAGGTAGTTTGGATTGCTGCTGATAACCTGGCAAAAAGGGTCCTGGAGTTTGAATGGCACCAGGTTGCCAGGAAAAATTTGGCTGCTAGCCCGGATTCTAGTAGAAACCATGGCCCTGACCAGCGTAAGGATTTTGCATATGTGGAGACATCATCGCCTGATTTCCCAAATAGGACATGGATTGTTGGGCATGCATTGTATTCGAAGGACTTTGGGAAGGATTACCCCATGCCGGTCCCATGGGGATGGGCATAATAGTTTGTTCGGGTTCGATTGATAGTGGAAAGAATTACCCCAGATCGACATTCCGAAGGAGGGAACAGATCCTTGCCCTGAATTACAAGGTTCTGCTAGGTTTTCCCCCTGTGCAGGAATAATACCCTGCACAAGAGTAGATTGTCCAAAAATGGGGTTGCCCCCAGTTGGGAAAGCGACGGACGAGAAGGTGTTGTTACCAAACATTATGTTCCAAGAAAACGGTGTCGAACCTACCGACATACTATGCGAAGGTGGTCCTTCACTCCTCGCTCCAAATAAACTATTGTGTGTAGGTTGCCCGACGGATTGCTGATGCGAACCACCAAGCAAAGGGGACGAAGGAGGGATGTGACCTCCTGTATAAGGAAAAGCATTAAAAGGGACAAGAGTGCCCCTGAAGTGACCTTGTAGAGGAGCGTTAGAGCTTCCTGCCCCTAGACGCAAAGTCTATAAAGTGGAGTAGGACAGTACAGGACTTGTACCCGAACTAGGCATATCGTATGAGAACGGAGGGCCTATCGCACTAGGTGTAAAAGGGGTTGTGGCTGCCGCCAAAGATGGGTTCGGACCACTGTGCGAAGTAGTTGTAGTCGAGACCGTGGTGGCTTGGACCGACAACGATAGGTTAGGAGATGACTCTCTGGTGGTGACAACCGTGGTGGGAATTGAAGAATTCCCAGTAGAAGTAACAACATTTGTTTCCATTGCTGTGTGAGGCACTGTCTGGCGCTCATGAAATTGAATTGGTACAATAAAAGGTGCCAAGAGATCAGTGGTTGAGGTTTCAACCAAGCCAAGAGCGGTTGCTTCAAGGTTCAAAATGGTCGGTTTCTCCGGGGGTTGTTCGGGCACAATGGTTTGTAACCCGGTCGCTTCAAAAGACCCTTGTTGGTCTAGCTTCCGCCTTAATGGTGGCGGGGTAGGCTCCTGTGAAATCGGCGGCAAGCCAAGAAGCCTTCATGACCGACAGAGCTTGTGATCCTCCACTGTGTGAGAAGATCCAAGACACTCTAAGGTAGTCTAAACGCTTAAAAGTAACAAACACTAAGAAAAAGTCCCTAGAAGATAAGAAAAGCAAACACTAAATTAATTGGAAGAATAGTTACAACAACCAACACTAGAGCAAATTACCGGTGCAAGTGCAACTCGAACACAGAAGCACCCTCCGGGTATACTCTGCAAAGCGTGACCCAATGTCTATCCTAGGTACCGTGGTATACCCCCGCAGTCACCTGTGTATGTCCCTAACAAAGATTGGCACTTAGGTTGCCAGCACGCGAACAGTCACCAGGTGGGTACAGTCGAAAGTCGGGTAGACCACAATGAGCAGGGTATCGAGTCCGAAACCTATCAAGGGTATCGAGAGCAAATGGTCCGAAAGACAACTGAGGACCTCGAACGGATTCGAGACCTACAAAGCTCCGTGGCAAATGCAAACGACGAAATCCCAAAACAAGCCCTCCATATGTGTTCTCCACTATGATTGGTCCGGCTTTGGAGGGGTTATCTCTGCTACCTTTCCGCACGCGACCTCGTGTTTATCCCCTGTGTTAGAGGGGGGTCATGGATAACTTCCACGAAACTGGACTTAGACACTCCCTATCTCAGACTCCAATGTTTGATTTTCAATGGCCTTGAAGAGTTTCCTCTCCAACCTAATCCAAGGCCCTAGTCCTGAACTAGTTTATGAACCCTACAAACATAAAAGTCTAGTAGATTTTAAATTTAGCGTTACTGTTATGGCTTTGTCTTACATCAAGGGGTATGAAGGTGAAACTGATGATGTGTAAAAGATGAAAGCAAAAAATGAATAAAAAAGTTGGAAACAAAACTTTTACTGAATGCAAAATTTCAACAACTTTTCAAAAGAAAGATTTTTAACTTTTCTAAGATTTTGGATAGTAAACTCAAAGTAATTTCACTCGACTACGAGCTACTTATGATCTAAGTGAACTGCAAAAACTTATGAAATGAAAGACTTTTCCCTAGCTAATGATGCAGAAACACACTCTTCAACCAAAGAAGAAAAATGAAAAGAGATTTTTATTTATTTAAGTGCTAGTAAAGCAAGAAAGGGAAAATACCGACAAGCAGAAAACCAAGAAAAACAATTATGGCTTAAAGCGTAGATCGCAAAGAATCAGATTAGGAAATCACACAATAACAATTGTAAAAACAATGATTCTCACACTTGTCTAAAAACAATAATTTTTATTTTTTATTTTTCTGACGACGTTTTAAATGAGAAAAAGCAAGCTAAGGGTGAAATTAATCCTAAGCTACTGACTGTTCAAACAAAGATTCAAACACCTGAGACGAATACTTCTCATCAAAGGAGAGGATGAATGCCTCACCCTGAACAAAAAGTAGCTTGTACAAGAACGCGACTGTTACTCAAACAGCCCGCGTGCGAACGCGCGCTGAACAGAGACAAAGTGTGTCTACACACGGGTTGACCTTGTACAGGCCACGTGTATATCTAAACTCTAAGGAAAAATGAAAATAGACAGACCAAACCAGGAAGAGACCATTGATATTGATAACCAGGATCCCTTGAAGGCTTGAATATTCTTTCTAACAGAAAAACAAATAATGCAAGGAAAAAATAATAAGACAAAAACAATCTGAGATAGGACTGTTAGCAAACAAGACTTAGACAAAATTCCAGAAAACCCCCTGAGAATATGTGATTCTGACAGGGAAGAGGAGAACTGCCTCTGAGGTTCTTTGAACTCCTACACGCTACTGCTACCTCTACAGCTAGCGTTCACACGCGGGCTGTAAGAGGATAGGGTGTGGGTACACGCGTGCAAGCCGCGTGTACCTCTGTGGGTCTCGAAAAACACAGTCAAGCAAAAGTCAGGGAAAGTTGGTATGGAAAACCAGACTCCCTGCTAGCTCAAACTTTACATAAATGAAAAGAAAAGACAGGCAAGAAAAACGAGTCTTTAAACTACCCAAAAACTAAATAAAATTCCAGGAACCCTAGAGATTCTCCCCAGTATGGTCGCCAGTTCTGTTGTTGGGGAAAAACACCCTACRGACTATAAAATAGAGTTCAGACTTTGCATGCAGATATGACTGAATAGAAATTACTTTCTACCTACATCCCTAGATTTAAATCCCCTTTTCTTAGTAAATGCATGGAAAGATCCACCTACCTTGTTACCGACGTTTGATGTTGATCCTCCGTTGTGCTTGATTACTTGTTCGCAATACTCCTTCCAAAGCTGATCTGCATTCAAGATGAGCAAAAACTATGCATGCATACTACTTATATACTCACGGGTTAGAAATCAAACATAAACTAATCAAACCATAAAAAGTTCATGAATTGGGACGGGAAAAACACTCTCTTTATTACTTAAAATGAGTCAACTTTACAAAAGCTGAGACCAACCACCGCTCCTTGAACCTGATCCTAGGCTCCTCTTCTTCTGTCCTTCAACTGCTTTGCTTTAAATCTCCTTTAGCACTAGGAAAGGCTAAAGGGTTGGGACAATGGAATATGTAAATGGGCAGAGTTTCTTTGCTATATTTTTCCTCCTCCAAATGGTACCCCGACCCCTTCACCCATAGCTTTTTGTTCCGTCTACAAATTTCCTTTTTTCATGCTTTTGTTGGTCCACGCGGGCTGTTTTGGGTCAACCAACGTGTACAAGCGTGCAGTAATTGGTTAGGGCGCGTGGGCAGTTATACAAGAGGATTTTCAAAGAGTTGTTCAACAATGTTTTTTGGCAAAGAAAGGCTATGAGTTGGCCTGATGCCAGGTAAGCATGTGTGGTGCAATTTAGGGTTATAACACTTTGGTTTCCATTTTTTGGTAGGCCAACCCCTAGGCTTCCAAGACTATGTAATCTCTTCAGTTTCTAGAGGCAATATATCTTTTATTTACAAAAAAAGATGGCATCTACTAGAATTTGTGTTGAATGTGCTTGCAAATTATTTTGACAAAATTGAATGTTTATTAAAACGAAGATCAAACACGTCACTTTATCCTTTTGTAAAATTCTAAATCATATTTACTAATAAAAATATAAATTTGACCACTTAAAAGTTAATAGTATATATATAATCTAGGTTATTTTGTTCTTGACCTATCCTCTTCATTTCCTCTAGACTACTATATATATAGTAGTCTAGAGGAAATGAAGAGGATAGGTCAAGAACAAAATAACCTAGATTATAGTGTCAAAATAAATGGTGTTTTGAACTCAACTATAGCCCTGAAAGGGTCATACAAGCTTTAAAGGTAATTACATCTTAGAGGAAATCATGCTACTAATAATTATATGATTCTTCTAGTATAATTGGTTAAGCAATATGACAATCAAGGAAGAAAGCACACAACTCTATGCTAAAAGTATTTTTTGCACATGCCAACAAAATGTAAGTTGATCTTAAACCATGTGTCAAAATTGAAAGTTGCTTCAAACAATTGAAGCACACACATCACTCCTCATCCTTTTCTAAAATTATAAATCATATATAATTAATAAAAATACATATTTGACCAATTAATAAGCTTCTTTGTCATTAATAACTCTAACCTCCTTCCTCTAATTCTTATACCTAAGATAGAGGAGGTCTAGACAGATGGGACCTTAGATGTCAAATCCTTTGCAAATCTAGGTATTGTAACAACAAATTTGAAGGCCCCAAAAAAATCCACCTTCCATGGAATCCTCAAAGTATAATCTCATATCAAGGAGCAAAGTAACTCTTGATATCCCTTGGAAGGTGGAAGGGGGTTTGTATTACCTATAAATTGATCAAAAATTCCCTCCTAGGGGAAGGAAATCATATATGTCATTGGCTCAAAAACAAGCATCCTCGTAAATCAAATGTGGTAAACAACAATCCTTAATTGGGCCTCTTAGAGAAAATTCCCTCAAAGAGGGTTTGAAATTATTTTGATGACCTTCAATTGCAAAGGGTTAGCCAACCTCTCAAAAACACTAGCCCTAAAAAGATTGATAGATGCATCAAATCCTTTTATCAATCTTCTACAAGAAATTATGATTGATGGGGAGAAAATTACTCAAGAACTATCAAAATTTTCATATAGTTGGGAATTTAGTTTTATTAATGCTATAGGACTATAGGAACATTGGGGTGGGGCAGCCGGGGGGGGGGTCATTACTAGGTGGAAAAAATGTTATTTTACCCTTACTAATTCCTAGGATTTTACATTAAGTCTAGGAACTACTCTATTATCTTTGGAGATTGGGAAAGAAAATACTCTTATGAATGTATATAGACCATATATGGACATAGTTGATTACTAGGACAAATTATTTCAAATGGATTGACTTAATTTTTGTTAAGAACTTGAATAGATCTACAAATATAATCACCACAATTATTGAATACAAAATAAATCCACAGAGCAAAGATAGAAGAAACCGCACTTTATTATTACCAAACCCTTGAGGTAGGGCAACACCATACAATGGATCCTATTATGGAAGGGATCCTCTCTTGTTCACTTGCCTCTTCGAGGGGGCATCCTTCTATTGAGCTACCGCTCCAAATACAATACTTCTTTTCATGTATCATTAAATTGCGTGAACCCCTTTATATAGTGCTACTATCACCTAAGAACATTCTAGAGGAGGAATCTTTTAGAAATAAAACCTTCTAAGAAGTCCTCTTACATTTATTATATCTAATTACCCATTTATTATATCTAACTACCCTAGTGGGCCTTATTTAATAATATAGTGGACCTAGTCCACCTTACTTTGAATGACCTCCACTATTATCACTATGGGCCCTCTGACCCCCTCCCACTACCTCTCTAGCTACCTTACATTCCATCCCCCTTATGAAAGCGTTGTCCTCAACGCTTGATGTACAACCATATACCAGGGTCCCATGG
>ML794451.1:128466-139634 GCA_009831015.1 Picea engelmannii | reverse complement strand
TGAATAATTCCATAAAAACTGACTGCTGCATAATTTGGGAATTCAAATGTTGTAAATTATTGACCAAAGGGAAATTTCTAGGACGTTGCTACTTAAGATCACCACTAAGTGGTCTAAAGTCCCACCGAAAAATAGTCTGAAGGATATACCACTAAGTGGTAAAAATAAATTTTTAAAATTATATATCATTTTAATCAGGATATACCGTATAGATGTGTCACACGTGTGAGTTGTCTCCTTCCACACGTGCGACCTGTACCTTTTCTTACATGTGCAACCTGTTGTTTCCTTCCTCTCACTTGTGTGTCCTTCCTCCTTGGTTGAAAACAAAAAATCAAAAAGTCCAAGAAACCCTAGTCCAGATTTGCCAAAGTTGTAGAAATATCCTTGCTGAAATCACCAAGCCTCCTAGCACAAGTGCACACTCACTTATGCTAACTCCATAATGTCACAATCTCTCCTTGCCTCTCCTTTTATCGAAATCTAATGTGAGTTTAGAATCCCCTAGCTTACTCTAAGGAGCCCTCCACTAAACTCAATATTAAATCAGAATTTTTTATTCTTCGTGGGTGTGACACCCCAACACAAGTCCCTAAAGCTCACCAACAAGCCCATAAATCCCCAAGCTCCAATCCAAGGGAGTTTTCACCAAACAAAAAAAGTCCAATGTGGTGCCAACGAAGATTCTCACGTGCTCGACACTAAGGGCACTAGTTGGAATACCTCCCAAAGCTACAAAACATCAACACTCCCTCTTAGCGAGGGACGTATTCCATCCTCAATCATATGGAAGTATTTTTGTCTCCCATAGTGGAAGTAGCTCTATCTCCTGCACTGGATCTGCTACCAAAGCGCACTCCAATCCTCCTGATTGGTTGCTCCCTCTGTCACTGAAACAAATCCTATTGTATGGCATGGTTCCTACTGAGAAGACACGCTGGAATTTTT
This sequence comes from Picea engelmannii, assembly GCA_009831015.1. Lineage (NCBI taxonomy): Eukaryota > Viridiplantae > Streptophyta > Pinopsida > Pinales > Pinaceae > Picea > Picea engelmannii. The sequence goes on along the minus strand of ML794451.1, from coordinate 138,686 downwards.
ATGCAACTAATTTCAAAACTGAAAATTGCTTCCAAGTGACCCAAACAGTAAATCCCAAGGTTGTTATCACTGGATAATTTTACATTGAAATTATGACAGAAAATTACAGCAGCGAAAAGATAAAGATCAGAGAGAAATTATCCATGCACATGAGACACAATTTTTGTTCTGTAAACCTTCAGATTCAGAATTTTCCGAGGGAAAAATCAGCCCCCTTAACAACTCACAAATCCAATCAATTTGAGAACAAAACCAGTCGTCTTGACAATTACAAAATCAACAAAACCAAATTCAGCAAAATCCCTGGACAAATTCCCAACATACAAATCTATTGACGTCACCTGTACGGCCTACTGACGTCACCTATATAGAATGATGATGTCAGCCTGTACGTACTGTCACCTCCCAAAAAAATCACACGTGCGAACTGTAACACATGTGGTTGTACAAATTGTCACATGTGTGACCGTATGGATCTATTACACGTGTGAGCTCTCTTCTTCCACACGTGCAACTTGATGTTTCCTTCCTCTCACATGTGTGAGATCACACATGCCCTTCCTCCTTGACTGAAAATAGAAAATAAAAAAGCAAGAAACCGTAGGCCATATTTGCCAAAGTTGCAGAAATACCCTCGCTGAAATCACCAAGACTCCTAGCACAAGTGCACACTCACTTATGCTAACTCCATAATGACACAATGAGATAGTTACAATCTCTCCTCTCCTTTTATAGGAGTCTAATGTGAGTTTAGAAGCCCTTAGCTTACTCTAAGGATCCCTCCACTAAAATCAACATTAAATTAGAATTCTTTAGTCCTCCTTGTGGGTGTGACACCCCAACACAAGCCCCCAAAGCCCATCAACAAGCCCATGAAGCCCCAAGCTCCAATCCAAGGAGATTTTTAGCAAACAAAAAGTCCAATGTGGTGAAAACGAAGATTCCCACATGCCTAACACCAAGGCCACTAGTGGGAATACCTCCCGATGCTACAAAACATCAACAAGTACGTCTTCATCCTAAGATTGAACTTTCTTCACTAATGTTGGGTTGGTTGAGGAAACAATATAGTGAGATATTCAAAGGTCAAAACAACACAATCCCATTGAAAAGGGGTCAATCCATCCTAAGTTGATCTTCGGGAATCGGTACTATATAATGAAACATTTGATTGTGACTTCTTTGATTGCACTTGTCAATATACCTTTGGAACAAGTCAAATTAGCATCCAATACTTAGAATTGTGGAATGAGTTTTGTTTTGGATTATTTGGGTATGTTGATTATTGCATGTGATGATTCCAATGATTAAGAAGAGGATAGGGTCTAATAGTTGAACTTCTTTTTGATATGTGTGAATTGGAAGCTGATTCTTCAATATTCATTGATATGTTGATAATTTTATGCTGAGATACACTTTCAACAGCAGCGATGGATGGAACTTTTACGATAACTAGTTTTGTAGGTGTCACTTTATTGATCACTAGAATATTGACTTTTCTGACAATATATAAGATTTCGTCAATGACAACACTTAGTATTTCATCTATGATAGTAATTGTGACAAGTGAGTACCCCTATCTACTGTGTGTACCTTCACTGCTGCAAGTGTCTTTAATTCAACTAGATCTATTAGTCTTTCTTTGTCGACAAAGTGTTGCTTGATTTTTTGTTGTGTCTTCTCATTTTTTCAACTTCTTGATTCGTGCAAGCAAGGTTTGATTATAAATCCCCAGGTAAGAAATTTCATCATCTTTATTAGCTAAGACCTTGTCAAACTTTTCCTGGAGGTCTTCCATCTTCTGTCGTGAATTTTGATCATTTTGAAGGATTGCATCTGGCACATCTTCTATATCTTCTGATGAGCGAGCTTCCATGCACTACATCACTATCAAGTCCTGCAATGTTATCTTCTTATTATTATGGAAAAATGTCAAATATTTATTTTCCAAAATCAAGGTAAAAGTGCAAAATTCTTCCAACCTTGTCTCACCTAAGATGCTGATGTTTTTGTATAGAGAATACACTCTGAAGTTCAATTTGGACACATAATTACCAATAGACAAGTAAAGTTTTCTGTTAAACATTAGCGTTAACATTATATTTGATTTGGAAATTTGTAATTGATTAGCAAGCTTGAGATTAATGTAATTGTGGTTTTCCTCCAAGAAACAACTATAATAACAGATTTCTTTTAATAGTGCCTTTTACCTTAAATTTAGTGTCAAACACTTAGATTAAAACTGATCCAAATAAATCTTCTTTTGTTTTTCAATGCCACAATCCATTTTTTTATTTTTCTCAAAAGATGTTATCATTGTTAAAATTTCTACTTTCCTTGATACTAGGTGGCCACATGATGTACATGGATCCACAAAATAATAGATTTTATCTAGTTCTATTTGGAACTTAAGAACCCCTTTGAAATTGTCACTTTTATTAACTTGGGCATTTTCCCTTTTGGTGTATAATACTCTTTATTGAATATTCATGAACTTAAAATTTATGTCTATTTTTTTTTAAATCAGCCTTTGATTCATGAGTAAGGCCTAATAACTTTTTTCACTTTAAATATTATTCCTACTCCTTATAGATTCTTTTAACAGTGCAAATATCATTTATTGGTTATGAGGGTGAAAGGTTCTTATTATTTATTACTATTGTTATTTATTATTATTATTGTTAGTATTATGTAATGTCTTAGTATATACGTATTTTTATGTACATTACATTCTAAATAGTCACAACTAATCCACAAATAGGGTCCATCACTCCAATAGGTTTCTAAAACATTACAATGAGACTTTTGCTATAAATATGACTAAATAATGTATTTCCACCATTTCCTTCAAACTCAACTTTTTACATATTTTTGGCCTTTGCTTTTCTTCTTTCTCCAGAAATCACTCTTACAACTGCTACAGTGCACAGTTTGTTTCATACGAACACACAAAGCAAACTTTCACATGGTATAATAATGATGTTCTTGCCCTCCTAATAACCAAAGTTCAGACATGGAAACACTATCGTATGGATATCCAACTACAGGATCTGACCTAATTATGTAAGGATGCATATTACTACTATTAAAATTGTAGCTTTGGAAGGTGTCTCTGCATAGGCCTTGTGTCCAGGCATGCACAAGACAACTTAATTATTACTTAAGCATTTTTAATTTATCCTAAGTCTTACTTAGGAAAAGCATAATAATTAATCTTGTTAATTATTATTGGCTTTATATCTCAGATTTCTAAAGTTTCTAACTTTGGAAATTAATATTTCTATTTGATGATTTTTCTTGAACCTTCCAGAAAAATATCGAGGAGGAAATATAGTGAAGAAGGAATTATTTATTGCTGAAGTGAGAGGCTAAAGAACAGATTGACTTGGAGAAAAGAAATAAGGGGTCGATGGGTTGAGGAAATCGAGTGGGTCTGGCAGGCAGGAGACAAGTCGAGCAATAGAGAGAGGGGTGAGTTCTGGGAGCATTGGGTAGTAAGGAGGAGGCCACAACCTGGTCGTACCAAGCAACCAAGGAAAATTATGAGCTGGGCCATACTGTACAACCGAGAGAGGGCCGTACAGAACAACCAAGAGAGGGCCAAGTTGGGCCATACATAACAACAAGAAAGAGGGCTGAGCTAGGCCGTATAGAACAAATAAGAGAGGGTCGAGCTAGGCCGTACCATTTGGGTTGTGTGTGTTGGGCCGTACTAGAAGAGGTCAAATTCTGGGCGGTAAGAAAGTCTCTGTAACTATTGTATTCATTTACTTTGAAGCCTAATAAAATCTCCTCTTAGCTGGTTTTCCCCACACTAGGGTTTCCAGGGTAAAAACTGTGCAAAATTTTTATGTGCTTGGTTTCTTATTTCTGTTGTACATATGTGTTAAAACTCAATTGTATTTTCTGTGTATAATTTTCAGATTTAGAATATTAGAGTTTAAGTAAATCTGGGTAGTAAATTATTGGCACACAAAATCTGTTTTTTGGGTTTTAGAAATTTTAACATGGTATCAGATCTAAGCCTCCGAATACAAGAAAGTTGATTGTGTTTCCAGGTGTAAAACCAGAAGTTCCTTGCAGCAGAGAAGGTCGAGTAACCAAGAGGTCGAGTGAGCTAGGGTTTCAGTGAAATGGCAAATGCAGGGTTGATATTTGAAGACAAATTGGAGGGTGCTTCTAACTTCAATCCATGGAGAGAGTGCATATCTCTGGTGCTAGAAGAGCAAGGGTTATGGGATTTTGTTGAAGGAACCCCAGTACCCCCTATTGCCATCCTTATACACACTTGCAAACGTGAGCTAAGTCCTGCTCACTTAGTGTGTCCTTGGAGGCACAATGCCTAGGTTCAAAGTCTACACTGTCACTTTGACTTGAACTTCTTCTGTCTAGGCTTATGCCTAGGGAAGCCAAAGGGGGGTAGACCCTAGTTTCTAGATGAGATTTAGAGTTTAAGTTCTAGGAGTTGGTTTCAATTAGTTAAAGGTTTGGGGAAAATCTATCCTATGATGCAAAGGTAGAAATGCAAGTGAAACAACTAATATGTCAAGCAAACCCTTTTCCTAGGACAACTAAGACTAGTGCCTAAGATTGGGCAAGGGGTCAACTAAGTTTAAGGGAGGTTGATTACATAATATTTACAAAGATTACAAAGATTAGACACAAATAGATACAATGATTACAATAAAGAATATCTGAGGATTACAACAAAGTAATGCTAAACAAAGATTCAAAGGATACAACATATAGAGCTACAAATATAAGGCACCGACTAACAATTACTTGTATGTGCAAGAAATAAAGGTATTCAATTGGATACATTCATCAACATACAAGGCCTAGCATGCTCACAATAGAGTGTCTCCTTAAAAGGGATGCACTACTCTATTGGATTGCTTTAAATGGAAACAAACTCACTCAAGACCCAACAATATAGTGCCTCGAAGAGGATGTGCAACTCCTTGAGGGATCACACCAAAAATAGGAACAACAATTTAAATGAAAGATGCTTGAAAATGAAAGTGTTCCAAAACACAGATGTGACCACTTAGATAATTAATCCACAACTCATAAAGATAACTTGCATGTAAAATGTAAAAGTGAGAAAGTGCTTGCAAGTGTAAATGTAGATTGCCAAAAGTATATTAAACTGATTGCCCAAAAGTTGTAAATTAAGGATTGATTAAAAGTTGTTAAGTGAAGCTTCAATCCTAGCTAAGTGTCAACCCAATACTCCCCCTGCTTGTACCAAGTAACTGTTGGGTTCTCAAAAAGTATGGAAACGAGGCCTACCCTAGCTCCACAGGTCAACCCAAGGGAAAAGAGTACTCCTAGAAAAGGACGTTGAGCGCCACGAGACCGTCCCTGGCCTATCACCTTTCCGTTGCTTCCACTAGTCCTCGTTTTAAATGGCAAAGATGGGTCAGTAAAGGTGTCCTATTAAGTCTAGTTGGTTATTAAACCCATGGACTAAGTGTTTTTAGGTGATTAGATGTATTAAAGTGATTTTTACTTTCCCAGAAAAATACCCAAAGGGCCAAAACCTAAATTTAAAAAAAAGCAGCAAGCGGTGGAGTTCTAGATTGTTAGATTATGGCATGAAATACATAAGGAACTTGAAATAAATTGCGGAAATGAAAGGAATACTTTACACCATTAAGATATCCATGTTTTCTTGCAAATGTGAAAGATAAACGCTTAAGAACTAAGAGCTTGCAAGTACAGAAATAACCAAGCACGAGATTTAATCCTATGCCTCCACGGGCTTAAACTAGCATTTAGTTATGTGTGAGATCTAAAACTAGATAAATTTAACCATGAACATAAGCATACTAGACATCTACAACTAAGCTAGCTATACTATGGGGGTGAGAAAATAAAAGAAAAAGAAGAAAAGAAAATGAAAACAGAAACTGAAAACAAGAAGGCAAGCCATTTGGGGACCCCCTTTGGGCTTGCTTACAATGCTTAGAAAGATGGAGAAAAGAAGGGATTTTTGTTACCACATCAAAAGGGGGCCTTTGGAAGTGTGTTGTGACTGAAAATGGGCAGCATGTACCCTTGACGCGGAGAGAACCTGCAAAAACCAGCAGGCTATTGCTTACCGGAAATGCTGCAACACACCCAAAATGTTAAGAAAACTTTTGTTTTGCAACAAAAATTTTCTACATATAAAAACCAGAAAATTTATGTATTTAAACGACCTATCTAAGAGCGTTAGCAACCAAAATCTGAATGAGATAATAACAGAAAAAGAAATGGAAAAGCTTATGAAGTTTTTAATAAGCTGCGAGGGTAGATTTTTGCTCGAATCTATCCCAACAAAGCTCCTTGAGATAACCTGCAAACCTTGACCAAAAACGTGAGACAAAGAGTAGATAATGTATTGCATAAACCAATAACACAACAAATTTTATATCATCAGCAAATACAAAACATATAGGCCAACAACTACACTATTGCTAAACCCAGCTCAATAAACTAATTTATCAAAGCAAACTGCTCAATATCCCACAAAAATATTCAAGAAATCGATCACCTCATATGAATGGAACACCAAGAGACAATCTTGTACTCCACGATTCCTCCAAAGCCTTTCTTTATTACCAAAGGGGAGAGGTTGTAGCAACAAAATTGCTCCAAACTCTCCAAGAGAAAAATGGAATGGAAGCAAGATGAACAATGAGAGAGAGAGAGATGGTAAGAAAATGGTAGCATAACACTAATCAAGAGAATGATGAGAAATGAGTGAGGGAGGGGTTCTATTTATACATTGAGAGGCAAAATGACCCCTCTTGGATCTTTTCCAAGTGTCAAAACCCAAGGCTAAGATGAGATCTCAAGGAGGGAGGGCACAACTTTTAGGTTTAGCTTGGATTAGTAAGTTGATGTCTGGAGGAGTGGGTGGGACAAACTCCAATGGGACATGGGAAAGATAGGAAGGATGCACCTCATGAGGGAGGGGCCCACAACTTGCTTTAAAACAAGTTTCCGCTTTTTGCTAGAGAGGGGGCGCAAATCCCCATAGGGGTGTGAGTTTTTTGAGTGGATGTGTGAGTGAGGGGGTGTGTAAAGGTTGGAAAAGGCATTAGGTAGGCTAGGATATGTCTCTCTCATCATTATCCACCTTTATTTTACTCCATTTATTCCAAATTTACAAAATTGACATTTTTCCTATGTCATGGCTTAGTAATTAAAATTGGTTTTTTTCTGACTAAGACTCCTTGTGGAAAAACACCTAGCAAAAGTTGTCCGACTGAGCTGAAACTTGGTCCAAGGGTGTAGGGGTTCTTATTCCATTTATTTTGAGCACAAATACCCCTATCAAAAACCCAAGGACCTATTTTTTACAATATTGATAAAAAATGAATGAATGAATGAATGAATTAATTAAATTTCCAATCTTAGGAAATTTTAATTAATTAAAAAAAACTACCTAGACTCGAAGGAATTCCGCGAAACTTTCTGAGATGTATTACATGGTCATTTACATCATTCCTAAACACTAGCTACTAGAGGATGAATCCATTAGAACACCTTTCACCACTTTGGAGGAATTATTTAATGGGAGTGAAAAACTCAAGGGAAATTAATAAGGCTGATTAGGCCAAATTAATAACCCGAGGAAAAAAACACTCAGTGAAAGGAAATTTTCTAATGAAGAAATCCTAAGGTAAGTGACCTAACTATGATCCATGCAAACCTATTACATTATTATCCCACGCAAGGGAGCAGAAATTCCAATTACAAAAATAAGTGCTGGAGGCAAAAATTGCCCTGTAGAACCAAGTAGTCTCTAACTTGGTAGCATCTGATGATGCATATCTTCATGGTACATGGAGTTGACCCCCTAGTTGAATAGGTCATCAACATCTGGCTCCACATGGGGACGTGTGTTTGATCTTCACACTTGGGAAGGAGAGCATACGAGAATCCAACATCTACAAAACAAAGTGTTCACCAATACCCAACATAAATATACATATATATCAAGATGAAATGCTATAAACAATGATTACGATAAGAAATAACCATTGTACAACATCTATAATTACAAAATGAAACTATGCTACAGAAATAAATCTAAGTACATAATAACATAATGAAAGAAATAATACAAAACTGAAATACAAGGAGAAGGGTTAGAGATACGTTACAAAGGGTGTCCCTTTGGACACCAAGTTTCCCATCATCTGAAGAAAATCTTGAGTTGTTGCCCATTCCTTGGAATTTTGATGGGCTCACCATCCAAATGGCTGAGATGAAAAGAACTAGGCCCTGCTATTTCTCGGATCACATATGGACCCAACCACAAATTGTCAAACTTGCCATGTTTTCCTGGTTTCTCTGTCTTTATCCCATAATAAAACTGTATCCCCAACAATGAAATCCCTCTGCCTAGCTGACTTGTCTAAATCTTTCTTTACTTTACGTTGATTTCTGCAATTCTGATCATAAGCCTTTCTTCTGATTTCTTCTAACTCTATAACCTAATTGCCCCTATTCTGAACTGCATCATGTTATGTGGAAAGATCCTCAACTGACCCATAAGTAGGAAGTCTAACGTGCACTAGCAACCTAGCCTCCAAACCATACACTAACTCAAAAGGACTTTTCCCTATTGTTGCTTTCTTAGTAATCATGTCAGCGCATAGTGCATGCTTAATCTTACTTGTTAATATTATGGTAGCTGCGGGAGGTATTTACCTCCACATGTGAACCTGACGAGAATAGAAGACTCCGAAAAGCAAGAGAAATCCCTAATGAGTTGGCTAATAACCCTAGAAGTCTTGTCGGCCCAAGAAGATAAATTATATTAGGTTATTAGCCTCCAAGAGAAGAAGTCGGCCATAAATAATAATAATATACTGAACAGACACATATCCAGAAGGAGAAGTCGGCCCCAACAAATCTGGCAGAACCAGTGTAAATACAGGGCGCCAATTCTCATTTGATACATCTTAGAATTGCAGAGAGCAGCTAGTGCGCATTGCAGTTCCCAGTTTGGTGCGCACATGTGGAGGAGAGCTGCTGCAACTAACAGTTTCAGTGTTGGTTTGGACTATCTCTTGGCCAGGGTTTGGACTATCTGATCAGCTATTGTTGGTGCACTATCCTTGGAGGAAAATGTGCTACACCTTGTTTGGCTATCTAGCCTAGGGTTTGCTTTCGGAGTAATTCTCAGTCAAGGTTAAGGTGCTCGAAGGGTGGCTTAGGCCTATGGTTGGGTGACGAGGGCATCGTCAATGGTAAAACGAGCACACAATCTTCTATATTCTAACAGGTTATGGGCCCACACCTCCTTCATTCAGTCTAAACGTTGGAAGGAAACATAACTGCTAGGATATTGAGCTCGCTAAGGAACTACCGCTAGGGTTACTAACAAAAGTAGCTTCCAAGACACTACCGCTAGGGTTACTAGAAGGAGCAGTTGCAAAAACCATAATCCTCTCGTTGAGGCACCTTAAGTGAAGATATTGACCCAATCTCCGGACAGATCAGTGCACCCTAGCCTAGCGCATCTTCTGATACTCTCAGCAAGCCAAGACGTGAAGTTTGAATTTCTGGTCAAATCTAGGGTTTGACCAAGTCAAGCAACCATGACTAACTCTATGAAGTCTGAGAACAAGTTAGATGGAGCCTCTAACTTCATAGCAACTTTAGAGCATGGAAGACAAGGATTGACCTTATCCTTGCCAAAGAATAAAGTGCTGGATATTGTGAAAGGAAAGATCGTGAAGCCAGAGTTTGAAGAAGGAGAAGAGAAGGAACCGCAGAACGTTGTAGCTATGGAGAAGTTCAAAGATGTTGACATCAATGCCATGAGTATCATAGTGGATTCCATGAAAGACCACTTGATACCCTACATCTCCCATCTTGACTCATCGAAGAAGATATACGATGCCTTAACAGATCTCTTCTCAGTCAGAAACATTGGACAAGTTATGAGTCTAAAGAATGAGCTCCGTGACATGAAGATGAATGATGATGATAGCATACCATCATACTTTATAAGGATCTCCCAGTTAAGAGATCAACTACAAGCTATTTAAGAGATCACTTCAGAGAAGGAATTGGTGAACATAGTACTCAATGGTCTTCCCAAGACATGGGATGCATTTGTTGCAAGCATGAACACAAGAAAGGAGTACCCGACATTTGAAGAACTTTGGACTTGCTGTGCTCAAGAAGAATCAAGGATCAATGCAAAAGAGAAACCC
>ML794451.1:74902-127189 GCA_009831015.1 Picea engelmannii | reverse complement strand
AGTGTTCCAGACTAAAGTACATTTGAAATCAAGCATTACATTATCCATGATAAAGTCCAGAAAGGAGAAAATGATTCTCCAATACATATCTCCACAGATGAGCAGACAAGCAAACATTTTGGTAAAACTTCTATCCAAGATGAAAGAGTTTGCGTACTCCAGATGGATCTCGTGGAAACAACTTCCTTCTTATTAGAAAAGGAAGAAATGACTCTCCAAGTTAGGAGGGAGCGCTGAAAACATTATTGAAGACATTCATCTTTAAAAATTGAAAAATAGTCCATCTTGGACAAATGCTTTCATGTTCCGAAAGTGGATTGAGACTTCTAACGAATAGTCACTTTTCATTGTGGTTAACATGGGAAGTAGTTTGATTGCTGATGTATCATAGACAACGACTTCCCATTGTGGTTAACATGGGGAGTGGTCTAGGGCAGACTCTCTTCTTGACGGTTACTCAAGAAGACTGGACCGCCTCGTCGGACAACGATTTCTCATTGTGGTTAACATGAGGAATGGTCCGTTTTGGAGGTTGATGCAGGACAATCTTTTCCTCTTGTGTTTAATAGAGGAAATGGTCCAGACAATCATTCCTTAGGGTTTATACATTCTCTCCAGGGTGAACTTTGATTAGTGTAGGAGGAATGGCCCAGGGTGGGGAATGGTTCAGGCTTAGCAATCAAGGACAAACATTCCTTAGGGTTTATACATTCTCTCCAGGGTGCACTTTGATTAGTGTAGGAGGAATGGCTCAGGGTGGGGAATGGTCCAGACTCAACATTCCTTAGGGTTATACATTCTCTCTAGGGTGCACTTTGATTAGTGTAGGAAGAATGGCCCGGGGTGGGGAATGGTCCATGTTCAAAAGACATGACAATTATTCTTCCTTGCTTGAGAAGAATAGTCCAGATATCTCATTATTCTACTTTGAGGAAGATATTCTTTCAGAGCTCACAGATGTGAGTGAAATATTGGCCCAGATAATTCAATTTATATCATAACATTGTTTCTTTGCAGGTTGCTATCAGATGTTTGTTATGAAGACTATATGACAGTAGATGTAGACTACTGTGGTGGATAAGTTCCATTGTTCCTGAGGCAGATATTCTTTCAGAGCTCACAGATGTGAGTGAAATATTGGCCTAGATAATTCAGTTTATATCATAGCATTGTTTCTATGCAGGTTGCTATCAAATGTTTGTTATGAAGACTCTATGATAGTAGATGAAGACTACTGTGGTGGATATGTTCCACTGTTCGTGACTATACGTTGATGATCAAGTACTTGTGTGTTACTTGGTGTGGTAGTGAACCATTGGATTGTAGTTATGTACTACTATGGATAGACACAATTGTGTTCTATTTTTATTCTAATTGCCTTGAAGACTATCAACAGTTTATTGAAGATAATCATCATCTAGACGAATGATGAACATAGATTTTTCTAGACGGAAAATAGTTCAGAGCATTTACTCTTCTAGATTATAAGAATGACTCTTGTATCACTCTRTGATGTGAGTGACTTATCTAGCATCATGTCTAATTACTCAGATGAAGTATGGTTTCGAGAGATGATGCAGCTGATGGTGATGGTGATGCTCATGATCTAGTCATGAAATAGTCTAGATGACTATATTGATGCTACCGGGTAAATGGTGTGTTTTTGTGCTCAAGACCATTACCTGTAATACCTCCCTAGCTAGGAGGGAGTGTTAATATTATGGTAGTTGCAGGAGGTATTTACCTCCACGTGTGAACTTGACGAGAATAGAAGATTTTGGAAAGCAAGAGAAAACCCTAATGAGTTGGGTAATAACCCTAGAAGTCTTGTCGGCCCAAGAAGATAAATTATATTAGGTTATTAGCCTCCAAGAGAAGAAGTCGACCAAAAATAATAATAATATACTGAACAGACACATATCCAGAAGGAGAAGTCGGCCCCAACAAATTTGGCAAAACCAGTATAAATACAGGGCACCAGTTCTCATTTGACACATCTCATAATTGCAGAGAGCAACTAGTGTGCACTGCAGTTCCCAGTTTGGTGTGCACGTGTGGAGGAGAGCTGCATCTGCAATTAGCAGTTTCAGTGTTGGCTTGGACTATCTCTTGGATAGGGTTTGGACTATCTGATCAACTATTGTTGGTGCACTATCCTTGGAGGAAAATGCACTACACCTTGTTTGGCTATCTAGCCTAGGGTTTTCTTCCAGAGTAATTCTCAGTCAAGGTTAAGGTGCTGAGAGGGTGGCTTAGGCCTATGGTTGGGTGATGAGGGTATCATCAATGGTAAAACGAGCACACAATCTTCTATATTCTAACATTTTTATCCCAAGATTTCTTGTTTTCACCAACTATCTTCTTAACTATGGTCATTAAGTTTTTATTACTTGATTATGCTTGACCATTTCCTTGGGGATAGTAATATGATGCATGTGACAATATAATACCATACTTAAAACAAAATGAAGACTTTTCAGCTGAACAAAAATCCTTGGCATTATCTGTCACTATTTTTGAAGGCACCCCAAATCTAGTAATAATTTTGTCTTCAAGGAAATCCATCACAACCGTTTCAGTTGTTGACTTGGTAGGAATGGCTTCAACCCACTTGATAAAGTAATCTGTAGCTGTGATAACCCATGAATACCCATTACTTGAATTATCATTAAACTTCCCAATGAAGTCCAAACCCCACTACTGAAAAGGTGCTTCAACCACAACTGGTTGCAAAGGGAGAGATACTAACTTTTGCTTTCCTATGAAAAGCTGACAAGGCTTACATTTTCTAGCAAAGTGATGCACATATGAAAATATTGTGGGCCAATAATATCTTGCTCTAAGGATTTTGTGTGTAGTAGTTTTAGCAGCAAAATGTCCACCACAAAACCCCCCATGGAATTCATCCATTAGTTTCTTTGATTCAACATCATCCACACATCTAAGGATAACTCCATCATGATTCTTCCATCCTAATCCATCTCTAGTAAGGACATACTTAGAAGATTTTAACCTCAAATCCCTTTTCTTGTGACCCACTAGATGACTTGGACAAGTTAGATTCTTAAGATAAAAGATAATATCTGCATACCACTCTACTTGTTCAAGCTTTGATAAATTAGGGGGGGACTCTTGATCATCATTTTGGCAAATCATACCCAAGGCCTTTTCATTACCTTCTGTCAACATTTTTTCTAAACCTTGACCCTTAATCAATTTTGTGGGTTTGATTTCCAAATCACACTCTTGGATCTTAGCAATCCATCTGTCCCTTGAGCCTAACCCTTCTACCTGAGATAAAACATCTTTAACTGCAGAATTACAAACATAACCAATCACCTTGGAATATCCAATGAAGAATCTGAAATGTTTGAGTGATTTCACCAAGGCATACACTTGTTTCTCAAACACGGGATACTTTAAGTCTGAATTTTGCAAGGCCCTACTCATATATGCAATGGGTTGATCATGGCCTTGATCATTTTTCTGAAGCAATACACCAAAAATAGTATCTTCAGAAGCAAAAGAGAAAATCTAAAAGTCCTTAGTATAATGTGGGCTAATAAGGATGGGAGCTTCAGATATGGCAGTTTTAATACTTTCAAAAGCTCTCTTACTTTCATCATTCCATTCAAACTTAACATCCTTCTTAAGCAACTTATATATAGGTTTCATGATCTCAACATAGTTAGGAATGAACCTATGAACAAAATTGGTTTGGCCCAAGAAGGATTGGAGAGATTTCTTTGAAACAGGCAGGGGTACCTTTCCAATTGCTTCAACTCTCTCTGGGTCTAACTTGACCCCATATTTTGAAATTATGTGACCCAAGATTTTACCTTCTGTCACCCCAAAGACTGACTTAGCAGGATTTATAGAAATTCTAAACTCTCTACATCTTTCAAAAACTCATTTAAGGTGACAAATGTGAGTTTTTCCATCCTTAGAAAAAACTGTCAAATCATCCTGATATATCTCTATTATTTTTCCAATTAATCCCCCAAAGGCATAATCCATAGCTCTTTGAAAAGTAGCTCCAACATTTGATAAACCAAATGACATTCTTAAATATTCAAAGGTTCCCCATGGAGTAGTAAAAGTAGTCTTATGCCTATCTTCCACTTTAAGTCTTATCTGATTATAACCTGAAAAACCATCAAGCATGGAAATCATTCCTGATCCTGTTACCCTTTGTAGCAAAGTTTCCATCTTGGGAAGGGGGTAGTGGTCTTTTGTGCATGCAATATTCAAATTTCTGAAATCAATACATAGCCTAATCTTTCCATTCTTCTTCCTAGCAACAACCAAATTTGAACACCATGAAGAATGTCTAGTTTGGGCTATGATTCATGTTTCTAGCATTTTTTGTAGCTCTTGTTGGACTAACGGAGTTAACTTGGGGTTCATTTGCCTCAATTTTTGTCTAAAGGGCTTAGTTTCTTCCTTCAAAGGAATCACATGTTGAATTACATCCTCCCTATAGACCTTGAGCTCACCGTAACTGAAAGCCAAAACATCCCTATATTTCTTTAACAATTTGAAAATTTCATTCCTTTCTTCTATAGGGGTAGTTTTGCCTACTTTTATCATCCTAGGCTCTTGATCACTTCCAATGTTGACTTCCAAGTGATCACATAGTTTTTCTTTTGACTCTTCTTTTCGTTTGTGACCATCTTGTCTATCAAAGCTTTTCTCTTGGGTCACAACCCGCCTAGGAACTGGATTTAGCTTATCGTCATCTCTAGTATAGTTACAACCCTCCTCTTTTTCATTGACACGAAATCATAAAACTCATGCATATGAGTCAAGAAATTGCTAATGATCCATGTTATCTAGAACTGAGGGTCTAAAAATTACTTCCATTGAAATGTTTTCCTCAATCAAATTATCTGAAAGTTGAAGTGTGGAAGCAGCTACTGCAAGTTCATCAACCTTAGAATTTTGTTCCCTACGAATAGCAATAAGGTTTAAAGCATCAAGATCACCAATGGAGTCCCAAATTGCATTCCTATACCTTTTCAATCTTACCGACTTGCAAGCAAAATTATTCTTAAGTTGTTGTATGACCAAATCCGAGTCCCCCTTGATATTCAAACATTTGACACCCATATCTTTGCAAACCTCCAAACCAAGCAACAAGGCCTCATACTCAACCACATTATTAGTTGCATCAAACTCCAATCTATAAGCAAACTTAAATATTTTACCGTTTGGAGCTTGAAGAACTATTCCAACACCCTTTCCTGATCTAGAAAATGCACCATCAAAATTCATATACCAAATTTCATCAACTCTATCATCTTGAACTTTTTCTTCTAAAAACACAATAGAGTTAGACAAAATAGCATAATTACCAAGATCATCCCCATTATGCTTTAACTCATTCTTAGGATTCCTCTGGTCTTCAATATGATACCTCTTATATAACTCCCTATTCAACTTGAAAGTATTTCCATCAGGGGTAGGGATGGTAGGATAAGATAGATCCATTTGTAAATTACCACCCAAAACTGCAACTGCCTTTCTATTTAACAACATTCCCCAAGCATCAGGAACATCAATCACAACAATATCCATCTCAAACATGATGTTCGGAAAAAACTGCTAAGTGTAATTGTAAACCTCTTATCAATCCATGCACTTCAATCGTTTTACTATCCATGGCACAAATGTTATGGTAAGGTCTAGATATCCTTAAGTTTAATTGCTCCATTACCTTCTTAGTCATAACATTTGAACTTGCCCTTGAATCTAGCATGCAATTGTGTAAAACTTTGTCATTCAC
Organism: Picea engelmannii; assembly: GCA_009831015.1. NCBI lineage: Eukaryota > Viridiplantae > Streptophyta > Pinopsida > Pinales > Pinaceae > Picea > Picea engelmannii. The sequence continues at coordinate 121,404 of ML794451.1, read as the reverse complement.
AAGCAAAGAAAGGTAGAAAGGTTGATTCTTCTCATTCCCCCTATCCCAATTCTGTAAAATAATTGGTGCGACTTGGTAAGCCACTGTTGGTTGCCTATCAACAAAACTCTGAGGAGGATCTTCTATGGCTTTAAGTAATTTCTCCCTTTGAGAAGGGATCTTCATAAGTTCTGACACTGGAACTAACATCTTAGCATTACTTATCCAACCACCTAAGTCAATATTTAAATCTGAGTTAACATGCACATTTGATTTAGGAGGAATTCAAGATACCTTGGGAACACTAGATTGACCTTTTTCTTGACCTTTATTTCCATTCCTTTGGTATGTAATGCCTCTATACTTAGCCATTTTTGCAATTTTTTGGGGTGTGGGCTTAGGCCCAAATTTTTCTGTTGCCTTATCAACAACATTATTCATGTAGCTTGCACTATTCTCATGTTCAACAAACTCCATCCAATCATACATGCCAACATTGTACTTCCTACCACACATGTTAACTTGTTCATTTCCTTGATTTCCATAATCATCATCATAACAACCCTCAAGAAAAACTGGACAAGTTATTTCCTCATGAAATTCACCACAAGGCCTACAATAAGGTATGGAGTGATGCTCTACCAAGTTAGTGGATTCAAAAGGATTATGTGGCCTTTGATCATGTGGAGGATGTCTCTTTGGCCACTTGTCATTTGGCTTGGGATGTTGTCTATTATTTTGAGACCTCTCCATAGTAATCAATCTATTTTGCAAGGCATTGATTTGATTGACATGATTTATTTCCATTTGCTTAATTAATTGGGTCAATTCTTTAATTCCATCACTTGATGACTCTTGACCCTCAACCTTCTTCTTCTTTTCATCATTAACCTTTGAAGAAGAATATCATGAATGGCTTCCCCAAGCAATGGGGCATGTTTGTTCGAGTATTGGAACGGGAGAAACTTCCCAACTGGGAAAGGCTATGGGATGAATCCATTCAGGAGGAGTTGCGAGTTAGGTCCTCACATGCAAGCCAATCGAAGGTTGAAGAGGAGTAGAATCTTTCCCTAGCAGGCAAGGGAAAATCCAGAGCGAAAAAGGGCTCCAGTTGGGGTCAGACCTCAAAGGGTGAGAAGAAGAAGGGAACTATGTTAGCCATTTCCTAACTAGTCACAAACCATGGCACTATGCCATCCATTTCCTAACCAAGAAGAAGGGCAACAAGAAGTCACAAATGGCAACTTCAACTTCAACAGAAGTAGATGAATTTGCAGCGAGATTTGAGAATGAGTTCTCACTCATTGCATGTCTTCCAAGCTCAACTAGCATTGGTGTGTGGTATATTGATACTGGTGCCTCTAGTCATATGACTAGAGTTGGAGTGAGTGAATTATTCTCTGTTCTAAAGGAGGAGGAGTTGGACCTCTATATTGAGATGGGAAACGATGCCATGAGTCAAACAGCAGGCCATGGGACAGTCACGTTTCAGAGAGAGTCCGAGAATCTACTGATGGTGAAGGACGTGTTGTATGTTCCGGGGTTGACTAAAAAACTGATTTTAGTTTCGGCCTTGGAGGACAAGGGCTACATGGTCACGTTCTAGGCTGGGAAAGTGTACATTTGGCCCTAGGACTCCAAGACAACCAAAGTAATTGGAGTCATGAGAGGGAAGTTGTATAAGCTTCAGTTCGAGCCACCCTGAGCATTGGTGGGTAACAATTGTGACATGTCCGAGTTGTGGCATAGGAGGATGGAACTTTTGCATCATGAAGCACTCAACGTGCTCTAGAAGATAGTAACAGGCCTTCCAAAATTCAACACAGAGCATCATGATGTGTGAAAAGGGTGTGCATTGGGGATGTATTCCAAAACAACTTTCCCAAGCAGTGACAACAGGTCAAGGGGCATATTAAACTTGATACACTCAGACGTATGTGGGCCCATGTCTTCGATATCCTTGAGTGGGTATGAATATTATGTGACCTTCATAGATGACTACTCCAGGAAGACCTAGATCTACTTCATGAAGATCAAGGACAAGGTCTTTAGTCAGTTCCAAGAGTTCAAATCTCTTGTTGAGAACCAGGCAGGGAGAAAGATCAAGACACTTAGATCTGACAATGGAGGCGAGTACACCTGAAAGGCCTTCAAGGATTTTTGTGCAGGTGCAGGGATACAAAGGGAGTTGATGGTTCCATACAACCCTCAATATAACGGGGTGGAAAAAAGGAAGAACATGGCCATTATAGGGGCTACAAAGGCAATGCTATATGATCAGGATCTACCTATGTTCTTATGTGCAGAGGCTTGCAACACTACATTCTACATATAGAATAGGAGTCCTCACAGGGTGTTGGGGAGAAAGACTCCTATGGAGGTCTTTACAGGGAAGAAGCCAAAGGTTGCACACTTCCAGATATTTGGATGCATAGTCTACTATCACGTCTCTTCAAAGAAGAGGACGAAGCTCAAGGCCATTGCTGAGAAGGGAGGAACTTCAAATTCCTATCGAGTCTACATCCCAGCGTTGAGGAAGACAATTGTCAGGAGGGATGTGAATTTCGAGGAGGATAGAGCCCTTAGGAAGGCACATTATACTATTTCAGCAATAGCAGGGGATCAAGAGCTTCAGACTTAGAAGGATAAGGATACATAGGTTATAGATATTTATGCAGGTACAAGTGTTTAGACTTTAGAGAAGGACAAGGAGCAGGAGGCTCCTTTGGTACAGGATACTCTTTCCACTTCTAGAAGGAGAAAGACTAGATGGGATGAACAAACTTTGATAGAGGCTCATGAGTACATGGGTGCTCCTAGGAGCTCTATCATGGAAAGTAAAGCACCACAAATATTTTCTAGTTACATGGCTCTAATGAGCGAATTATTAGAGGTCGAGCCTTCCAACTTTCAGGAAGATATAACAACAGGCATGGCGAAATGCATTGATGGAAGAATACACTTCCATCATGAAGAATGATGTATGGGAGGTTGTGCCACGACCTCAAGGGAAATCAATGGTAGGCTCGAAGTGGATTTACAAAATCAAGCATGATGCAGATGGTAGTGTGGAGAAGTTTAAGGCCAGGTTTGTGGTTAAGGGGTTCTCTTAGAAAGAGGGAGTTGATTAGGATGAGACATTCGCCCTAGTAGCCAGGTACACTTCAATCAGGTCCTTGATCTCTATTGCAGTTGAGATGGGGTGGAGGATCCACCAGAAGGACGTGAAGACAACCTTCCTTAATGGCATCATTGAGGAGGAAGTTTACATAGAGCAGCCAAAGGGTTTTTAGGTATACGGGAGAGATTCCCACGTATACAGACTGAAGAGAGCACTATATGGGCTCAAGCAGGCTCCTAGGATGTGGTATTTGAGGATAGACAACTACTTGTAGGGGATGGGATTCACCAAGAGTGAGGTGGAATCAAGCCTCTACTACATCATTGTTGGAGGTGAGCCACTCATTCTTGTGTTATATGTGGATGACCCGTTTCTCACGAGTTCATAGAAGCTCATAGCTGAATGCAAGAGGGACCTTGTTTTGGAGTACGAGATGAAATATTTGTGGTTGATGCATTAGTTTATGGGGCTAGAGGTGTGGCAGAGAGATGGGAAGATTTTCCTTGGACAAGGGAAATACACAGTGGATATCTTGAAGAGGTTTGGGATGCAGGAATATAGGGCAATGTTGACACCAATGGTGACCAATTGGAAGAAGATTGATGCTTCCGGATCAAAAGCAATAGACCCCACCTTGTACATGCAGTTGATTGGATCTCTTATGTATCTGGTCAACACTAGACTGGATATATGTTTTGCTGTTAATACACTCAGTCAGTTTATAGTTGAACCAAAGCGTGTGCACTGGGTGGTAGCAAAACATGTCCTAAGGTATCTGCATGGAACGATTGAGTATGGGTTGAACTATATCCAAGGAGATAGAGTGAAGCTAGTGGGTTATTCAGATGCTAACTAGGTAGGCAACACAACTGAAAAGAAAAGTACTTCAGGTTATTGTTTCAGCTTGGGGTCTGGAGCTATTTCTTGGTTTAGCAGGAAACAAAAGTCAGTTGCACTAAGTTTTGTTGAGGGTGAATAAATGGCAGCAAATTTGGCATCATGTGAGGCCATTTGGCTTCAGAAATTATTCATGGGGTTGTTTGATCAAGATTTGGAGACTACCTTGATTTGCTGTGACAATCAGAGTTGCATAAAGCTCTCAGAAAATCCAGTGTTTCATGATAGATCGAAATAGATAGAATCAGGTACCACTTCATCCGTGACTGCGTGCATAAGGGGACAATGAAGTTATAGTATGTGCCTACAAATGAGAAGGTTGCATAAATCCTCAGAAAGGCTTTGATGAAAAGAAAATTCATCTTCTTCAGGTACAAGTTGGGGGTGGTGCATAACACCTTCCTCGCTAAGAGGGAGTGTTAAAATTGTAGCTCAGGAAGGTGTCTATGCATAGGCCTTGTGTCCAGGCTTGCAAAAGATAACTTAATTATTACTTCAACATTTTTAATTTATCCTAAGTCTAACTTAGGAAAATCATAATAATTAATCTCATTAATTACCATTAGCTTTGTATCTAAAATTTCTAACTTTGGAAATTGATATTTATATTTGAGGATTTTTCTTAAACCTTCCCAAAAGATCTCAAGGAGAAAATAGAGTGAATAAGAAATTATATATTGCTGAAGTGAGAGGGGGAAGGACACATTGACTTGGAGAAAAGAAAGGAGTCAATAGGTTGAGGAGATCGAGTGGGTCTAGCAGCCAGGATACATGCCTAGTTGAGCTGGGCAAGCATCAGAGAGATGGGCGAGTTCTGGGTGCATTGGGCAGCAAGGAGGAGGCCACGACCTGGTCATACCAAGTAGCCAAGGAATAGGCTGAGTTGGGCAGTACCGTACAACCAAGAGAATTCCAAGCTTGGACATACAGAACAACCAAAAGAGAGGGTCGATCCGGGCCGTACAGAACAACAAGGAAGTGCACCAAGCTGGGTTGTACATAACAACTAGGAGATGGCCGAGTTGGGCCGTACCATTTAGGTTGAGTGTGTTGGGCCGTACTATACAGAAGAGGTCAAATTTGGGCAGTAAGAAACTCTCTGTAACCGCTGCTGTATTCATTTCCTATGAAACCTAATAAAATCCCCTCTTTTTTGGTTTTCCCCACACTGGGGTTTCTAGGGTAAAAACTGTGAAAAAAATTGTGCTTGGTTTCTTATTTCTGTTGTGCATGTGTTAAAACTCAGCTGTATTTTCTGTGCATAATTTTCAGATTTAGAATATCAGAGTTTAAGTAAATCTGGGTAGTAAATTATTAGCACACTAAATCTATTTCCCGGGTTTTAGAAAGTTTAACAACTACAACAATAGAAACAAAAAAGATTGATAAAGATGAGGTTTGAGCACAGTAAAGAGCTTAACATCTGCACCTATGATTTTACTTTGTCATTGGTAGAGACACATGAGCACCTTTTACAACCTCACACCTTCATCAACAAATAGGTAGAGCAACAAAAGCATAGTTTATTATAGACAAAGGGCCCCCCAACAATAGTTCTCTAAATCCAACATGGATATACCAATAGTTTTTAAGGTTAACAACATGACTTGGCATTGAGGTTAAAAGTTGACATTTCCTTTACTTGACATCTCCTTTATCTTTCCTTTTTATCCTTTGACATTTCCTTTAGCTGACATCTCATTTATCTTTCCTTTTTATCCTTTAACATTTCTTTTATCTGACATCTGCTTTATCTTTCCTTTTTATCCTTAAATTTTTAACATTACCATTAATTGTTTCAGGATGTTTGAGAGCTGCTCCAAACTCATCGGACTTTATATGGAGAAAATAAAAATTCATATCCCATTCAAAATTCAGCAGACTAAATAGTTTTCAGGATTGGTAGGATTGCAACATTTTCGTTGGATTCTAACATGTATGAGGGTATGGGATTGGCATTGGCCAAGCCCTTTATGTATCCCAATGTTGGTGGTGTTGATTGTTGAACTCCTTTGCCATGGACTCATGGCCTTAGCGAAAATGTACCCTTCACTTAAGACAAAATCATTGATTAAGCATGTTAAGATTTTTCTACCATATTTTAAGGCTTGGATTAAGCAGTTTCATCAAAATTAGATGGTGTTAACTGATGTCCCTGGAGAATCAAGGTAGAGGCAAAGGGTGATACTAATGATGAGGATCCCAATATAAATGATGGTGGAATATTGGTAGTCATTTATGTTTGTCATTTAAATGTTCTTGCTCATTTATTCATAATGTTTCTTTCACAGTTTTAATATAATGTGCTATTTATAACATAGTACTTTCTATATGTATATATATAGATATATAGATAGATATAGATATCATGTTTCCCCATTTCCAAATTTTTGAAGGGTGATGTTTCTAGCACATTTCCTTTTCGAAAACTCGTGTACTCATTTACCTATATCGTGCAACTTAGGGTCAAAGATGATATTTATTGGTGAAGCATTCAAAGTACTTAGACCTCTCCCCCACAACCTCTTAGTCCCAAAATGCAAGTTTTTGGATGCTTGATTGTGTAGTGAAGAGAAGAATCTCACCAAATCAACCAAGTTTCAAGTCATACAAAAGAATTGGAGATACAACCATGGGTGTGGGAAAGCCTCTGATTCCTCCCCAAAGAACCCATTCAATGCAAACCTCTGATTCCAACCCAAAGGACCTGACTCTATATACATGTTGTAGTGTAGCTAGGGGAATAATATGATGTACTTAGGGAGGTATCCAAGGGGAATAATAGTAGAGATGTATTGTTATGTATGGAGGCCACTTTTAGTAAATAAGGCCTAGTGTGAACACAATAAATGTAGGAGGGATTACTAGAAGGTTCCTCCTCTAAAATGTTCTTTGGTGGTAGGTATAATTATATAAAGGGGCATGAGCAATGTAATGGGCATGTTGAGAAGTATTATATTTGGAGCATAGCTCATTAGGAGGTTGTCCCCTCGAAGAGGCAAGTGATCAGTAGTGGATCCCTTCCTTAAAATAATCGATTGTATGGTGTTTCCCTACCTTAAGGGTTTTCTATATAATAAAGGAGATTTTCTACATTCTTCTATGGATCTTGTGTGATGATTTATTATTCATATCTTTGGTACTTAACAAGTGGTATAAGAGGCCAAAGATGTTGGATCCACTGGTGGAAAGCAAGGAGTTTTTCGTCATTGGGAAAGGTTCAATTCTCGTGAGGGCCTTATCTGAAGCCATGGGGGCACCTTGAGGTAGCGGTCAAACATGTGGTTCCACCCAGAGATACTATATTAATTGGTATTGTGACCTATGCACACATAAGTGGATCAAAGCCCACCCCCACGTCCTTCAAATTTTAAGCCCAAAGGGCTTGGATCCAATGGTGGAAAGAAAGGAGWTTTTCACCATTGGGCAAGATTCAATTCCCATGAGGGCCTAACCTAGAACCATGGGGGCACCTTGAGGTAGTGGTCGAACTTGTTGTTAYACCCAGAGATATTATATTAAATAGTATCGTGACCTGTGCACACATAAGTGGATCAAAGCCCACCCCATGTCCTCCAAATTTTGATCCCAAAGGGGTTGGATCTAATGGTGGAAAGCGAGTAGCAATGTTATCAAAATCRGAAACCAGACCAAACTGATCGACCTCAAAAATGCGAAACCAGACCAGAATTGAGGCATAAATTATAAGAAAAAAAAAAAAAACGATCGACCAAAAACAACATAAAATATTCAAATTTTGAAAAAAAAACTTATATATTCCTGTGCATCAATATGAATCCAAACCATTTATACACAAATATGCAAAGATTCTCATTTATATAGCAAGTAAGAGTGCATATAACCAAAATAGCACCGACTACAATACTGCAGTTTCTGTTATAGTTTGATTGATTTTATAGTTAACTTCTAGATGGAAATAACAGCTTAAGATCTTATTATGTTGTCACTCTTCTACAAATTTGGTGCTCCATTTACTGTCAAGAGTGTGAGCATTAAGTTGGTTGCTTTGTGATATTTTGTCTTGTAGTCAAATTTTCTCTTAGTTGCTTATACATCTATTTGATGGAAGAATTATTATTATTGTGTGACAATGTATTTATTTCATTGCGTGGGCCATGAGTTAAGACATTGACTCCATGAGTGCATTATGAAGAAATCATTAGGAAGTCCTAGTTAATTGGGTGAATAGTTGTGTTCCACTACTACCTTGTAGGTGGACCTACATGTGTGTAATGAGGTCCCCATATTTAATGGACTGGAGGCATATTATTGTATTCTATTCATACCTCCATCTCTGTTGATCACATGCACATATCAAGGTAAATAGAGTGCATGTCAGAATAAAATCTTAATGATAATTTATGTGTTAGTGTGAATGATTTTAGGATTGCTCTTCCCTTATTTTATTCGAGTCATTTGAATGCATATTATTTCTTGTTTCTCTCTCTTATTGTTTTTTCCAAACATGAAACCTTAGGGGATTCACTCTCCACAAGGAGAATATTGGAACCTGCTTGCAGTGTTCGAAGTCAAAACTAGAAATATAGAAAATAATTTTAGAAAATCTTACAAGGCATGAAAAATAAAAGTTAGAGTTTACATGTGGAGGAATTGCATGTATAGATAAAAAAATTGATAAATATAATATGAAGTGAAATTGATGGGGACAAACCACACGTGGACAACTGAGAAAGACCTAGGAAGATACAATCAGTCAGCCACTACCAAATTGATTTTGATTTTAAGACCATGTTTTGATCATTTCTTTTGCTTTTGAGGAGCTTTTGGATGTTTCTAAATTGAAAACACAACTTCTACTTTCTAAAACTCTACATAATGTACAAAAATTGGTGGAAATTTGTTTTTTTTTCCCTAAAAAAAATTGAAATTTGCCCCTTTAAGTGTGTTGTACGAGTGTTGTACGGAACTGGTCGGTTCCATGTTTTTGGCCAGCCGGTTTGGTATGGAATCGGCATAAAAAGGTTTTAGGTCACCGATCTGACTGCTTTTGCTCAAATGGTCGGTTCAGTCGACCGATTTTGCAGGACGAGGATGGTTTTAATAACACTGGAAAGAAGTTTTTCACTGTTGCGCAAGGCTCAATTCCCATGAGGGCCTAACTTGGAGCCATGGGAGCACCTTGAAGTAGTGTTCGAATATGTAGTTGCACCCAGAGATATTATCTTAAATGATATCGTGACTCATGCACACATAAATGGATCAAAGCGCACCCCCATGTCCTTCAATTTTAAAAGTCAATTCTCGCTAGCTTAATTGTTTAAGGTTTGGATTTCTTTTGCTAGGTGACCCGAGTTCAATACCCTTACAGTGTGTTTAGTAAGGAGGAGACACCCAAAAATCCAACCATGTTAAGGGTTGGTGGGACCCAGACCGGGAGCGATCCTGAGTGATTTTAACGGCTTAAATGCTCCTGGGTTGTGGTTTCTTAGCTAACAGTTGAAATGTTGGTCTCACAAGTGATGGGAATTTCTAACAACCAAAACAAAAACTAGTGGTATCAAAGCACTTTCTTCGACCAAGAGAAAAGGGGAAAATTTATTATTTTTGTAGGGTTTCAAAAGACAGAGAAAAAGAGAAAGAAAGTCGAGACATTCAAATAAATTGTTGTAGCTTTCTAGATAGAATTTAAAGAAATTAGTTGTAGATCTGAATTCCTCTCAGAAAAACAACCAATTTCAAAAAAAATGTTTGAATTGAAGTTCAAGAGGCCAAGATATCCTCGATTTAAATTTAACAATTTTTCAGGGTTTTTCCCCGGACGGTCGTACGATTTTGCAGGTTTCTGTGGCAATTGGTGCAAAATTCATCCAAACAAATTGGAAATCTAAGTTCCTCTCTCAAAATCACCCAATTAAAAAAAAAAAATAATCGTTCGAATTGGAGCTCTGAAAGTGAAGGTATCTCTAATTTAAAATCAACAATTTTTAGAGTTTTTCGTGGCGGCCACAGGACTGTGGAGATTATAACTTTTGAAGGGGTGCTCAGATTGCTACCAGATCAATGTCATTGGATAGAGGATTTTCAGTGATTCCTTTTGGTATATTATATGTGGTGCTTCCAATGTACATGTCATGTTCTATAGCCTTTGAACACTTTGACTCTCAATTCCTCGTTACCCTAAACAATGTTATCCGAAATTTGAAAGACCATATGTAAGACACCAAAGATAGTGTTCAAAATATTCAAGAGTACATAGCTAAAATGTAGGAGAGATATATTATGGGGGACATCAGGGAAAAATATAATAAAAAAGAATATGCTTGGTATGGATTTCGAGGTTGATTGTGATGATTGGTATATGGATAATTGTCATTTCTGTGAGGACAACCACTTCCATCCTTTATTTAATGACTCTACTCCACCTTCTGTAGAGAACATTATGGAGAGCCGTAAAGAGACTTCTATGAATAATAATTTTCATTATTCTCTAGTACTACTGTGTTATGCAGATAATTTCTTGGATATGGAGGGATCTACATATTTGGATCCACATGATTAGTGTAGATCTTTGGAGCACCATTTTTAGATAACTATTTAGTTTTGATATCTTTGGAGGGGAGTTCACATGAGCACTGAAGATTTTCCAGGTCCTATCAAGCTGCCAACTAGGTCTGTCTTTGACCTCAAGTTGGCTCTAAGTTTCAACTGTCAATGAAGGTATTGTTGTTGTTTTAGGACAACTTACAGTTCAGGAACTTCTTGCTGATTTGTTATAGTTACATTCACAATTTTAGGTGCTCTAACATGTAGTTTTAGTCACCAAGGGTTAACACATGCATACTAAAATAAATGTAACACACCTAGAGATCTTTACAGATGAAATTAAAGTAGTTCTACACTCTAACACACATGAAATTGTACATAGGTATTTTTGGTCAACATGACCTTAGATAAAACCCCCCCGGGGAAAACTAGTTTGGAATATGTGTGTATATACGAGGAAAATAGATGGTGGAATATAGAAAGTACAAAATATAGATGAACCTGTTACAATAACAATTTGATCCAAGCTGAAATACAAGTCCAAACCAAGAAAGTGCGCCCTAGGATGGTGCACCCCTCAGAAATATTGCCAAGACCACTGAAACTGAGCCAAATGCCAACTGTTAGCTTTGAATAGAAAACCCTTCCACAGTACTCTAATACTAAAGTGTGGCCTCCCTATGAAATAGATCCCACTGCAATCTGACAAGTCTAAGACCTCCCCACTGCTGATGCGCCCTCCTCAACAATGCAAGCTCCTCAGTAAATAAACCAAGCTCTAAGCCTGATGGTTATCTGCATAGAAAGGAGCACCCAAGCTAGCCTCATCCAATGAAACAAACCTCATGCCATAGCTCTCTCGCAAACTCTCCAAGTGAGAAAATGAAGTTATGAGCTCTCCTTTTCCCTTTGCGCCCCTCTTGAACCTCCATAAGGAAACCTAAGATATCAATGGTTCAGATCATCCCAACTCCCATCTAATAAAAGGTTGAGATCACTCAAAAATAATCTCACTCAAAAACCCACTTTGGGTTAAGTTCCCTAAGTTCACTTTATGTCTCCTAATTCACCCACAAAGTGAATCAATAGTCATTTTAGGCACAAATGACAAAATTTCACTTTTGACTTAAATCTCCTAAGTCAAAGTGAAATTAGACATAAAGTACAAGGCACAAAGTACATAGTACTTCCCACATGTGTTTTGGAGCTGACAAATACATGGGGAACACCTCCCAAGGTACATAATCTCAACACTCCCTCTTACCGAGGAAGGTGTTCCTCACCAAGCCCATCTTGTCTCTTAAGTAGACATGTTTTCCCCTTGGCAGGGCCTTGGTGAGTATATATACAATTTGCTCATCAGTCGATATATACTATAACTGCACTGCACCTCTCTGAACCCAATCATGGATGAAGTGATACTTGATCTCAATGTGCTTCGACCAGTCATGGAAAACTGGATTCTCAGAGAGTTTGATACAACTCTGATTATCACAGTGTATGACAGTCGGTGGCATCTCCTGACCAAATAATCCTACCAACATATTACGATGCCAAATGGCCTCACAACTAGCCTAACTAGCAACCATGTACTCTACCTTATCTGAACTCAAAGAAATTGATTTCTTCTTCCGGCTGAACCAGGAAACAAGTCCTGATCCCAAACCAAAGCAACACCCTGAGGTGATTTTTCTGTCAGTAGCACATCCTGCCCAGTCTAAGTCTGTGTAGCCAACCAAACTAACCCCATCACCTCTGACATAGTCTAGGCCAAAATCAATTGTCCCAACAATGTACCTCAAAACATGTTTTGCCCCAATCATGTGAACACTCCTTGGCTCTACCATATGCTGGCTGAGAGTGTTCACGACAAAGCATATATCTGGTCTAGTTTTAACTAGACACATGAGTGAATCGATCAACTGCCTGTAGACTGTAGCATCTACCAAATGGGAATCTGAAGCACCGAGCTTCTTCTAGTTGGTAATCATGGGTGTAGACATAGGTCTGCAGTCCTCCATCTGAAATTTGCTCAGAATATCTACAACATACTTCCCCTATCCGAGAAATATGTGATCCTCCTTCTGCCATACCTCCATACCCAAAAAATAGTGCATCAATCCTGTTGATGAATGCATCTATGTGAGACATTCTCCAGCTTACAAACCTGTGAGGTGTGGATCATTGCAACTACGAGAAGTCTTTCTCTCAACTTACAAACCTGAGAGAAATCCCCTAAGAAGGGTACATGGTTCCTTCCCGAGACAGAGCTGGGAACGTAGAGATGACCTCCTCCATTCAGAGAKTTGAGAAGAACTCCATAAGATTATCTAATGGAAAAGCGATATGTTGAGTTAGGATGTGCTTGTGGCTGAGCACAAGGTGAATGTGTGAAATCCCAAAGTGTTGGGTGCATTGTCACGAGAATAGAAGTGAAGATGATGTATTAKCCTCCTCTGAGCAACATAGTTTACAAGAAGACTCCAGATGATTCTTCTGTCAGCGGTAGTGGGAAAGCAGATCTATAGAGTGGATGTGCCTATGGACGAGCACAGGTGAATGTGTGAAGAYCTGGTTCCTCTGTGTAATGTAGTGAATCAGAGCTATGACATCCCTATGGATGTGCCCCTAGTGGATGAGCACTAGTGGGTGTATCAGATCCTTTGCTATATACTATTCAAGAGTCATATATACCTGTAACACTAATTGTTATGTAAAGGTTACAGGTCGGCCCCACCTTAATATGCTTAATGTTAAATGTAAAAGATAATTAATAATAATAATAATAATAATAATAATAATATGTTTGACTTAAAGAGGTCGGCCCTGTTGAGCCAATAGACGCCTCTGTTGATTGGTCAATTCTAGTATAAGTAAGAGATGATTCTCCATTGTAGAATCATATCTTCCTTGTGTGTTTGGAAATTACAACAAATACATCTACTTGGAAAAGGTGCGCACCTCTCTTGGGTGCTAGTCTTCTAAGGCTTAAGCACCCTCTTGTGTGCTAAGTCATTCTTGGTGGTGAAAGGTATTTCTCTTGAAGAATATAGAAAAGGATTTGGCTGGGTTTTATTCCCTTGTTGAGAAGGGTTTCCCAGAATATTTCTTGTGTTCTTGTGCATGGTGTTTCTTCTTGTGATCTTGGTTGCTGCAACATTCTTACTTATGGTTAAGACATGATAAATTTGAATTGAACTACATGCTCAACCTAGCTTATTGAAAATTCAACAAATCCAATATCACTCATCTCAAAGTCTGATGCAAGTCCCAACTTGCACTTAGCTCTGAGATCCTCGGCTCTTGTGATGAACAAGTTATCTACATATAAAATGAGAATGAGTATGTTCTCACCTCTAATGATGTAATAGAGGTTAGGATCAACATCACTCTTCTCAAGGCCCATCTGAATCAAGTATGTGTCAATACATGAATACCAAGCTCAGGGAACTTGCTTCAGACCATAAAGTGGCTTTCTCAAAAGACACACGCGAGCCTCCCTCTCACTCACCTCAAACCCCTATGGTTGCTCAATGTACACCTCCTCATATATAAAGCCATTCAGAAATGCAGTCTTCACATCCATCTGGTGAATGCTCCAACCCATCTCTGCCTCTATGGAAATAATGCTCCTGATCGAGGTGTATCTTGCAATTGGTGCGAATGTCTCATCATAATAGACTCCCTCTATCTGAGAGAATCCTCACGCCACAAAATGGGCATTGTGTTTCTCTATGCTATCATTTGCAACATAATTGGTTTTGTACAACCACTTGAGAGTCACAACTAACTTCTCCACTGGCCTCAGAACCACCTCCCAAACATCATTGCACACAATGGAGTCATACTCCTCTACCATGGCCTCTCTCTAGACCTGTTCATCCACTGCCTGCACAAATGTCTGTGGCTCAGTATCTGTGATACTTGTCACTAGTGCCAAATGTGCTCCAAATCTGACTGGAGGTCTACTCTCTCTGATCTGGCTCTTGGGATCCCCTACATTCTCTCTGGCCTCCTTCAGGGTCTCCTGAAACCATCTAGGTCTCCTCTTCCCGTAAGTGGTCAACGGAGAATTAAGGTCTCTCTACCTAAGAGTGACTGCCTCAAGACTCGTCTCAACACTCTGAGAACCTGAAGCCTTTTCCCCCTTTGACTGAAAACCATATGACTGTGACCCTGAAGTGATGCATCGTGACCCTGTCACCCCTGATACTAGTGTACTGAAAACCTGAGGTTGTGCTCCCTCTGAGGTATCAATCAGTGCCTCTACATCATCCTCAACACTGACTCTCGACTCAAGAGATCTCTGAAAAGCCCTATCCTCCTCAAATATGACATATCTGCTCACCACCACTCTCCTAAGTGATGGAATGTAGATACGATAGGCTTTGGACACCTCTGAGTATCCAACTAGAATCCCCCGTTGGGATGTGGGCTCTAGCTTTGTCCTCCTCTTCGAGGGGACATGAGAATAGGTCAAGCACCCAAATATCCTGATGTTCTCATCATCGAGCCTCTTACACGTGAAAGCCTCCTCAGGAGTCATATTCCCCAATATCTTGTGGGTGCTCCTATTCTATAGGTAAATTGTAGTAGCACTCGCCTCTACCCAAAGGTATAAAGGTAAACTCTGATCGTTCAACATGGATCTCGTTGCACCGGTGATAGCCCAATTCTTCCTCTCGGCAACCCCGTTCTGCTGGGGGTTGTATGGTACAGTCATTTGTCTTTTAATGCCATGTTGGGTGCAAAAGTCTCTGAACTATCTGGAGGAATACTCACCCCTGTTATTTGACCACAAGACTTTGATCCTCTTTCCAGATTGGTTCTCCAGTACAAGAGCTCTGAACTCTTGGAACCATTTGAAGACCTCACTCTTTGCCTTCAGGAAATAGATCCAAGTCTTCCTTGAGTAGTCATCAATGAATGCGAGATAGTGCTCACAACCACTCAAGGACTTCTGAGTCATGGGCCCACACATGTCTGTGTGTATTAAATCAAGTATCCCAGCGGACCTAGTGTCACTGCTGGGGAACGAGGCCTTGGTAAACTTACCAAGTGCACACCCTCTGCAAACATCTTGATGCTCTGTAATGATATGTGGTACTCTGATAAAAAACTCTCTCAGTATTTCGAGAGCTCCATGTTGTAGATGGTCCATCCTATGATGCCATAACTCACATGTCTTTCTGATTCTACCGCTTCTCACTGCCAATGGCATGAAGAGGTTGGAAAATCAAACTGAACAATTTCCCATCCCTCACTACAATCACTTGTCCCGAGGTAAGAAAATACCCCTTAGGGTGAATGATTACCTCGGTGCCCCTAAAGGTCACCTCAAGACCTCTATCCTAGAGGGTTGAAAATGAAATCAAAGTCTTCTTCAGCCCAAGGACATAGAGAACATTCCTGAATGATATAGGTGGCATGCTATCTCTCCAAAAGGTAACAATGCCAATCCCAACAACTCTAAACAAGGAGTCATATCCAAGAGAAATCTCCATCTTGACCTCTGTGTCTCTTAGATCAGTCAAATTCTCTCTGTCTCTAGTCATATGGCTCAAAGCCCCGCTATCAATATACCAGATACTAGGTGTCGTCTCAACTGAAGTGAAGAATATGAGGAAAGTGCACTCTCTCTCGAACTGAGTCTAAAACTCTGCCTCCTTCGTTGTAGCTGCAGTACCACCCTTCTTCTTCTTCCTGATGGGACACTGTCTAGCATAGTGCCCCAAATTCTTACAAACAAATCACTTCACTTTTCTCATATCTCTCTTCTGACCACTGCTGCTCTCTCCTCCACCCCCCTGTGGTGGGGCCCCAAACTTGGGACCCTATCGACCCCCACAATAATACATAATACATAATACATTCCAGTTCATAGGGATTAAAACTGGGGGTGTCACATCCACCTCCCCTTATTTTGGCACCGTCCTCAGTGCACAACACCATAACGATGCTCTTAATATTACAGAGCTAAGCTCTTTGGCCCTTAATCCGCACAGGTAGTCTAACCAATGCTTATATACATAGGGACTCCGACCAAAACTTGCATAATAATCTCACAATTTATAATTCCGACAACAGTTCCAACTCGTAATCTCTCATTCCCCATCAGCTTGTACAACCCAAGGAAGTGTACCTCCTTTTGTGCTTTGCATTCCTTCAGGTTGTACCACTTATTTTCAAGGATTTAGTGCACTCAAACATAAAGTTTCCAAAGTTGCGGATCTAAGAACTCCAGTGGAAACATGTCCACTGGAGTTTCTTCGTTCCATATCTTTGTCATTGAGCTCGATTTCCCTCCTGATGCTCTTCTTCTCGAGATTCCAGCCTTGATATCCAACATCTCATTTGTATCACACACATACATTCATCATGAGATATCATCATAAAAATTGACTTATTAAATGTCAAATCTATTTCATAAGGAAACTCAAATTTCCTCGAGTATGAGATTCCATCTCATAATTGTTTGGCTCTTGCAGCATCAAG
The DNA here is from genome assembly GCA_009831015.1 of Picea engelmannii. Lineage (NCBI taxonomy): Eukaryota > Viridiplantae > Streptophyta > Pinopsida > Pinales > Pinaceae > Picea > Picea engelmannii. Next base: position 104,387 of record ML794451.1, on the reverse strand, counting down.
CATCAATCTTTATTACGACTTAGAACAATGCCATACTTGAGACCACTCTTCCTACAATTTTCTCAATTTCCATGTAGCCAAACGAATTGTTAGCATACTGTTATCACACAATTTGTAGTTAGGGTAAAAGACGGATGAAAGGATGTCAAACTGGCATAACTGAACCAATCCCACCACTGTCACCTCAATGGGAGGGTTCTTTCTGTTTAGGGAGGTAAGGCCCAGGGGAGACGTCCCCGGTGACATGGGGTTTTGAGAAGGAAAAAGTTTTAGCAAGGCTAAGTGATAATAATCCCCCTTACAAGTCACCACTTGATCAAAAAGTCCTAGCTAAACAACCAATAAAGGTAAAATATAACTGGAAGTGTACCTGCTTGAGACAAAGCAACAATGGAACTACATGTGCAAGCTTGTTTGCTGGTTAGTACTTCATATAATCAATGACTTTATGATAATAAGCAATTGATAAATGATATTATTGTTGAAGCAAATCAAAGTTGTACAATGGCAATGCTTACAATATATATCACTTCACAATAAATGCTAATGAAGCTTCACAATAAACAGTGGCAATTTATCATCAATGTAATAATACTTGAAGCAACGTCTTAACTAACCATTCAATTTTTTTTAAAGACAATATATGCTGCAATAAATATGTTTATAGCACAAATAACATGTAGCAATAATAGGGTTAGAAAATTAGTCTAGGCTAGGGTTAGAAAGGTTAGTAATTGCTCAAAGTGTTTGTTTGTTTGAAGTTGTGATCAAGCCACTCAAGAAATAAGGTCTTAGACCAGTGCTCTCCTAGGGAATATGGAGTCAAAAGAGGCCGCAAGGTTGAAGGACTGAAATGATAATGAAAGACCAAAGACAAGAGGGGTAAGTTTTGAGGTGTTGCTAATGCAAGGCCTAAACAACAAAACCCTAGGGGAGAGAGGCTCACTCGAGTGTAGAAACCCTAGGCCTCAATGCTCTCTCCTCCTTCTTTATCCCAATGGCAATGATAAAACGACTAGCTTAAAAAATGATTGATAAAGTCTAAGACAAGAGAGTTTGTAAGGGATGTGTTGCTAAAGCAAGGCTTCACTAGACAAACCCTAGGGAAAATGGCTCACCAAGGTGTAGAAACCCTAGGCCTTTGTGAATTTTCTCCTTATTATCTCAACAACAAGGATAAAACCTGCTAGGTTAGAAGAAAAGGATAGAGTGTTTCTATGGCAAGGATCTATCTTACTTCAACAAATAAAATGGCTCAAAATTTTGGTAGGGACATGAGACAAGGACCTTTAGAATGTGCTTGTCACCTAGGGTTTAATTCAACAAAATAAAATAATAAATGCAAGAAATCAACACTACAACCATTCAATCAAGAGGTTTTGCAGAAATTCACTTACATTTAACCAAAAAAACACATAGAAAACCCTAGTTGTAATACCTTCCACCAAGAGAAATGCCAAAAATGCCAAGAAAAGTCTTCCTTCAATAAGTATGCCTCAAAATTTCAGCCAATAACCCTAAGAAGGGCGTAAATTTCAGACCTCACTAATGAGTGAGTGAAAGATCATGAAAATATGAAGGTAAAAACCCTCAATATATAGCATACCAATGACCTAAATTACATTTTAGGTCATTAAAAGGCCGACAAGGCCAAAATACCAAAATCATACTGTTTTACATTAAATGTCATAAATGAAACCCAAATCAAGCAACAAGTGAGATGTCATCCCCTTTCTAGGGTGACGTTAGCCCTTTCTAGGGAAAATGCAACCTCCTGGAGAAAAACGTTAGCCCTCCTTGGGCTTCTCCAACCTGCAACACGTGCCAAACTACCCTGTCTGTCTGCCAAAACGTCCATGAAGCAAGGATAACATCATGAACCTCTTGCGTGACGTCCTAGGTATTCCAAGGCCAACATTCCTATGGATAAGGCTCATCCCCCCTAGGTAAGGCTTTGCCAAGGTGCCTTTGTGGAACATCCTCCTCTTCTCCGGTGCAAACCCTCTGCCCCCTGCTGGGGTCTCAACATCCATCTGGTGGGATCTTCAACCCCATGGAGGTCTGAACTGATCATCTCCCCATGTGTACCTGTCCATCAAGAATGATCCTCCACATCAACAACTACGCTCTCCAGGGGTTCATAAGTCACAAGGATCATAGCAATGTCAATCACATCTCATCATCAATATTATTAAACATATGCATAAAACCCCTTTACCCCACTCTAGTGCTCAAATACATTATACAAGTCTGCAATGGAAGTTTGGAGGAAGTGACAGGACGTCCTATTGGGCTAGTGTCTACTGGAAGAGGGATGTTTCTGGAAAGGATTAAATCCAAGTCATGTAAGTGGGTGAGGTGGATGGAGATGCATGGGAAAAAGGTGCAATGATAGTAGGGACAACTTACTGGTGGGTGCCTCTGTGGAGGGTGAGCTGCACCTGTCATTGATGCAAATGTTTCCAATCCCATTCATGCCTTTTATCTTAATTCTTTTTCTTCCAAGATGCTAGTCAAAGGAAACTGCCCTTGCTTGGTGACCAGTGGTGGCAATGTTAGCCACAAGAATTTCACGGAAATGAGAAGGCTGGCTTGTGATGAGACCCCCTTTCTCTTGGCTATGCCACCAAGAGCCACTACCCTAGCGTGGTGACCAGATGCTGGTAGTGTCATACCGCTAAATGCTTGTTGACCTAATAGGCTTGCTCGTGATGAGACCCCCTATCCTTTAACCAGGTCTTGTCTTATTGTTTTTAATCTTTTTATTGCTTTTTCTTTCAAGAAGCTAGTCAAGGGACACTGCACTGGCTTGGTGACCAGAGGTGGCAATGTTAGCCACAAGAATTTCATGGAAACGAGAAGGTTGGATTGTGATGAGACCCCCTTTCTCTTGGCTATGCCACCAAGAGCCACTACCCTGGCGTGGTGACCAGATGTTGGTAGTGTCATACCACTAAATTCTCATGGACCTAATAGGTTGGCTCATGATGAGATCCCCTATCCCTCAACTAGGTCTTGTTTTATTATATTTTATGGGTCCCTCTATTTCTTGCTGAGAAGATTTTTATTGCTTTCTCAGGGATCCCTGGGTGAAGCATCTCGAGGTTTTATTCTTAGGATTTTATTGTCAGCTGCTTTTACCCCCCCAGGCCTTTTAGCCCATTCTTCCCACAAGGTAAGGTACAACCCCTAAATGATTGGCTAACCCTTTTCCCAAACCAATGTAACGTGACAGGTGAGCGGGAAATAAGATGGAAAGTGGTATGTATGACGGAAATGAACGATGGATTTTCAGAAATGCCTTGAGTGGCAACTCAAAACCTATGGACACAAGCTTGCTAGGGCATCCTGTCACTCCCCCCAGACATGGTCAAGTGGACAAGCATAAGATCCAAGCACCCATTAGAAACAAAGGAATCAAATGCACATATTCAAAGGTTTTGAGGATCAGAGTGACACATACCATGATGCCCGTATTCATTACCTCATGGAGAAACAACCATCTCTGATGTAGGACTAAGCTGAAGGTGATGGATGCTACTGTTGTTGCTGACAAAGTGGAGGTGTTGAAAGGGAGAAAAGATGGGCCCTTCAGGGCCATGCTCAAGTTAGTCTAGCTCTCGTCACTCCATGTCTAGGACCTCTGGGCCTCGATACATAATCTCCTAGTTATCCCTGAAAGTGGGGGATAACACATACCATAAAAAATTTTGAGTTATAAATGTCAAATCTATTTTATACAGGAAAACAAAAATTCAATGCAGGAGTTTTCCTCTCATTATTCGTTTCGATATTGTAGCAATAGATATCATTCTTCCTTATGGGCTTGCATCCCTGCCATATCCAAGACTACTCTACTTGCAATTTTCCCAATTTACACTCATACAACAAATTGTCAGTATCACACACACTCTCACACACATATATAACAACAAAACAAAAATTCACAGTGATCTCAGAATTGTTTACAACAACAATTCAATCACTTCCATTAATACAACTATTAACTGGAATGAACCCATCATTCTCTACACATGTATGATCAATCAATTTTTTGTTTCTTCTAGCCAATAATATTTTTATTACCATGTTCCCCTGATAGATATTTTTTCTAATCCATCATATGTAACTACTTGGACCTGCAACTATCTTGTTGCAATATCTAACATCTCCTGAAATGTTCTCAACTTCAAGAGTTAGTAATAACCACATCATTTCAGCTATTAGAATATTCATTTCAATGCAATATCGTATATGAATGTAATCACCAAAAAACATTCAATAATTCTTTTAAGAATAAACAACTCTATCTTAGAATGCATGTGTGTAACTCTACCACTTGCACACTTTCATAACTTATTCATGCATACCTATTCAATGCACCCTTGCATTGATTTTAGAATTTCAAAGTCATGCATCCCACCATGGTGAATTGGAAGGTCTATCTAATGCCTTGACACATCATCCACACACTTCCTAATTACTTTCCTGACTATTTGGATACCTTCCTTTTCAACCCAAACACAATACCAAGAATATAATTCTGGGGTGTTCTTCAGTGTTGGAAAAAAGGTTGCAGTCCAAACAACAAATATAACAGGAAGGCTATCATATCCTTGTGTGGCATCATAGCCTTTCCATATTCAATCATGTCATGGCCTTCATCTTTTAGTCGCTTCAACAATATCTTCCTCTCCTTAGTATGGTCCTCTTATAGACTCTTGGCATTTCAACAGTCCATGCAATTCATGGATTTGCATCCACGTGACTGCCATATTTACTTGGCTTGTTGTCTTCTTAGACATACCCAATGCAATCATGATCCCATCTAGCATGTGACATGAATCATTCGAGTCTCCTCTTCCTTGAAGTCACTCATGCTCCAGGCTCAAGCATCCCCTTCTCTGTTACACAGTCCCTCGGGTGATCCATCATTTGCCAAGGCTTCCTCGCACAGGAAGAGTATTGAAACTTATAAAGTCTTACAACCAAGACGTCCCTCTATCTTTCTCCAACATGGAATAGCTCCTCCCAACGTTGATCAAGGCATATCATGGGGGTTCAGTGTCACAACAATGACCTTTTTTCTATGCTTTCCAACTCAGTAGTCATCATCTGTCCCTTCAGGACAGATCTGTCATCTCACCTGTATCACATGCATATAGTAACCATGAGATATTTTTACATCAAATTTCAATAAAAGACTTTTAAATATGTTACCCACATATTTCCAATTTCACTTATCCATTTTCAAATCTGTTCCATATAGGAACTCAAATCCTCCAAGTATGAGAACCCTTCTCATAATTGTTTGGCTTTTTGAAACAACAAGCATCAACCTTCCTTATGGAGTTACTCGGTTTCCATATCCAATACCATCTTCCTGAAAATCTCAACCTTCACATAGCCAAACAAATTGTTAACATTCCATCTAGATTATATTTTCATTGTACATTTACATTGGCTCACAAACAATTTTAAAAAATTGTTCATACTAACAAATGCATCACTTTGTTCACTAATCATATGAAACACAAGGAAATTATTATTCCTTACACATGCATTATTTCAGTGTACCAACTTTCTATAATGCATTTGATCTTCATAAGAGTTCAACCAATGTGCCAATTTCCATGGCCACATTTACACACAATACACCTTGCCATGGTGAGTTGGAACTCAGCCAACCTCTCTCCACATGGCTTCTTTATCAACATTCATTTCTATTATAGGTTTATACCCCTTAATGCCTTGGTTATTAACCCATAACCAACACATTCCTAACATGCTATTATGTCATATGAATGCATTCAAAAGTTAAATAACTTTTATAAATAACATAGGCTTTCATCCTTTACCATACCGAATGGAAAATCATTCCAATGAATGCATTAAAAACATATAATAAAATCACTTTAAATGTTAAATTCTAGTCGAGGGAATTCTTACCTAAATTCCCTTCATAAATTATGCAACATAATACATTAAATTCATACCTGCATAGTTTCCATTTAATTGGTTTGATGCTACTTGATTTGTTGGTATCAATAGGAGCTATCGTGCCTCCTTCACCAACCTCTTATTCAACATTTCATTTTCCTGTTGTTTCCTTCATATGGATGGCTTCCATATGCATCACCATCAATGCTTTCAACCATGCAGTAACTTCCTCTTTCTCGGTACAACAACCATCATTAGCAACATTATCATTCAAATATATATCAATAGACTACACCTAGTATACAACATGTTATATGTACACTCAAACAATTTCACATCTACTAAGGCATATCCATCTACACTAAGAGTGCATCCTTAACATTCCCATGAGTGCATATTCTCTACAGGTTCATGTGCTCTATATGGTTTTCCAATGTCCATATCATAACAATTCACATCACTTCTTTCATTATGTACAACTCCCTTTGTTGTTCCTGGCTGTCCTCAATTCTATTGGATTCATGTCACCCTTCCTTGAAGTCTGATTACATCCTTTTTATTTTAGAGTAACTCCGCACATACTAGATTACACAAGTCTTCATTATTTCACCCTTGAACTTCTTATACTTGTACCATGCTTCCACTGCACTACTCTGATAAGAAAATGGATGTACTACTTCAAAACTGTCTAACTGACCCTTAGAGATGATGCACCTACAAGCCACTAGAGGCCTTCTTCAAGTTTTCTAAGAATAATGTGTTTCCCAACTCAAAAATATAGGTGGTCAGATGTCTTCTCCTCCTCAATAGATTTCCAATGGTTATTTCGGAGTTGAAAGTCATGGCCTCTTGAAAGTCACTTTTACCCCATTTGTACACTTTATCGACTGGTGCAATTTTACTGGTAGGTAAATTTCTGTCAACTGTACCAGAAAATCCACAAGGAAACAAGAAAACTTATGTATTGGGCACTGATACTAATCCTAATGGTGAAAACACAACAACTTTCATATTCGCAATATGTTTCTCTAGTAAGATTCTGCAACTTTGTCTTTTTTTACAAAAAAATCTTCCTTTCTTCTATTCTCAAACCATCTTTCTTAATCATCACTCTAAATCCAATTATGATCTCATAATCTAGTTCTTCTCTTTGAGATATTTCCGACAATTATAACCATGCTCAAAATCGATCTCAGGATCAAAAGTTATGTCCTTTTGAAGTTTTTACGGGAATTTTCCTTCTGTAAAGGTCTTCTTGTTTGACATGGACCCATTCCATGTGTGTCACATGGCATGGCACTGACATGGTTGATGATGTGGCACTAACGTGGCATCAACCATTGGTCCACTGATCACTGAGAACTGCCTCTTCTTTATCCTTTCCCTTAAACACCTTTGGTTTGGTTCGATCCACCAAGCCACCGACCGACCATCCACCGAGCACTACGCGTAATCTTCCATCCTACGACCTATGATTCGATGCCATTTCGGGCCACCATGCCAGTGCATGAGTCTTCCAAGCTCTCCTGCCAAATGGTTCCAGTCCAATCCACTAGCCCACCAAGGACCAGATTCCAACTCCAATACACACCTACCAATCAACTCCGGTCCAGTCCACAGACCCGCCGAGAGCCCCACACAACTTCTATCCAACTCTCCATATAGAACTTCGGTTTGTTTCACTGGGAAACCATACAGAGGGACAGATCTTTGGAGGAGGGAATTCTAGGGGGTCAACACATAGTAGAGTTACCCCTAGACCCTATATGCCTACATTCTTGGATGGTCAGCCACATGATAACAACTTCAATGAAATAGAAGACAACTTTGAGGAATATGCTAGGGAATATGCAACATTGAGTGTCGGGTTCAGGAGACATGTTACATTGGACCAATATTGTGGTATCAAGTTCAGGGGTAAACCCAAAAACTATCACATGAAAAACAAGAGTTGGAGCACAGGGAAGGTAAGATGGAGATTCCATACTTTGATGGATCTTTCAAGGTGACTGCACAATCTTGTGTGCAAAAGTTAGATACCTATTTACAGCTTAACCCCATGAGGGATATGGATGCCATCAAGTTTGCCACCATTTACTTGGAGGGAAAAGATCATGACTGGTGGTATCATGGTTTGATGAACTTGGATCATAGCCAGATTACTGCTTACACAGAGTTCACTCAGAGACTTATTGACAGGCTTGATCAGGGAGATCCAGAGCTACATTTCAGGGAGCTCACACAACTCAGGAAAACTAGGTCACCGAAGATCTATATAGAGGAGTTTTAGAGGGTAGCTGTAATGGTTCTAGATGTGTCTCAAGAGAGATTAATGATGCTCTTTACTTAGGGGTTGATGGAACCCCTATGGGGTTGGGTCAAGTATTTTAAGCCTTCCAACTTACAGGAGGCCATATGGAGGAGTAGGGACTTGATGGGATCTGCAACAAAAACTAAATTTTCCCCTAGACCACCCATAAACCAAGGGGGAAGAGATCAAAGGGGGGTTGACAGAGGAAAAGGCAGGATGGATGAGGCTACTAGGAGGGAATTGAGGAGGAAAAAATTGTGCTTCACATTCAAGGAACCGTGGGATCCAGGGCACAAATGCATGGGTAAAGGTAAGGCTCATTATATTGAAGTAATTTTTGATGATGAGGAGGAAGAATATTTCGGCCACATCTAGAACATGGAAGCAAATCCACCTAGAATGGACTCCACAGAGAATGAATAAGAGGAAGAAGTAGGTTTCGGCCTTGCAGCAAGCATGAAGGTTACAATAGCCTCCATCAATGGGGTACCTAAATTCAACACCTTCAGGATAAGAGGAGCGCTTCAGGGACAAAAGGTTTCAGTACTCATAGATGGGGGAGCTTCACACAACTTCATTAATTCAACCTTATTGAAAAGAAGGAATATACCTACAGTTGAGTTTGAAGGATTTCGTGTGGAGGTAGCATGAGGGTGCACCTTGCCTTGTGAAAGGTATATTCTAGGAATGAAACTTAGTTTGGGAAGGCTTGATTTGGCACACGATTTTTATGTAATAGACTTACCAGATACTAACTTCATCTTGGGAGTTCATTGGCTTAGTACATTGGGACCTATCACTACCAACTACAAAACCATGGAGATGTCATTCATTGAAGAGAATGGGAAAAAGGTGATACTTAGAGGGATGAGTGGTAATACACCTAGACTAGTGAAAGCAAAGCGCATGGAGGCCATTTTTAGGAGAGAAGACATTGTATATGCAACATAATGTACAATATCAGTTCAGGTGGATAATAAAGGGCATCCTCATTACTCTCAAGACATTCAGAAAATCATTGACAGTCACAACAAGGTTTTTGAACCTATTCCTCTAGGAGCAACACCAGATATGGGGTTTGAGCATTTATAAAATTGGAAGAAGGAGAAAAACCTGTCATTACTACTCCTTATAGACATCCAAAAAAGTATAAGGATGAAATTGAGAAGGCTATCAAAGAACTCTTGAACATGGGCCACATTAGACCAAGTTCTAGTCCTTTTGCATCTTCAGTGGTATTGGTAAAGAAGAAAGATGTGACTATGTGCATGTGCATTGACTATAGGGTAGTGAAAAAAAGGACTATCAAGGACAGGTACCCCATCCATAGGAAAAATGAGCTATTGGATGAGCTTCATGGGGTTGTCTACTTCACCAAAATAGACTTGCGCTCTGGCTATCATCATATCAAAATGAGGGAGCAAGATGTGCCCAAAACCACCTTCAGATGTCATTATGGTCACTATGAATTTTTGGTTATGCCCTTTGGGCTAACTAATGTGCCAACCACCTTCCAATCTTGCATGAATCATGTCTTCAACAAACAATTAAGGAAGTTCCTCTTAGTCTTCTTTGATGACTTGCTGATTTATAGCAAAACTGGGGAGGATCATTTTCAACATGTAGATCAGATCTTGAGCATCATGGAGAGACAATATTTATATGCTAAAGAGTCCAAATGTGAATTTGGGATGACATAAGTTCTTTATTTGGGACATATCATTGGAGTGAAAGGAGTACAGGTGCACCAAGAAAAGATACAAGCCATACTTGATTGGCCAACACTTAAGACTCTTACTGAGTTGAAGGGATTCCCTGGAATTTGTTGTTACTACAGGAGGTTTGTCAAAGGCTTCTCCGACCTTTACACACCCTTGAGAGATTTGACCAGAAAGGGCGCAATTAAATGGAATCAAGAGGCACAAATGAATTTTGAAAAAATGAATAAGGTAATAAGCACTTGTTTGGTACTTTCTTTACAATATTTCTCACAACCCTTCATATTGGAGTGTGATGCCTCAGGTGAGGGAATTGGAGCAGTACTTATGCAGAATAGGCACCCCATTGCCTATGAGAGCCGAAAATTGAGGGGCCCTGAACTTTTATAAACCATTTATGACAAATATATGTTAGCCATCATGAATGCATTGACTAAATTCAGATAATACTTAGTTGGGGCCAAATTTGTGTTGAGGATAGATCACAATAGCCTCAAGTACTTTTTGGACCAAAAGGACCTAAATGAAAGACGACAAAAATGGGATAGAAAGATCCAAGCCTATGAATTTGAAATTGAATTTGTCAGAGGGAAAAATAATGTGGTGGTTGATGCTTTATCTAGAAGACCTTCAGTTTATGCCATGATAGATATTTCAGTTGACTCGAAGAGGCATATTTTGGTGGAATATTCTAAAAACAAGTTTGCTTGTGAGTTGATGGGTGGGAAAGTACATGATTATAACTTCATAATTTTGGATGACATCATATACAAAAGGGGCCAAATTTCTTGGTTCCTGAGTCAACATTCAAAACATGAGTATTATAGGCATGTCATGATTCACCATTCTCAAGGCATCATGGGTTTGTCAAAACATACAGGCAGGTAAGAGAGAGATTCGCATGGAAGGGCATGAAAGAGGATGTGATGCGCCATATCAAGGAATGTTCCACTTGTCAAGAGAACCAGGATGAACACACTCATCCATCAGGTTTATTGCAACCACTCCCTATTCCAGAGCATAAATGGGAAAGTATATCTATGGATTTCATCACGGGATTTCCCAAGGTCTAGGGAAAGGATTGCATCTTTGTGGTTGTGGATAGATTAACCAAATTTTCCCATTTCTTTGCCATTGCCACAGATTATAGTGCTTCACAGGTTGCAAATTTGTTCTTCAAAGAGATCTTCAGGTTGAATGGTTTACCCAAAACCATAGTGAGTGACATAGACATCAGGTTCATGAGCACCTTTTGGCAGTAGTTATTCAAGTTGCTAGGTACGGCCTTGACCCCCAGTACTAGCTATCACCCTCAAACTGATGGCCATATCGAGATAGTCAACAAGTGGGTTGAAGGCTACCTTTGAAATTATGTTTCAAGGCAACAAGGCATGGGTTAAGTGGCTACATTTAGGTGAGTATTATTACAACACCACCTACCACATGTCTATTGGTATGTCACCTTTCAGGGCCTTATATAGTTATGATCCACTCACCTTTGTGGAGACTATCTTCGGTGATAGTAGAGCTCCTATGGTACAGGATTGGATCCAACAGAGCCAGGATATACTCAAAGAACTTAAATACCACCTGCAAAGGGCACAAAATGAGCAAAAGGTACAAGCAGATAAACACAGGGTAGAGTGCACATTTGAGGTTGGTGACCTGGTATACTTAAGGGTCCAAACCTACATACAAGCATCTATTAAGAGGAATGGCACATAAAATCTCCAACCTCGCTTCTTTGGGCCATACAGGGTAAAAAAAAAGGTAAGGGTCGTGGCATATGAGCTTGATCTACCCCCAGGAAGCAAGATACACAATGTCTTTCATTTATCTTGTTTAAAAAGAGCCATGGGGAAACACATCATTCCTATTAAGGAACTACCTCTCTTGGATGAGGAGGGATAGTTGATCCTAGTACCAGAGGAAGTGTTAGAAGTAAGGGAGAAGAGGCTAAGGAAGAGGAACATCTGGGAATACTTGATCAAATGGAAGAACTTACCTATAGAATATGCTACTTGGGAAAATGAACAAGTTCTTTAGAAGGTAGGGTCATAATTGCTTGTGGGCAAGCAATTTCCAGTAGGGGAGACTGTAATGTCATCCACCTCTTTTTAAGAGGTTGTGAGAGACTTAGTAGTCTAGTTGTCCTCACTAGACTATAGTCTCATGAGTCATGAGGACCAATAAACCCAAAGTATTCACCTAAGCACAATGTTATAATTTAAAAGTGACTTTGGGGAGAAAAGGTAAAGTAAGTGGAGGAAAAGACCGCATGAGGAAAAGGAAAGAGTTAACCTTATGAGGTGGTCAAATAACTCAACGGAGAAATAAAACATGGGTATAAAAAGAAAAGGAGGGCACATCTCTCATTATTCGGATTATTATTACTTTTCATCTTGAGCTCCTGAGCACAAAGATGTTTTTAGGGTTTTGGGATAACAAACCCTAGAGATCAGCTTGGTGGTCAAAGATCCCACCTATCCTGGTCCAAGCTTGGTCATGGAGGTGCAATATTCCTCCCCCATCATTCTACAACAACTACAAGTTATTCAGCCAGTGAAGGAAGAGGTAATCCACATCTTCTGGGTTTTTCCAGCAGGAGGGCACACCTGTTGAGGAGGAACTAATCGATCTGGAAAGAGGAGGAAGTTTTGGGTCCCAAAACCTATTGGGATTTCATTGTGTGGCCTAAAGCACCTTTTTTAGCCTATTGTGGAGAGGTTTTCTATGCTATTTATTTTATTGGGAGCTTGGCATGAGTTGGAGAGGAGGAGAGTGCATTGCAGAAAGAGAATCCACCCATTTGAGGGATCAATACACCTTCAATCAGCTTGATACTCATCCAGGGGGTTTGTGTTGCCCTGATCTACTGTTCTAGTGATTTTGGAGGGATTTTGAGATCTTTAGGAGGAAGGCCAAAATATTGGATAGCTATAGCCAACAATAAGGGCGCAACTCAGCCAGGGAGATTAGATCCAACTCTTGAAGGGAAATAAATCAATCTTGTTCCTTGCTCTAGTATATTGTGGTGCCTTGGAGGCTATTCTCTTAAGTTTTGGAGCTTGTTGGAGCAGTTATTACTCCATCTTGATTATTCTTCTTGTATTCTTCCATATCTACAGATCTATTGTATCTAGATCACCATATAATTTAAAGTGACTTTGGGGATAAAAGGTAAAGTAAGTGGAGGAAAAGACCGCATGAGGAAAATCAAAGAGTTAACCTTAGGAGGTGGTCAACTAACTCAACAGAGAAATAGAATAGGGGTATAAAAAGAAAAGGAGGGTGCATCTCTCATTATTCATATTATTATTACTTTGCATCTTGAGCTCCTGAGGACAAAGACATTTTGACAGTTTTGGGATAACAAACCCTAGAGATCAGTTCGGTGGTGAAAGATCCCACCTATCCTAGTCCAAGCTTGGTCACGAAGATGCATTATTCCTCCCCCGTCATTCTACAAAAGCTACATGTTATTCAGCTAGTGAAGGAAGAGGTAATGCACAACTTCTGGGGTTTTCCAGCAGGAGGGCGCACCTGTTGAGGAGGAAATACTCGATCTGGAAAGAGGAGGAAGTTTTGGGTCCCAAAACCTATTGGGATTTCATTGTGTAGCCTAGGGTTCCTTTTCGAGCCTATTGTGGAGAGGGTTTCTATGCTAGTTATTTTATTGGGAGCTTGGCACGAGTTGGAGAGGAGGAGGGTGCACTACAGAAAGAGGATATGCCCATTTGAGAAATCAATACACCTTCAATAAACTTGATACTCAGCTAGGGGGTTTGTCTTGCCCTGATCTACTATTCTAGTGATTTTGGATGAATTTGGAAGTCTTTAGGAGGAAGACCGAAACATTGGATAGCTATAGCTAACAAGAAGGGCACAACTCAGCCAGGGATATTAGATCCAACTCTTGAAGGGAAATAAATCAATCCCGTTCCTTTCTCCAGTATATTGTGGTTCCTTTGGAGGCTATTCTCTTTAGTTTTGGAGCTTGTTGGAGTAGTTATTACTCCAACTTGATTATTCTTCGTATATTCTTCCAGATCTACAGATCTATTGTATCTGGATCACCATATAATTTAAAAGTGACTATGGGGAGAAAAGGTAAAGTAAGTGGAGGAAAATACCGCATGAGGAAAAGCAAAGGGTTAACCTTAGGAGGTGGTTGTTATTGTGCAGTTTGTACTTGGAAGTAAAGGACAGGTGAAAGAAAGGAAAACTGGTGAATTAAGCTATCCTACTACTGTCACCTTGATAGGATATCTCCTTTTGGTTAGGGTGGTAGGCCTAGGGGAGACGTCCCCGGTGACCTGGGGTTTTGACAAGGCAAAAGGCTTATGGATTAGTAGAGTTTTTCCCCTGAAAAGTCACCACCGATCAAGAGGTTCGACTAAATAGCCAATAAAGATAAATATGAAGATAACTAGAAGTGTACTTTCCTGGAACAAAGCAACAAGAAAACTATATATGTTCAAGATCACTTGCTGGTTAGTACTTCATATAATCAAGGACTTTCTGATATAAAGCAATTGATAGACAATATTGATGAAGCAAATAAATGATGTACAATAGCAATGATTACAATATATTACTTCACAATAAATGCTAAAGAAGCTTCACAATGAGCAATAATGATTTATCATCAATGTCAAATACCAACATTCATTAGAAACAACGACTAGCCAATCTTTCAATTTGCTCAAATAAAGGATTAAATGTTGCAAAGTACAAGTATAACTCAAATGGATAACAACAACATTAGGGTTAGTAAGTTAATATAGGCTAGGGTTAGAAGATGTTAATGATTGTTCAAGAGTATTTGGAAGTTGTGATCAAAAGAACTCAAGTACAAGGTCTTAGATCAGTGCGTTTTTAGGGCAAATGGAGTCAAACTAGCTGCAAAAGTTGGAGGATGAAATGATAATGGTTGAAGTGTTGCTAAGGAAAGGCTTCAACCTATCAACCCTAGGGGAAGATGACTCACTAAGGTGTAGTTAACCTAGGCCTTAGTGCATCTTCCTCCTTCTTTAGCTCAAAGGGAAAAGTAAAAACGACTAGCTTGAAGAGTGAATGGTAGAGTGTTTTTTTTTTTTGTAAATAAAAAGTGGATTCTTATATTAATTTCAGCTGAAAGATTACAATGAGATCTGCATCCTAGCTGATTACATCAAAGGAATATTAGCGAGTCCCTCGGGACTAGATCGATGGCCCAGTTCTCTTCTGATATCAATGGTCCTGATCTATTTTAATTACCGTGATTTCGCATTTCACGACTTGGGGAGATATCTGCCTTCAAGATTTGGACTCTCGATAGTTGAAAGACCGAAATTCCCTCACTTAATTTCCATAGGACCAGATCGATGGTCCAGATTTCTTCTGGTACCAACATATCTGATGTGATCTCACTTATCGCGATCTCGCATTTACCGATTTCGAGACTTGGGGGATAGCTGCCTTCAATATTTGGACTCCCGATAGCTGAAATCCTGAAATTTCCTCATGTCATATCCATGGGACCAGATCGACGGTCCAGATCTGTTCTGGTGCAAAAGGTCATGATCTGATCTTTCCTATTGTGATTTCACATTTCTTGACTCTGGGGAATAACTGCCTTCAAGCTTTGGACTCCCGATAGCCGAGATCCTGACATTTCCTCGAGTCATATCCATAGGACCAGATCGACGGTCTAGATCAGTTCTAGTGACAACAGTCCTAATATTATCTTGCTTATCGTGATTTCGCATTTTGCAATTTCGCGTCTTTTGGAAATAACTATCATCATGCTTTGGACTCCCGAAAGCCAAAATCCTGAAATTTTCTTGCGATATTTCCATAGGACCAGATCGACAGTATTGAACGCTTCTGGTACCAACGGTCCTGATCTGTTCTCGCTTATCGCGATTTTGCATATCGTGATTTCGCGACTTTGCAAAGCATCATCCTTCGACCTTGAAACTCCCGATTGCCAAGGTCCTAAAGTCTTCTGTCAACTATTGATCTTCTATGCTGATACTTATAGTTGTCCTCTCACTTGAGCTTCAGATCATTTCTGACTTGGAGAGAAATCTAGGTAGACAAAGGTGGCACCTCATCCAGATCAGGTCCATCCAACTGGGCAAGCTCCTTGCACTGGAGCTAAAGGAGTGAGCTTTGGGACTGCTTGGGATCTTGGAGAAAGATTTGCTGCATCGAGTCTACTCTTGCATTGGCCAGTCGGTCCGCAACTTTGTTTGCACTTCGCCTAATGTGTGAGGGGGTTAGAGTTAGAGAAGGCCTGAGAAGAGCTTGGAAGTTGTGAAGAGGGCCAAGGAGGCACTAGCTGGGAGTGATTTTCCTTGGATCTCTTGCATTCAGGATTTTTGTTGCCAAGTCTATTGTGATTTTGGAGTCTCCTTTAATAATCAGACAGGTGATGTTTTTATCTAGATCCATTTGCACCCCTTTGATGAGACCCCAAATTTCTGCTGAATTGTTGGTGTCGTATCCGAGATTTCCTGCAGTTAGACTTTGAATTTGGCCCAAGTTGTTTCTTATGACTGCTCCATAGCCTGAGTGTCCTGGATTTCCTTTTGATGCGCCATCAAAATTGACCTTGTGGAAGCCTGGAAGGGGGGAGCCACTTGGAGGGGCTGAGGGATTTTGAAAAAAGAGGGGGATGCTGAGGAGGGGTGGAGTGGAAAAATGAGAAGCCCTAGAAGTTGAGGATCGAGAGCTCACCTGGGTCAGTGGGGAAGTCTTCCTTGAACCAAGAATGTAGCTGGAGAGTTTCCTGAAGATGCAAGAGGATTGTATTCCAGAGGAGGGTAGGAGGAGATGGCTGGGAATGAAAGATTCTTATGTTCCTCTCTTTCCATAGTTGACACACTATGAAGCCTGGTAAGAGTTGTCAAGATCTGTTCAATATAGGACTTTTGAAGGGACTGGAGCCCCACTCCCTGATGGTGCTTATGATGCTATTTTTAACTTGATTGGTTCTTCTCATGAGCTGAGTGGCTTGGTACCAGATGTTCTCACTGAGTTGACAGTTATTTAGGAGGTGCTCCATGGTTTCTGCCTACAGATGACAGAGATTGAATATATAGGGGCCAATGAAACCTCATCTTTGGAGATTGTCCCAAGTTAATATCTTGTTCTGAAGTAGAAGCCAGAGGAAAGTAGATATTTTGGGCCAGAGTTTTGATTTCCATATTGTTGCCCAGATGCTGTCTTTCTGTAGGTTATGGAAATTCTCCTATAGAGTGTAGCCTTCCTTGAGAGTGAAGCTTCCATGAGGTGTGTATCCCCATCTGAGAATGTCTAGGTCTGTGATTTTCCTGATTCACCTTTGGGTTGTTGCTTGTTTCCAGTGTTGCAGGTCACAATTCATTTCCACTTGGAGTTCTTGATGAGTTGATTTCCAGCTTCGCCAGGGAGAGCCATTGGGGGTTTCTGTCCACAAATCTACCACTTTGAGAGTGGCAAGATCATGAATGTGATTTTCATAGGATTTTATATTTTCCTCCATTCGTAGGGGTGGAATTTGCTTCCAGGAATCCATCAAGAACAGGGCACTTTGACCATTACAGACTTCGCAAAAAGCATGTTCATGTATGAGTGGTTTATTTTTCCAGGCCACATTCCAGATGTTGGAGCCCTGAATTTGCCCCTGCATTCTTATAAGTTGAATTTGGTGCATGAGTGAATGGTAGAGTATTGTTATGGCAAGGCTCTAACATTTATCTTCAGCAAATAAAATGGCTCTTAGCATAACTTAGTAGGGACTTGAAACAAGGACACCAACATGTACTTATTCCCTAGGGTTTAATCCAACAAATTTTATTAAAATGCAAGTAAAAGATACCTTAACCATTCAAATAGAAGAAGGATTGAAAAAATTCACTTACATTCATCAAGCATTCATTAAGAGAAACCCTAGTTGTAAACCTTCCACCAAGAAAATGCAGAAAATTTCCAAGAAAAGCCTCCTTCAACAAGTGCACATCAATAATTTCAGCCAAAAACCCTAAAGGAGGGCGCAAATTTCAGACCTCACACAAGTGTGAGTGAAAGATGATGAAAATAAGAGAATTTTAGCTCTCTATTTATACAATAGCAATGACCTTAATTAAATTTGAGGTCACCAAAAGGCTGACATGGCCAAAATACACAATAATATTGTTTTACATTAAATGTCATAATTTAAAACCCTAATCTAGCAAAAGTGAAGACGTCTTGCCCCTTTAGGGTGACGTTATCCCTTTCTAGGGAAACATGGGCCTCCTGGAGCAAAACATTAGCCCTCCTTGGGCCTCTAGAAGTTTCCACACGTGCCAAACATGCCACAACTACCTCCCAAAACTCCCATATCGTTGGATGACATCATAAGATGTCTTGGGTGAAATCATGGGCCTTCCAAGGCCAACATCCCAGTGGAAAGTGCACAACCCCCTTGGGTAAGGCTATGCCAGGATGGCTCTGTGGAACATCCTCCTCTTCACCGGTACAAACCCCTTTGACCTGTCTCTGCCCCCTGCTGTGTCTCAACATCCATCTGGTGGGCTCTCAGCCCCATGGAGGTCTGAACTAATCATCTCCCCATGTGTACATGTCCAATATGGTACTTTTCCATCAGGTATGATCCTGCACATCAACAGATACACCCTCCATGGGCTCATAAGTCATAGGGATCATAACAATGTCAATCACATCCAATCATCAATTTTATTAAACATGTGCATAAAACCCCTTTTACTCAATCAAGTGCTCAAAGACATTACACAAATATACAAGCCAAGTTTGGAAGAAGTGACAGGGCATCCTATTGGGCTAATGCTCATTGGATGTGGGATGTTTCTGGGAGAATTCAAATCCAAGTCATGTGAGTGGATGAGGTGGATAAGGGATGTCTGGACAAGGGGTGCAGTGATAGTAGGGAAATGTATGGCTTACTTGTGAGCGCCTCTGTAGAGGGTGAGCTGCACCTATCTTGGATGCAAATGTTTCCAAGTCAATTCATGCCGTTTATATTTGTTCTTTATTGCTTTTTCTTTCAAGAATATAATCAGGGGACATTGCCTTGGTGTGGTGACCAACTGTGGCAATGTTACCCACAAGCACTTTCACGGAAATGAGAAGGCTGGCTCATGATGAGACCCCCTTTCTCTTGGCTATGCTACCAAGAGCCACTACCCTGGCATGGTAACAAACTTTTAGTAGTGTCATACCGCTAGATTCCCATGGACCTAATAGGCTGGATCATGATGAGACCCCCTATCCTCTGACTAGGTCTTGTTTTATTATTTTTTTATGGGTCCCTTTGTTTCTTGCTGAGAAGAATTTTACTGCTTTCTCGGGGATCCCTGGGTGAAAAATTTCAAGGTTTTATTTTTAGGATTTTATTTTTTTCCATATACTTTTACCCTTGGGGCCTCTAGCCCCTTCTTCCCACAAGGTATGGTGCAACCCTTAAATAATTAGCCAACCCAATGTAAAGGGATGGATGAGTGGGAGTAAGATGGAAAATGGTAAGTATGATGGGAGTGGACAATGACTCTTCATGAATCCCCCCAATGGAAACTCAAAACCTATGGGAAAAAATTTACTAGGGCATCCAGTCATTTCCCCCAGACATGGTCAAGTGGATACGTATAAGATTCAAGCACCTGTTAGAAACAAGAACAACTAAATGCACATATTCAAAGGTTTTGAGGATCAGAGTGACACATACCATGATACCCAGACTCATTACCTCATGGAGGAAGATCCATCTCTGCTATAGGACCAAGCTGAGGTGATGGATGCTTCTTCTGCTGACAAAGTGGAGGCACTGAAGGAAGAAAAGATGGGCCCTCCAGGGCCATGCTCAAGTTGATCTGGTTCTTGGTACTCCATGTCTAGGACCTGTGGGCCTCGAGACATAATCTCCTTAGTTATCCCTAAAGTGGGGGATAACAATGGTCAACTAACTCAACAAAGAAATATAACAGGGGTCTAAAAAGAAAAGGAGGGTGCATCTCTCATTATTCATATTATTATAACTTTTCATCTCGAGCTCTTGAGCATAAAGATGTTTTGAGGGTTTTGGGATAACAAACCCTAGAGATCAGCTTGATGGTCAAATATCCCACCTATCTTGGTCCAAGCTTGGTCATGGAGGTGCAATATTCCTCCCCCATCATTCTACAACAACTACATGTTATTCATCCAGTGAAGGAAGAGGTAATGTGCAACTTCTGTGGTTTTCCAACAGGAGGGAGCACCTGTTGAGGAGGAACTACTCGATCTAGAAAGAGGAGGAAGTTTTGGGTCCCAAAACCTATTGGGATTTCATTGTGTGGCCTAGGGTGCCTTTTGGGATGAAAACCCTTGGTGTTTTCAATGTAGTGAAGAACATTGGAAACATGAGTTTCCTTACAGTAATGGTGGCCATCAACAAGTGAACAATATAGGCCACATCATAGAAGGCCCTCAAATAAATATCACCATTGAAGAGAATCAAGAGGCCATAAAAGAAGCGGCCAGGTCATCCAGAATGGCGGTAATAAACAAACTAGACCAGGAATCAAAAGAAAGGGTAAAGAAACAAGAGTTCTAGTTGTGTAGAAGAAAGAAGTTGAACCAACCTACCACTGACCAAACAAAAAACCCACCTTTGGATGTAATCTTTCCTAAAGCATCCAAGACTGAAAGGGTTAACCTTAACTTTGACTTTGAAGGGGCATTATCCAAGATGTTTGTAACCATCCCTTTGAGAGGAGTCATCAAGGTACCATCTGTCAAAGAGCAATTTGAAAACTTTTTCCAAGGATCAGATGGACCATTGAAAGATGGAACTATTGGTCGTATCCAGAATGTACCTGTGACTACAACTTATGTGCAAGAGCCCAGCGATTCCATCAAAGATGACAAAGCACGTGACAACCCAGATAGACTCCTCATAAATATTCTCTAGAAGATACGCCTTTTACAAAGGAGGAAAATTCTAATCAGATTAAATGGATCAAGAAAGAGGAATACCAACAACTCCTTGATGAGTTCAAAGGCCAGGAATCCGAGACGACAAAAATACTAAAGAAAGTGGAAGATGACGTATGGATCCGTCCTTCGCAGCAGGAAATCTTTATAGCAGAATCCCACCCACCTCCCTCTACACAATACACCAAGGTTGTTGAAGGAACGACAAATTTCAAAATCAGAGAGTACAAGGAGGGGGACGTAGTATGGATGTGGGATGCCAATAAAGGGAAGCCTACTAATATCAAAATAAACAATCATTTTTGTCTTGGCCCTTTTAAGGTTGGAAGAAAGTCAGTTAATGACTCTTATTACCTATCTACACTGGAGGGATGAAGGTGCACAATGCTTGTCAGCGAGCACCTCCTCAAACCCCACCAGCATGGGTAACCTGAATTCACAGGAAAGTACAGGTAAGTAGGCATTTTGTGTTCGTGTATTATGCCATTTGCATTTCATGATAGTTTGCTTTCACATTTGCATTATTGATTGTTTTCTTTCAGTTTATATATATATCTATGTATGCTGGGGTGGTATTACCGCCCCAATTTTGTTACTAATACTCCTATCGAGATTGAGCAAGTCTGCAGGTTATGCCAGAGATGCTGAGGTTCTCATGCACTCTACGGTGAGCACATGTCCCCGAGTTGGAGCCAGATGTTATCCCTGATTTTTAGGGATAACTAGGAGATCATGTCTCGAGGCCCACATGTCCTAGACATGGAGTACCGAAAGCAGGATTGACTTGAGTATGGCCCTGGAGGGCCCATCCTTTTCTTCTTCCATCAACTTTATCTTATCAGCAGCAGCAACATCCATCACCATCGGCTTGGTCCTGTATCAGAAGAGGTTATTTCTCCATTAGGTAATTGGTCCAGGTATCATGGTATGTGTCACTTTTGATCATTAAAACCTTTAAATATATGCATCTGATTCCTTTTACCTCTAACAACTGCTTGGATCTTACATTATCCCACTTGAACATGCTTGGAGAGATTGATAGGGTGCCCTAGCAAGTCTGTGCCCATAGGTTTTGGTTTGCCACCGGGGGGATTTTTGAAAAGCCATCGTCCGCTCCCATCATAGAACCATTGTTTCATCTTATCTCCCGCTCATTTATCCCATTCCCCTTGTCTGGGCATTGGGTTGACCTGTTTGTAGGATTGCACCTTTTCTCGTGGGAAGAAGGGGCTAAAGGCCCAGAAGGTAAAAGCAGTTGGTAAAAGATAAAATCCTAGAATTAAAACCTCAAGATGCTTCGCCCAGGTATCCCTGAGAAGGCAATAAAAAGCCTCTCAGCAAGAAACAGGAGGGACCTGGAAAATAAAAAACAAGACCTATTCAAGAGGATAGGGGGTCTCATCACACGACAACCTATTAGGTTCATGGGTACCTAACAGTATACCATTGCAACCATCTGGTTACCACACCATGGCAGTGACCTTTGGTTGCATGACCAAGGGAAAGGGGGTCTCATCACGAGCCAACCTTCTCATCTCTGTGAAAGTACTTGTGGGTAACACTGTCAGCTCTGGTCACCATGCCAAGGGAGTTTCCTCTAGTTAGCCCTTGAATAAAGGCAAGAACGGGCTTGGAAAAATTGCATCCATGACAGGTAAAACTCGCCTTCTACAAAGGCACCCACAGATAACACTATGCATCCCTTTCACTCACTTCACCCACATGTCTGGACATCCCCTAACCACATCACCTCACTCACATGGCTTGGATGAAACCTTCCTGGAGACTTCCTTTTTCTTATGGATACTAGCCCAATAGGACATCTTGTCTTTTTCTTTGATCTTGTATTGTTCGTTTTTGAAATGTCTTTGAGCTATTGACCGATGTATCAGGGTTTTTTATGCATATGTTTAATAACATTAATGATGAGATGTGATTGACATTTCTATGATCCATGTGACTAATGAGCCCATGGAGGGCGTAGCTTTTGATGTGCATGACCATGCCCGACAGACAGGTACCATTTGGACCGGTACACATGGGGGGATGGTCAGTTCAGACCTCCATGGGGTTGAAGATCCCACCAGATGGATGCTGAGACCCCATCAGGGGGCAGAGACAGGACAGTGGTTGATAAGAGTTTTTCACCGGAGAAGAAGCAGACTTTTCATCAAAGGCACTTTGGCAGAGCCCGACCTAAGGGGGCTGAACCACTTCCAGTGAAACGTTTGCCTTGGATGGCCTAGGACATCACCTAGTAGCTCATGACGTCACCTTGAGCATGTTTCAATTTGACAGGGTAGTTGGCACGTGTGACATGATTGGGAGGCCCAAAGAGGGCCAACGTTTTGCCCTTTGGGCAACATTTTCCCTAAAAGGGGCTAACGTCTCCCTTAGTGGGGCTTGACGTATTACTTTTGCTCAGCTAGGGTTTTAAAATGAACATTTAATGTAAAACAATATTAATTTTGATATACTGGCCTTGTCGTCCATTTTATGACCTAAAAAGTAAATTAGGTCATTGATACACTATATATTGAGGAGTTTTAGCCTCATTTTATCATGATTCATCACTCACTCATTAGTGAGGTCTGATTTTTAGCACCCTAGTTGGGTATTTTTGCTGGTTTAGTGAGGCGCACTTGTTGAAGGAAGGCATTTATTGGCATTTTATGGTGTTTCTCTTGAAGGAAGGTGTTACAACTAGGGTTTGCATGGTTATTTCTTGATGAATTGTAAGTATTTTTCTGCAAAACTTCTTGATTGAATGGTTGTAATCTTATTTTCTTACATGTATTTATAATTTGATGAATCAAAACCCTAGGTGA
This sequence comes from Picea engelmannii, assembly GCA_009831015.1. NCBI lineage: Eukaryota > Viridiplantae > Streptophyta > Pinopsida > Pinales > Pinaceae > Picea > Picea engelmannii. The sequence goes on along the minus strand of ML794451.1, from coordinate 80,631 downwards.
CAAGCACACAAGTAGGTCCTTGTCTCATGTCCCCTGATAGAKAAATTTTCAGCCATTGAAGAAGGAAGAAAGAGCCTAGCCATAGCTACACTCTCATTTCTTCTTCTCCCTAAGCTAGCCATACTTTCAGAGGTCAAGAAGGAGGAGACCTCCCAGGCCTAGGTTATCTACACCTTGGGTCGTTTTTCTTCTAGGGTTTGATGATAGATCCTTGTTGTAGCAACACTCTCCCTCATTGCATTCTCTTGTCTTGATTTATCTTTCATGCTAGCCATATTTTCCAAGTTAACCTAAGGAAGGAGGAGAGAGCACGAGGCCTTGCTTTAGCAACACCAGAGTGAGCCTCTCTCCCCTAGGGTTTTGATTCTAAGGCCCTGCCATAGTAGCACTTCAAAACTCTTCCTTCTAGTCCTTATCCATCCTCCTTCAACCCTTGCGTCCTCTACTAAATTGACTACATTAACCCCAAGGCACTGATCTTAGACCTCCAGTGTTGAAGTAGAATTGAATCTAAAACACTCTCAAACCTTTTTGAATTGAAACCCTAACTACACTAACCCTAATTTGCTGACGTCACATTTGGTTATTTCATCTTTGATGTAGCAACATCTTGTTTTAAGAGCAATTGAATGGTGGTTTAGGCATTAATTGAATAAAGTGTTGATTGGTTACCTTGAATGCCACATTGTTCCAATATTTATTGGTGGAGTGTCATATCTTTTTATTGCTATTAATAAACATTGTCTTCGTCAACATTTATTGTTATATTGCTCATATGCATTTATCAGATAGTCTTATGAAGTACTAACCCTTTGAAATATAGCTTGCATATATTAGTTTGTTGTTTCTTTTTTTCAGGCAGGTGTTCTTCAATGGGGATTCACTTAATTATTGGTTGTTTAGCCGATATTATCTATTTCGGTGGTGACCTGTGAAGGGGGAACTTTACCTTTGTCCTATTAACCTTTGCCTCTTCAAAACCCTAGGTCATTGGGGACATCTCCCTTGGGCATCACCTCCCTAAAGAGAAATAACCTTCCCATCGAGGTGACATTGGGTGGGATAGGTTCATGTTACGCCAGTTTGGACCTCTATCTTATAGCCATCTCTCCCATCTACAAACTGTGTGATAAAATTTTGGCGCCGTTGCCGGGGAACACTGAGTCAATTCTCCTCAAGATGACACTTTTCGGTAAGCCTTGCCTCAGAAGCCTTATCTTACAAGCTTACCTGGCGACTCCACTAGGGTGTTTTCCCTTTTCTTTGATGATTTCAAGCAAATCATCTAGCGACTCCACAAATAGCTAATGACGACCCGTAGTGGGCATTAGTATATACTTTCATCTACCACTATGAACTCTACAAATCCTGTCACCCCTGTAAGTTCTCCCAAGTTGTCTCATACAGAACTCTTTGGTCCTTTAAGCTTACCTAACACCCAAGGGGGGTTACATGATCTACCTAAGAAGGTCGAGTCCTGGATACCTAAGTTTTTATGGGAAGACGGATCCTATGGAATCTCCCATTGGGACGATTTCTGTGATGCATTCCAGTTTCACCAATCCGGAAATGAACACCCCGATGTATTTTTAAGGCTCTTTGTGAGCTCACTCACCGGAAGTGCCAGAAGATGTGTTAACTTACTCCTGAAAGGAAGCATCAAAACCCTTGAAGATCTTGAACAATCCTTCAAGAAAGATTGGTGTGAAAAAGAAAGCATGGATTCCCTTTACTCTCAATATACTGATATTTGCAAAGCCTCTAGCGAGGGAATTAGGGATTTCAATGATAGGTTCAACCTTCTCCTCAAGAAGATCAGACCTAGTTTTTCATAAGAAGTTGTCCTCCAACACTACTTGAACTCATTGGAAGGAGTTTTACAGTTTACTCTCAAAGATTGGTCACCCTCGACTCTAGAAGAAGCACAAGATTTTGCTTGTCAGATTGAGAAGAACCTGTAATTCGAAGACTACATCCATCAAGTCAATCTCTCATGCAATAATGACCCTTGGGAATATAGTCACGAGGATATCACCGAAGCTGAACCCAATTTCCCAGAAATTCTGGAGGTAAAACTCATGCCTCCCAAAAGGAAATGGAGCACAACTTTCTCAAACATCAACACTGTCTTAAATGTCTCAAGACAACGTGAACCATCTGAGGATTTGGGTGTGGCCACTCATAAAAAGCCTAACTTTGAAGATTCCTTGTTTGTCTTGAACACACCAATGTTGGAAAATCAAGACATGAGTGAAACCAATAGGTCTGAAGAGCTCCGAGTACATAATGGAAACAACTTAGACATTAGTATGTCCTGTATCTTGCAAAGGGTTCAAAGAATTCACAAAATCGTTCATTTTTTGACAAAGCAAGACCCGAATGACCAAATATATTTTGAGGGGACTCCCACACTATTACAAACTGGCCAGTTTGAGCAAGATGATAAAACACCCTCTTTATCATTAATAGATGATCTTGGACCTAGTGATTACAAATCAATGGATCCATACTTGTTTCAAGATGGCCCCACTTTCCCTTGACAGAAGAAGACATAGATTGGGGTGATTATCCCGACGATGCCTCTAATATCTCTGAAGATTCGGATGAAGATGGCTATCCAGTACAAAGAGTAAGTAATATCGTTGAGTGGAACGGAGATGTTTTTAAAGACATAGAAGTTCCAAGCACCATCATTGTGGATGAAAACCCTTGGTGTTTTCAATGCAGTGAAGCACATTGGGAACATGAGTGCCCTTACAATAATGTTGGCCATCAACAAGTGAAAAATATAGGCCACATCATAGAAGGCCCTCAAATAAATATCACCGTTGAAGAGCATCAAGATGCCATAAAAGAAGCGTCCAGGTCAGCCAGAATGGCAGTAATAAACAAACTAGACCAGGAATCAAAAGAAAGGCTAAAGAAACAAGAGTTCCAGGTGTATAGAAGAAAGAAGTTGAACCAACCTACCACTGACCAAACAAAAAACCCACCTTTGGATGTAATCTTTCCTAAAACATCCAAGACTGAAAGGGTTAACCTTAACTTTGACTTTGAAGGGGCATTATCCAAGATGTTTGTAACCATCCGTTTGAGAGAAGTCATCAAAGTACCATCTGCCAAAGAGCGATTTGACAACTTTTTCCAAGGATCAGATGGACCATTGAAAAATGGAACTATTGGTCGTATCCATAATGTACCTGTGACTACAACTTATGTGCAAGAGCCCAGTGATTCCATCAAAGATGACAAAGCACGTGACAAAACTAGATAGACTCCTCATAAATATTCTCTAGAAGATACACCTTTTACAAAGGAGGACAATTCTAATAAAATTAAATGGATCAAGAAAGAGGAATACCAACAACTCCTTGATGAGTTCAAAAGCCAGGAATCTGAGACTATAAGAATACTAAATAAAGTGGAAGATGATGTACGAATCTGTCCTTCGCAACAGAAAATCTTTATAGCAGAATCCCACCCACCTCCCTCTACACAATACACCAGGGTTGTTCAAGGAATGCAAAATTTAAAAGTTAGAGAGTACAAGGAGGGGGACGTAGTATGGATGTGGGATGCCAATAAAGGGAAGCCTACTAATATCAAAGGAAACAATCATTTTTGGCTTGGCCCTTTAAAGGTTGGAAGAAAGTCAGTTAATGACTCTTATTACCTGTCTACACTGGAGGGACGAAGGTGCACAGTGCCCGTAAGTGGGCACCTCCTCAAACCCCACCAGGATGGGGTAACCTGACTTCACAGGTAAGTATAGGTAAGTAGGAATTTTGTATTTGTGTATTATACCATTTGCATTTCATGATAGTTTGCTTTCACATTTGCATTATTTATTGTTTTCTTTCAGTTTATATATATATCTATGTATGCTGGGGTGGCATTACCACCCCAGTTTTGTTACTGATACTCCTATCGAGATTGAGCAGGTCTGTAGGTTATGTTAGAGATGCTGAGGTTCTCATGCGCTCTACAGTGAGCACATGTGCCTGAGTTGGAGCCAGATGTTATCCCTGATTTTTAGGGATAGCTAGGAGATCATGTCTCGAAGCCCACAGGTCCTCGACATGGAGTATCGAGAGCAGGATTGACCTGAGTATGGCCCTGGAGGGCCCATCCTTTTCTTCTTCCATCAACTTTATCTTGTCAGTAGCAGCAACATCCATCTCCATCGACTTGGTCCTGTATCAAAAGAGGTTCTTGCTCCATGAGGTAATTGGTCCAGGTATCATGGTATTTGTCACTTTTGATCATTAAAACCTTTAAATATATTCATCTGATTCCTTTTACCTCTAACAATTGCTTGGATCTTACATTAGCCCACTTGACCATGCTTGGGGATTGACAGGGTACCCTAGCAAGCCTGTGCCCATAGGTTTTGGTTTGCCACCGGGGGGATTTTTGAAAAGCCATCGTCCGCTCTCATCATAGTACCACTTTTTCATATTATCTCCTGCTCATTTATCCCATTCCCCTTGTCCGGGCATTGGGTTGACCTGTTTGTAGGATTGCACCTTATCTCGTGGGAAGAAGGGGATAAAGGTCCAGAAGGTAAAAGCAGTTGGTAAAAGATAATAGCCTAGAAATAAAACCTCGAGATGCTTCACCCAGGTATCCCCGAGAAGGCAATAAAAATCCTCTCAGCAAGAAATAGGAGGGACTTGGAAAATAACAAACAAGACCTAGTCAAGAGGATAGGGGTTCTCATCACGATCCATCCTATTAGGTTCATGGGTACCTAATAGTATGACATTGCCGCCATTTGGTTACCACGCTAGGGCAGTGACCTTTGGTTGCATGGCCAAGGGAAAGAGGGTCTCATCACGAGCTAGCCTTCTCATCTCTATGAAAGTAATTGTGGGTAACACTATCAGCTCTGGTCACCATGCCAAGGAAGTGTCCTCTGGTTAGCCCTTGAATAAAAATAAAAAGAAGAAAAAAAAGAAAATAAAAGAAAAGAATAAAGGCAAGAACGGGCTTGGAAAAATTGCATCCATGACAGGTACAACTCGCCTTCTACAAAGGCACCCACAGATAACACTATGCATCCCTGGCACTCACTTCACCCACATGTCTAGACATCCCCTAACCACATCACCTTACTCACATGGCTTGGATGAAACCTTCCTGGAGACTTCCCTTTTCTTGTGGATACTAGCCCAATAGGACATCTTGTCTTTTTCTCTGATCTTGTATTGTTCGTTTTTGTAATTTCTTTGAGCTATTGATCGATGTATCAGGGTTTTTTATGCATATGTTTAATAATATTAATGATGAGATGTGATTGACATTGCTATGATCCCTGTGACTAATGAGCCCATGGAGGGCGTAGCTTTTGATGTGCAGGAACATGCCCAACAGACATGTACCATTTGGATTGGTACACATGGGGAAATGATCAGTTCAGACCTCCATGGGGCTGAAGAGCCCACCAAATGGATGCTGAGACCCCATTAGGGGGTAGAGACAGGACGATGGTTGATTAGAGTTTTGCACCGGAGAAGAAGAGGACATTTCATTAGAGGCACTTTGGCAGAGCCTGGCCTAAGGGGGTTGACCCGCTTCCAGTGAAACGTTTTCCCTGGATGGCCTAGGATGTCACCTAGGAGCTCATGATGTCACCTTGAGCATGTGACAATTTGACAGGGCAGTTGGCACATGTGGCATGATTGGGAGGCCCAAAGAGGGCCAACGTTTTGCCCTTTGGTGTTGTATTT
>ML794451.1:54429-73959 GCA_009831015.1 Picea engelmannii | reverse complement strand
GTCAAGAAGGAGGAGACATCCCAAGCCTAGGTTATCTACACCTTGGGTCGTTTTTCTTCTAGGGTTTGATGATAGAGTCTTGCTGTAGCAACACTCGCCCTCATTGCACTCTCTTGTCTTGATTTATCTTTCATGCTAGTTGTTTTTTCCAAGTTAACCTAAGGAAGGAGGAGAGAGCACGAGGCCTTGCTTTAGCAACACCAGAGTGAGCCTCTCTCCCCTAGGGTTTTGATTCTGAGGCCCTGCCATAACAACACTTTAGAACTCTTCCTTTTAGTCCTTAGCCATCCTCCTTCAACCCTTGCATCCTCTACTAAATTGACTCCATTAATCCCAAGGAATTGATCTTAGACCTCCAGCGTTGAAGTAGAATTGAATCTAAAACACTCTCAAACCTTTTTGAATTGAAACCCTAACTACACTAACCCTAACCTACTAACCCTAAGTTGCTGATGTCACATTTGGTTATTTCAACTTTGATGCAACAATGTTTTGTTTTAAGAGAAATTGAATGGTGGTTTAGGCATTAATTGAATAAAGTGTTGATTGGTTACCTTGAATGCCACATTGTTCCAATATTTATTATTGGAGTGTGATATCTTTTTATTGCTATTAATAAACATTGACTTCGTCAACATTTATTGCTATATTTCTCATATGCATTTATCAGATAGTCTTATCAAGTACCAACCCTTTGAAATATAGCTTGCATATATTAGTTTGTTGTTGCCTTGTTTCAGCAGGTGTTCTTCATTGGGGATTCACTTTATTATTGGCTGTTTAGCTGGGATTATCTGTTTTGGTGGTGACCTGTGAAGGGGGAAATTTACCTTTGTCCTTTTAACCTTTGACTCTTCAAAACCCTAGGTCATCGGGGATGTCTCCCCTGGGCCTCACCTCCCTAAAGAGAAAGAGCCTTCCCATCGAGGTGACATTGGGTGGGATAGGTTCCTGTTACGCCAGTTTGGACCTCTATCTTATAGCTATCTCTCCTGTCTACAAACTATGTGATAACATGCCCATAAAAAATAGTTTGAAGCCATGAACTTACAACTAGATATCATGGAGGCTCACCTAGTAGAATATGAAACGTATATTGAATATCTGGACCCCCTTGAACTCGAGCTTGACAGTGAAAAATATGAGGAAGTTCATGGGGAAATTTTGTATGCATCCATGGATGAGCTACTTACTGATTTTGAGGAGGTAAAGGAATTTGAGTTTGAAAATATTGAATATCTAGGTGATTCAATTCCCAACCCTCCTCCCGAGGAACCAATCTTTTTGAAGGATAACTTTGAAAATTTTGAGGAAAATAGTATGATGGTTCCCGTGGTATGTTCTTTTTCAACCTCTCAACCAAAAGGTGAGTTAATGCAGACTTATGTGGAAATGGAAGGCAACTTCAGTTTAACGATGTCATATCATTATGAGTATTGGTTGGCCTCCCACCTTGATAGTCATGAGCAACAAAGTATTCAGAGTTTACACGGCTTGTCATATTCCAGTGTTTGGTTGAAGGGAAGAAGGGGCATAATTCTTGGTTGGTTCTTCCTCACAAAAAGTTAAAAGTTGATAAAACTTGGGAAGGGGTCTTTTGTGAGTCATCCTGGACTGGGAATGAATAAAACTAAAAAATGTTGCTCCGTTAGGTTTTTATGCCCTGAGAAGGAATTGGCCAAGAGTCCATGAAATAGTTTGGGATGTGACTTGCAACTGGGCATAAAACAAAAACCAAGACTCGGATTGAGGAACCGTCGACTCTGATGGATTACTAGCATAGGATTTCAGCTAGACCACCCCTCACTCCCAATTGCGATGCCTTGAAAGTTGTTTTATTCATTGATTTGGAGAACTAGTGTTTTGCTAAGTTTGAAGCAATGTAGCATCTGGATTAAGGGGTCCAATTTATGAAACCCTCCCTCGGGAGAATATGGATAATGTGGTCACCTAGTCCATGCCTAAACAAGCTTGCAACATCTCACAGAACTCAAGAATGTTGCTATGCTAGTTTTTTATGCCCTAAGGAGTAATTGGCCAAGAGTCCTCGAAATGGTTTGTGATGCAACTTGCAGATGGGAATATCATGAAAGCCATGACTCGGATTGAGGAACCGTCATCTCCATTGGATTTGTGGCATAACATTTTAGCTAGAGAACCCCTCACTCTCGATCCCAATCCCTTAGAATTTGTTTTTTCATCTATTTCGAGAAATAGTGTTTTGCTCAGTAAGAAGCAATGCAACATTTGGATTTAGCGGTCCAATTTAGGAAACCATGCCTCGAGCACAGATAGACAATGTGGTCACTTAGTCCATGCATAAAAAAGCATGCAACATCTCATGGAACTCAAAATGCTGCTCCGTTAGGCTTTTATGCCCTTAGGAGGAATTGGCCAAGAGTCTCTGAAATGGTTTGGGATGCCACTTGCAACTGGGCATAAAACGAAAATGGAGACTCAGATTGAGAAAATGTCGACTTCTAAGGATTACTCTGATAGGATGTCATCTAGAGGACCCCTTACTCCCGGGTTTCATGTCTCGGAAGTTGCTTTACACATTGATTTCGAGAACTAGTGTTTTGCTCAGTTTGAAGCAATGCAACATTTGGATTAAGGGGTCCAATTTATGAAATCATCCCTTGGGAGTGGATGGATAATGTGGTTAGCTATTCCATGCTTAAACAAGCTTGCATCATTTCATGGAACTAAAAAATGTTGCTCCGTTAGGTTTTTATGCCCTGAGAAGGAATTGTTCAAGGGTCCATAAAATGGTTTGGGATGCGACTTGCAATTGGGAATAAAACGAAAATCGAGACTCAGATTGACGAACCATCGACTCCATTGGATTACTAGGATAGGATTTCAGCTAGACCACCCCTCACTCCCGGGTGCAATGCCTTGTAATTTGCTTTACTCATTGATTTCAAGAACTAGTGTTTTGCTCAGTTTGAAGCAATGCATCATTTGGATTAAGGGGTCCAATTTATGAAATCATCCCTCGGGAGTGGATAGATAATGTGGTCACCTAGTCCATGATTAAACAAGTTTGCAGCATCTCACAGAACTCAAAAATGTTGCTCTGTTAGTCTTTTATGCCCTGAGGAGGAATTGGCCAAGAGTCCTCGAAATGGTTTGGGATGCAACTTGCAACTGGGCATATCATGAAAAACGAGATTCAGATTGAGGAACCGTCATCTCTGTTGGATTCCTGACATAGGATTTTAGCTAGATCATCCCTCACTCCCAGTTCCAATCCCTCAGAAGTTGTTTTTTTCATTGATTTCGAGAACTAATGTTTTCCTTAGTAAGAATCAATGCAACATTTGGATTTAGGGGTCCAATTTAGGAAACCATTATTCGGGAGTGGATGTACAATGTGGTCACCTATTCCATGCCTAAACGAGCATGCAACATCTCATGGAACTCAAAAATGTTGCTCCGTTAGGCTTCTATGCCCTGAGAAGGAATTGGCCAAGAGTCCCTGAAATGGTTTGGGATGCCATTTGCAACTAGACATAAAACGAAAACCTAGACTCAAATTGAGGAACTATTGACTTCGATGGATTACTGGGATAGGATTTCATTTAGAGCATCCCTCACTCCTAGGTTCCATGCCTCAGAAGTTTCTTTACTCATTGATTTCGAGAGCTAGTGTTTTGCTCAGTTTGAAGCAATGCAACATTTGGATTAAGGGGTCCAATTTATGAAATCGTCCCTCAGAAATGGATGGTTAATGTAGTCACCTATTACATGCCTAAACAAACTTGCAGTATCTCGCGGAACTCAAAAATGCTACTCCGTTGGGTTTTTATGCCCTGAGGAGGAATTGGCTAAGAGTCCCTGAAATTGTTTGGGATGCGACTTGCAACTGGGCATAAAAAAAAAATCGAGACTTGGACTAAGGAATCATCGACTCCGATGGATTAATAAGATAAGATTTCAGCTAGATCACCCCTAACTCCCGGGTGCCATGCCTCGAAAGTTTCTTTACTCATTGATTTCGAGAACTAGTGTTTTTCTTAGTTTGAAGAAATACAACATTTGGATTAAGGGGTCCAATTTACGAAATCATCCATCAGGAGCGGATGGATAATGTGGTCACCTATTCCATGCCTAAAAAATCTTGCAACATCTCACGGAACTCAAAAATGTTTCTCCGTTAGTCTTTTATGCCATGAGGAGGAATTGGCCAAGAGTCCCCAGAAATGGTTTGGGATGCGAATTACAACTGGGCATATCACAAAAATTGAGACTCAGATTGAGGAAATGTTGTCTTTGTTGGATTCCTGGCATAGGATTTTAGCTAGCTCACCCCTCACTCCCGGTTCTAATCCCTTAGAAGTTGTTTTTTTCATCTATTTCGAGAAATAGTGTTTTGCTTAGTAAGAATCGATGCAACATTTGGATTTAGCCATCCAATTTAAGAAACCATGCCTCGAGAGAAGATGGATAGTGTGGTCACCTAGTCCATGCCTAAACAAGCATGCATCATCTCATGGAACTCAAAAATGCTGCTCTGTTAGGATTTTATGCCCTGAGGAGGAATTGGCCAAGGCTCCCCGAAATGGTTTGGGATGTCACTTGCAATGAGACATAAAATGAAAATCGAGACTCAGATTGAGAAACCGTTGACTTTGATAGATTACTCGGATAAGATTTCATCTAGAGCACCCCTCACTCCCATGTGCCATGCCTCGGAAGTTGCGTTACTCATTGATTTGGATACCTAGTGTTTTGCTGAGTTTGAAGCAATGCAACATTTGGATTAAGGGGTCAAATTTATAAAATCGTCCCTCGGGAGTGGATGTATAATGTGGTCACCTAGTCCATGCCTAAAAAATCTTGCCGCATCTCACAGAACTAAAAAATGATGCTCCATTAGGTTTTTATGCCCTTATGAGAAATTGGCCAAGAGTCTGTGAAATTGTTTGGGATGCGACTTGCAACTGGGCATAAAACGAAAACCGAGACTTAGATTGAGGAACCATTGACTGCGATGGATTACTAGGATAGGATTTTAGCTATAACACCCCTCACTCTTGGGTGCTATGCCTCAAAAGTTTCTTTACTCATTGATTTCGATAACTAGTGTTTTGCTCAGTTTGAAGCAATGCAACATTTGGATTACGGGGTCCAATTTATGAAACCATCCCTTAGGAGAGGATGAATAATGTGGTCACCTAGTCCATGCCCAAACAAGCTTGCAATATTTCAGGAAACTAAAAAATGTTGCTCCGTTAGGCTTTTATGCCCTGAGGAGGAATTCACTAAGAGTCCCCGAAATAGTTTGGGATGCGACTTGTAACTGGTCATATAACAAAAATCGAGAGTCGGATTGAGGAACCGTCGACTTTGATGGATTACTAGGATAGGATTTCAGTTATACCACCCCTCACTCCCGGGTGCCATGCCTCGAAAGCTCCTTTACTCATTGATTTCAAGAACTAGTGTTTTGCTCAGTTTGAAGCAATGCATCATTCAGATTAAGGGGTTTACTTTGGCTGGCAATTTTTTGCAAATGGCTTGGAGAGACTTGTTGATGGCCTCAACTTGTCTATTTGCCTGGGGGTAATAAGGAGAAGAATGACCATGTCTAAACCCCAACTTAGATGCTATCACTTTCATCATTTCATTATGAAAGTGACTGCCATGATCAGTGACAATCTCACTCGGGATACTGAAGTGGACGATAATTTGATTGAATACGAAGAAGGTGACAGTCTTCCCATCATATTTAACTGTAGGCATGGCCTCGACTCACTTATTAAAGCATTCAACGACCACAATAATGTGTTGATGCCCCCCAGCCAAAGTTGGGTTGCAATCCATGAAATCCACCCCCACTCGGTGAAGGGACCGACGGTAATGACTGGGTGAAGAGGGCCTGGATGTGAGCGCATTTTCCAAGTGAACACCTAGTAGTGGTGTTGCTTCATAACTACTTCAATAAAATATTTAAAGATAGTAAGCCATAAATAACTAGCTCACAAATTTTTTTGGGTTGTTGCAAGCCTGGATAGATGACCACCACAAGCCCCACTATGGCAATCGTTCAGGACTGACTCGGCCTCTCTGTGAGTTAAACAATGACGTAAGATATTGTCTATTCCTCAGTGATACAAATTATCGCCGATGATAGTATAATTCTTAGCTTGGTACCTTACATACCATCGGTCATCTCGCGAGAGATGTTGAGGGAACTTCAAAGTTTGAAGATAGAGAACAATTTCTCCATACTAGGGGCCAAATGACGAGACAAGAAAAATATGTTCGTGCACGAATGAATCAACATGGATAAAATCCTCATCTGATCGTGGCAAGTCAGATATTAACTTCGCAAAGACTAGTGATTTCTTTGATTTTGCAGCGCGAAATCGAGATCAAACTCTTGTAAAATGACAATCCATTTATTATATTTTCCCCCTATGATACACCTGGTAAGGACGTAATGAAATGGATTGAAATTGGCAATCACAGTGGTATTGCAAAATAATATATAATGATGCAAATGTTGGACTGCGTGGACGACAACGAAAGCTATCTTTTCAATGTGAGAATAATTAAGCTCAGGGCCAACTAAGTTTCAACTAAGATAGTAGATGACGTGCTCACGGAGCTCATCATTCTCTTGAACCAGAACCATACCAATCATCTCCTCATATGCGGTGATATAAAGCAAGTAATCTCTACTGTAGTCAGGAGGCTTCAACAGAGGTGTTGATACCATGTCTTTCTTCAAAGCATCGAAGGACTCATGGGCTCGCTCATCCCAGATAAAAGGGGTGTCCTTCAAAAAGTGCATAAAAACCTTAGTGATATTGGCATAATTCACTATAAACCGACGAAGAAAGTTAGATTTCCCTGCAAACCTTGAAGTTGTCTAATCATGCACGGGGGAGGCAATTGAAGTATTGCCTCAACCTTTAATGGATCTACCATGATCTCGGTCTCAGAAACTAAAAAACCCAAAAGACAACTAGACTTAATGCAAAAGATGCACTTGTGAGGGTTCAATCGAATTCTATAGTAACTACATATTTCAAAAACAAAATGAAGGTGCATAGCATGATCCGCTCTCTTGCAAGAGTGAGCAGCAAGATCATCAAGGTAAGCTTCGACTATATGCTTAAGATTGTGAAAAGAAAAATTCAAGGCATGTTGAAAGGTTTCTTCGACGTTTTTAAGGCCGAAAGGAATTTTTTGATAAGAGAAAGTACCCTAAGGACAAATAAATGTCATCTTGTGTTGATCCTCAACTTTAATTTGAATTTGGTTATATCCTAAAAAATCCATCCATAAAAGAAAAAAATTCGCTTCCCGCACACTCGTTGAGAATCTGATCGATGAAAGGTGTCTAGAAGTTGTCTTTAGGATAGGCTTTGTTCAGGTCATGAAAGTACATACATACACAGATGGTTCCTTGCTTCTTATCCACAAGAATGGGGTTGGATACCCATTTAGTCAAGGGAACTGGGTAGCTGAAGCCAACATTAAGTAGCTTCTCCACCTCTGCCTTAATAGCAGGGTCCTTCCGGGGGTTGATAGCTCTAAGACGTTGCCGAACAGGTTTAGCATCCAGATAAGTTCTAATCTCATGCTCAACAATACGAGGGTCGATTCCTGGCATCTCTTCATATGACTAGACAAATACGTCTCAGAATTCCTTGAAGAGTTCAGTGCAGATTAGGATTTCTTCTGGCGAACAATCCACACCGATATTAACGTTTTCAACCTTGCCAAGGGTACGAGAGATATCGATCGTGATGGTAGGAGAAATACTCTCCATGTTTCCTTTGGCATAAATGTCGTGCGTGTCAAGTGGAACTACGGCGTGACTGACTATCTCATCAAAGTAGATCGAAAATCATCTTGTTCGATACTTTCAAGATCTGGGAGAAAATAAGAGCAATGATGCATATCATCCCAAGGTTTGTCGGAACCATTCATGGCTTCAATAATAGCTTCGTCCAAAGGCAAAGTCTCATCGAGAAAATCATGTGAACAAGACAATGAAGTGGCCCACATGGGCCTAAGAACGAGATCCTCCTCATCCGTCGTTGAGGTAAAAGGATCGGGATCGACAAAAGAGTCAAGAACAACTTGATACACAATCTCTGCTGCCAATAGTGGCATGGCCATTCTAGCATGCAACTGACCTTCACAAGACGAAGTCATGGAAGGTAGGGTCCATGGATCACTAAACTTGGAAGTGTGGAAAGGAATGGACCTCTCGGTCAAAACGAGCCTACTGGACATGGCATAAACGTGATGGCTCGGTGTCGTGAAGTCGAAAGTACCCATAAGGGAAGAATATATTCTGACACCGATATTCTCAGGTCCTAGCTGAGAATTGTCGATCGCAGGGATCAACAGTCCAATAGATTCATTAGGACTAGAGTACACAAAGGATAACTTGTTGATCGTCATGATATTTCCTTCATGAGGAAAACAAAGAGTATGGAAGACGGACGATACGACGATGACCATAACATAGGTCCAATTGCGTCCTAGTAACAATTTATAATCAAAAGGTGCATCAAATACCTCTACCGTCTTCCCACCTAACTGGACCGGAAAGGCAGGAAGAATACCGTGAGGGTGGAAGGAATGACCATCAAAAGTAGTCAACATGTTAGATGACTTGGAAAGAGTCAGAGAACCGAGAGCTTTCCAACAGACCAGGGACATCACACATGTAGCAACACCTTCATCAACAACCGCACATTTGATGGTATATTTTGAGTACTTCACATGGATTTGAAAATCCACATGATAAGGCAAGCAAGGCTTCACATCTATGACATCAAACTTGATAACTTTTGAGCCACTGGGTTCTAGAGCTCCTAAAGTAGATAGTAAGGCATTCCTCTGTGAAGGACACGTCTGGAGTACCTCCAAAGTCTACATCGCACAAGGGGTTTGACTCAGATCCTCAACAATAGAGTAGTTCTGGGTGGCTCTAGCATTTGGATTATGGGTAGAGCGCTTGAGTACTCCTTTCAGAATACGAGGCGATGACTCTGGTTTTTCAATTTGTAAAGTTTTCTCCAGAGGAGGAGGAGGAGATTCTAGACCAGGAATAGCTTCTAAAGAGCTATAATCTTGAGATCGAGTGGCTACATTAACTTTTGCATTGACCATATTGATACACAAATGGTCGTTGTCTTGCAACGACGGGTTTTGACTCCCACCAGTCACATTTTCGGCATTTGAGGAACTTGAGGTCATGTGTTGATTATGTTGGATTGGATTTGTCAGCACGACGGGAGGTAGAGATAATAGCCTTGCAGCATTAGCAAAGTTTTGGGCATAAATGGGAAAGGTGATCATCTGTGCAAAGCTTACAACGAAACTTCACCTTACATCTTTCTCGTTTTCCCTCTCCAACATTATTACCATTGTCCTTGGGTTTATTACCATTTTTCCCACCCTTACGATTATTACGTCATTTCCTCTTATTCTCGCCTGGTTTTTGGTTACCATATGGGTTGGCCAACTATTGCACAGAGTGTACATCTGAGTGGGGTTACAAGACATAGACGAAGTTGGCCCTCCTGCATACTGGTTTAGAGACAACTCTTTCAGATGGCTTATCACCGAGTCTGCAGACTTTACATTGGCGGTACCTACGATGTCATCGGCATGAGGTCCRGGMTTTTGTCTAGGGTTGTAAGTTGACTGCGGTACGTCTGGAAGAAGCTGGTATAACATCCCAGATTGAGCATAAAACAAGTCTAAMTGCTGGGCTCTAAAGATCGCTTCTTCCTCAGTGGTAACCCTGAAAGTAGCAACGTCCTTCGAGATAGGAGCATGCAAATACTTAAGGAACCATTCTAAAATAAAGGCCAAGGTATAAGGGTCTTAATCAACCTCTTCCGTCTAYGCCACTCCTAGATATGATCCAAGATATGAGTGGTGGTGTCCTGGTGCAAAGTTGACAGAAGTTCTAGGCCAACATTGTAATGAATGGGCAACTGGAAGTGGTCAAGGAAGACCGACACCAACTAACTAAAAGTCCCATACGTCCCCCTAGGTAGCTCAATATACCATTTTGCTGCAACTCCGATGAGGGTATGTTGAAATAATCTTAATCGAATAGAATCGCCATTAAGGGAATTCAAAGAGCACTAAAAGTGAAAGGTAGTGACGTGATCACCATGATCCTCTCCATTCTTACCTTCAAACTTTGAGATGTCCGAAGGAAGCTTGGTGGGGACGGGGGGCCATGTAGGATCATGGCTCATAGGGTCGTTCATTAACTTAGACAAATCTGGCAGATTAAGCATGGCCAGAAAAGGGAGATAGGGTTGCGGCGTTTGGCACCAAGTTCTTGGGAAAGATTCTGCTTGAGGGAATGCAACCCATCCAGGGTTCTAGTAAGCACCATGGCCATGTCTAGGAGTATAAGGCTCTCCTCCGGGATGATTCATAAAAGGTTGGTTGGGCATCATCCTAGTAGGAATGTTCTGTTGAGGGTTATAATGATTGCCCCCAGTCGAATTTGATGCGGGTTGGGGGTTGCCCAAAGCATGAAATTGACCTCCTCAATTTGTGAATCTTGAGGATAGAGGTGGATTCACCATGCCAAATGTATTGGTTGGAATTGAAACCGAGGAGGTAGTGGTGTAGGATGAAACTTGAACAGAATCTTGTCCGCCAGGTTGGTTGTTCCACCCAAAATTAAGACGATTGGAGCCAGGTTTAAAGGCAGGAATGCCTGCCATATTAGAATTCGTTGGATGGGTTTGAGACCCACCAAAAGAAAATGGAGTGTAAATAGGTGTAGTGGCCCCAATCCCAATGCTAACATTAGTGCCAACAACTGGGATGGCGTTTGAAAACTGCGAAGTAAAGTTGGGCATACCATAAGAAAAGGGACTAGGAGCCATAGGGATGGCCTAAACGTTATAGCTCGGTGAGTGTCCAAGAGACCCAAAAGGGTTCAAGGCAGTAGCTTGAGAATTCACTATAGGCCAAGCCATAGTAATGATAGGTGCCTCGGACACTACAACCATTGTGGTTGCAGGAGTCGAAAGGGTGCCATTAACTATAGTGGGTGTGGGAGTCAAAGGGCTCCCAGTGTTATGAAGACTAGGTTCAATACTCATCCTTGTAGAATCACAAGTCTGAACAGTGGATGTGTGTGTACCACTCCTAATAACTCTACGCCTTTTAGAAGGAAAACACTCGAAATCTGGTGGTAATTGTAACAAGCGACGTGACCAGCGGGGAGGCTGGTCCGACTCCACAATGACTCCAGACTCTAAAGATACAAAATATATCCTAAGGCCAACTAGTAATCAAAGAGCACACCAAAATTCAAAAGGCCAATATGCATACAAACGGGGTAAAGTGGCTGAGAGTGGCCTCCCTCCCTAAAGAAGGTATGTCTCACCCAAGAGGGGCCTGAGACTCCCTGCTAAAGATCAGAGGTAACAAAATCAGTTATAAGGGCCCTCGTGGGCTTAACAACTAGTTGGTCAGATCCCCCTGGAGAGGTAATCCTCCATAAAGGTTGTGTGTTGTCCGACCCTTATCTGACCCATGATACCTGCAGAATAACCCCTTCAAGTAACCTATGAGACACCTAAGTCAAGCAACTAATAAACCACTGTAAAACCGATGCACATGATAGCAGTCGTAAGTCAGGTCCACCATATGGGCAGGGTAGCAAAGCCCGAAACCTTGAAATTACCACCTCTCATGGAGGTAAAGGCACTAGCAAGATCCCCAGATATGAATAGATCCCCAGAAATACCTCTGATGCTAGGAAGGTATCGGGGGGATATCCCTTCAACTGACTTCACGCAACCTCATGATTAACTCTAGTGTGAGCAGAGCCTCTTGATATTACCAATTATACAATGTATTTCTCCACTCCCTGTCTCGAACACATATGTTTATTTAATTTCCTTGGAGAAGTTTACTCACAAAACTCCTATTCCAAGGCACTAAATCCTAAGCTAGTTTGTGTACCCTAGAAAATAAAATTGCGACTAATCAATTTTCAAATTATAGCATTAATTTTAGTGGTCGTGATTACTCAAAAAGGTATGGTAGTGAAACTCATGATGTTATGACTCTGCAAGTAAAGTAAATATGAAAATAATGCAAATTCCTAACCTTAACTTTCAATGAATTATATGCTTCTAAAAACCAATGCAATTTTCAATTTCAACTCTGCAATTCAGAAGTAAAAATGCAATCTTTCATGACATGCACTAATCTAATGACAAGGACTAAAAAAGACCAAAATGCCAAGCAATGTAAAATGCCTATTTTTTTGTATTTTCAATATAATAAAAATTAAAATGCATGGACTGCAAAGCAACTTGATAGATAAACTATACTGTGTATAGAAAGTGATAACTCAAGCAGGATGCCAAGCAACAAAACACCCAGCCCAATGTACAAGGACAATCAAAATGAAAAGATGATGTGAAAGACGTCGCCCAGAAATTCAACCAAAGATAGGTTTCCTATCATCCCACAAGCACTTAACAGGCACTACCGAGACCCAAGAAGGCTCAACAAACATCAAATCCCACCCAACAACCACCAGACCAAGAAAACAAGCTAGGAAAATGGATGTATGCGACTGTTTGGGCAAACAGAGCGTATATATGCAACTTTTAGAGGGACAACCTACGTATGTATGTGACTATCAGGGGAAAAGCACGTATATGTTTCAAAACAAGGTCAGGCAAGGGAGAAAGGCTGAAAACTCAGACCCAGAGTGAATAGAGGCTGTCAAGCAATGATGTGACAAGAAACATAATAGAAACAAGAGAAATCTAAGGATAAAAGTACTCCAAACCCTAAGAAATAAGATTCAATCCCCAGTATGGTCGCCAATTCTGTTACGAGGAAAAATCTTTCTATGGCTAGGATAAACCACAACAGACGAAAATGACAACATAAATCAACTCTCTTCTCAAGTATGCTATGAAAACAAATATGCTAGCAAGACAAGATAAAAGGCCTACCTCATCCATATGTTCGACGAAGTCCACCGTTGAGTGCTTGACCCAAAGCAATATACCCACAACTAGTCCTCAACAACCAAGCAAAGCAATAATATGGTGATATTATGTATGTTAGCACATTCAATAGCATAATCCATTAATAAACAAGACAAATACGCCCATGGAATAATAATTCAATATATTTGCAAGATATCAATTAGACGGGAAAAAAGTATTTCTATTAATATATGATCAACAGAAATAAAAATGTTATAGACTTTTGTGTCGTCATGGTTCGGAACCGAGAAACTAAGTTCCTTCCAGCTGGGCCTCCACCACTTCAATCCTCCACCAAAGGCAAGCTCATAAGAGAGAAACAATGAGGTTCTCAATCAATAAGCGATGAGCTTGGGGGATGAATACTGTGTTCAGACTTAAAGGACAAAGGGATGCAGACTCAATATGAAGTAAATAATTCCTCCAGAGTAACTTTTCTCTCAAAGTTGAATTCTTTGTCCCTTTTCCATAGCTTGGAATTGGCCCATTTATATCCTTCAAAATGGAATTTAAGGGTCAAGTCAGAACGTTTCCCCTATATGGAAGGCCAAGGATCATAGATCTCCTATCGTAACATGGAAACCTGACATTAATTTTCATTTTCTGGCACAAATCCCAATGTACACAGGCTGTAGTGGAGCAACCTGCGTATACACATGTTGTATAGTGTGCAAGATGCATACATGTAGAAAAATATTTGTTTTTGTCTCTGGATCTTACAAACAGGGATGATAAGTCTGCATGGGGAAATGCAAAAAGGCCTTCTGGGCAAGTTGCATGGGGTGAGACAAATCTTGCTATAACATTGCAGAAAGTAAAGAGAGATGCAACAAATGGAAGAATGGTCTCTCTCATATGGAGGGAGATGATCAAAGAATTCCAAAAGAAGAGCATGCATATTGCTCATTTAGGCATGAAGATGGGATTAGGAGGGTGTTAATCCCAAACCATATGATCCCTTGAAGAATCTGTAAAGACTATGAAGTATCTATCCATGTTCTTCATTGGAAGTAGCAGCCATGATAAGCAACACGTGTTCAGTTTGACTCTAGAAGAAGTCTTCTTTGAAAAGAAGCCTTGAATATCCTTGGTTGTCCATATACATTTATGTTCCTATGACAGAAGGTTGGAGCCTTCAGGAAAGAAGGGAATGTAATCTATAGAATATTCTGTGGACTCCAACATTGAAGAAAAACACGAGGAAGAACATGAAGATTCCAAGAAAGAAAGAAAAAGTTAGAACAACCAATTGAACCGGTTTGAATCCACTAGAAGCAGTCAAGTAGAAGGAATGGRAGGAAGTTGTGATGAAGAACAATGTATGTGAGAAATTGTGAAATAGACTTGAGMATTGATAGATACAAGGCAAGACTCAGGGCTAGAGGGTTCTCCCAGAAGGAGGGAGAAGACTATTATGATAGCTTGTTCCAGTAACCAGACATACCTCTACCTGAGCCATTATATCTCCTGCAGTATCCATGGGTTGGAGTTTACATCAGATGAATGTAAAGACTTTTCTTCTCAATAGAGTAATTGAAGAAGAAGCATATGTAGAGAAACCTCAAGGTTTTGAGGTATACCAGAAAGAAGCCCTTGTATGCAGAGGGAAGAAGACCTTGTATGGATTCAAGAAAACTTGGTGCAGAACCTCTCATGTACATTAGAAGCGTGGTGAAAACTTCCTATGACAGAGGAAGTATATTGAAATGGTTCTTTAGAAGTCTGTAATGATGGATTGCAAATCCATGGAAAATTTCCATGATGACAGATCTGAAGATGTTGAGAGATTCTGATTCAGTAGACCCGTCTCTGTATCGACAATTGATTGGCTTGTTAATGTATTTGGAGAATACTTAGCCGAATATTTATTTTGTGGAACGTTTAAGTTATGATATAGAGTTGCATGGATTTATCGATTCATATTGGGCAAGGAGTGCAGATGAAAAAAGAAGTGCTACTTGGATATGTTTTAGTTTGAGCTTTGCCACAATGTCATGGGCTAGTAGGAAACAGAAGTTTGTTGCACTCAGCACTGCAGAAGAAAAGTATATTGCAGCTTGTGATGCTTGTACAAAAGCGGTGTGGCTCCGTAAGTTGGTTTCTGGACTGTATGATCAAGTGTTGAATTCGACCGTGATATATTGTGATGATCAGAGCTATATGAAGCTTTCAGAGAACCCGATGTTCCATGACAGGTCGAAGCACATTGAGATCAAGCATTATATTCTCTGTGATAAAGTTCAGAGTGGAGAAGTGGTTCTCCAGTATATCTCCACAAATGAGCAGATAGCAGATATTTTGATAAAGCCTCTGTCTAAGATGAAAAGTTTGCGTACATAAGGGACAAGTTGGGGCTCGTGGAGACGAATTCCTTATTGAAAAAGGAAGTGATTACTCCCAGGTTGGGAGGGAGAATATGTTATTGATTTATGGACAATCATTTTCCAGTTCAAAAAATGGTCCAGTTTGGGCAGTTTCTTTCCCGTTCGGAAAGTGGTTCGAGATTTCTAACGGACAATCATTTTCCAATTCGAAAAATGGTCCAGATCGAACAGTCATTTTTGTAATGAAAATGGTCCGATAGATTGTTGATGTACCATAGGCATCGATTCCCCTTGTGGCTAGTGTGGGGGAATGGTATAGGATAGTCATTCTTCTTGGTAGTCACTCCATGTAGTGGTCAAGTAGAATGGTTCGCCTCACCAGGCAGTCATTCTTTCGAAGTTCATAGTTGTGAGAAGTTTCGGAGAATGGTCCATTTTGGAGGTTGGTGCAGGGCAGTCATTTCCATAGGAAATGGTTCGGACAATCATTCCTTATAGCAGACTCATTCTCTCCAGGTTTCACTTTGATTAGTGCCGGAGAAATGGACCAGTTAGGTGAATGGTCTAGGTTAAGTAATCAAGGACAGACATTCCCTAGGGTAGATTCATTCTCTTCAGGTTGCACTATTATTAGTGTCAGAGGAATGGCCCAGTTAGGTGAATGGTCCAAGCTCAGAAATTGGGGACAATTATTCTTCTATGCTTGGGAAGAATAATCCAAATATCCCATGGTTGATGTATTACTTTCTGAGGGAAGATGTGAGTGGAAGAATGGCCCAGATGACTCAATTTGTATCGTGATATTGTTTATGCAGGTTGATATCAGATGATATGATTGATTGTAGAGATTGTATGTCTTTGGAAAGTAGTTGTATACTACTGTGATGGATGTGATCCACTGATAGTGATTATGTGTCATTGGTTGGTAGTTGTGTGCTACTAGGAGTGGTTGTGTACCATTGGGTAGTAGTTGTGTACTACTATGGATAGACATAGTTGTGTTCTATTGGATGAAATTCTTTTGATTTCCATGGAGAGTACTGCTAGTGGTGGAGATGATTTCCAGCTAGATGGATAGTCATTATGCTAATGGACAGACATTCTCCATTTGGAGAATGATCCAGGTTGATAGATTGTTGATGTACCATGGACAACTATTCTTCTAGGACATATGCCCAGATTAGAAGAATGGTATGTCTCCCTGAGTTCACAATAGTGACCAAAGTGGAGAGATTGGTACAAGATAGACATTTTCCCTGAGTTCACAGTAGTGGCTAGAGGGAAAATGGTCCAAGACCATCATTATTCTAGGACGTATGTCCGGATTAGAAGAATAGTCCTTGTAGCCCATGGCATGGCTTCTAGCATCTATTGGAACATTTATTCTTCTAGAACATATGTCTGGATTAGAATAATGATACTTGTATCACTTTGTGGAGTGAGTGACCTTTTCAACATCAGGCCCGATTACTCAGATGGAGTATGGCTTCGAGAGATGATGCAGTTGATGCTATCAGATGATACTGATAGTGATGATGTGTCTCGTGAGTTGATCTACGTGGCTATGATGATGATACCAGTTGAATGGTATGTTTGTGCTCAAGACCATTACCTTTAATACCTCCCTAGCTAGGAGGGAGTGTTGATATTATGGTAGCTACGGGAGGTACTAACCTCCACATGTAACTTTTGACAAGACTAGAATATTTCGGGAAGTAAGATAAACCCTATAACATTGGATAATAACCCTAGAAGACAAGTCGACTCAAGAGAATATTTAATATTGAGTTATTAGCCTCTAGAAAGAGAAGTCGACCCAGTCAAGTGAGATAGAGCAGTATAAATAGAGGGTGATAGAGCTCATTTGTCACTCTCACTCTCACAACTGCATAAGGACTAGTGGTGTGCAAGTTTGGAGAGGGACTACAGCTACAGTTGCTACAATTGAGATTTTGGATTTTTTTTGGACTTGGTCTCTTGGTTATGGTTTGGACTTTCTGCTTGGTTTCTGGTTATTCTTTCTTGGTGCACTACCCTTAGAGAAAGGTGTGCTACCTTGGTTGGTTATTGGTCTATTATCGAAATTATTCTATCTGTCAAGGTTAAGGTGCTCGGAGGTGGCATTTGTGCCTATGGTTCTTTGGCAATATTATTGTATTTTCTATGGAAAAATGAGCATGTCTCTTTATTTCTAACAACCCAAACCTCTGTTGGGTATACCTAGGGCTCCCTGGACTTGTTGGGTGGTTCTATTCCTGTCGGTGACCTGTTTCCTTGGCTACTGCTAGCTCAGTCGCTTCTCCTCCCCTTACTTGCATGACCTC
This sequence comes from Picea engelmannii, assembly GCA_009831015.1. Lineage (NCBI taxonomy): Eukaryota > Viridiplantae > Streptophyta > Pinopsida > Pinales > Pinaceae > Picea > Picea engelmannii. The sequence goes on along the minus strand of ML794451.1, from coordinate 56,289 downwards.
CAACTTCATCTCCCGACGAATGCTATGTATACACTACCTGGTGGATTCCACTCAACCAAACCTTTCCTCCTCTGCAATTGTCTATGTTCGTCGACTTCTAGCCGAATATTCCTTCATCAATTGGAAACTCTACCTCATGAAGGCTTTCTCAGTCATCTCCACCACCTGTTGTCACTATCCTTTCTCCTATGCGAGATCTCTTCTCCATTGTGGTGGCTGCTACAATTTTCACGACCCCCAAGTTGCCAATTCCTCTACCGACTCCTATCGACAGCTACACCTTGCGCAACTTGCTGCCTTTTCTCACGCCCACTGCCTCCGCGGATTAAAACCTACTCGTGGCTCTATTTCAACCCCCACGATAGACAACTGTAGTGTTTTCAACTTTTTCAGCCGTCGAATTTCCCTTCGTCCGTCGCTACATGGTCATCCTTTCCTCTGGCTGCACCAACTCGACCACAACAACCTCTACCACTGTTGACCTACAGTCATGGCTCTCAACCAGATATTTTTCAAGTGTTTGTTCCTACACTTCAACAAACCAAGATTAGTGTCTAATTCACAGGAAGATCTCTTCCTATCATACCCATGCAGTTCTCCTAGCGCCCAATGCTCCTCGAATTGTCGCGTCACTTCCAGCTCTACAGTTGTTGACTTCTATTTATTGTTGGTCGCCTGTTGAATCTGCGGCCTAGGTCTCCTCGCCTCCTGTAATCTCCAATGCCTATGAGCATGGCCCGATCTGCAGCTCGCTCAACTGACTCTCTCACACCAACAGATTGACTCCCGACGTATTTGTAACCGACGACTAGCCTACGTCGACTAGGTTGCAACCTCCTTGTGACAACTCCCAACACTTTCTCGAACTACCTTCAACTTAATTCTCCATGCGGACGCACCTCTACAGCATGATATCCTTCACCAGTTTTACTTCTACAACAACCCGTACCCTATACGGTTGTTTTGATATTTTTTTTAAACCCGCAACGTCTCCCTGAAGAATCTCAATCTCGTACAGAATGATTTCTCCTTCACTTGACAGTAAATTCTGAGCAAAACACATTTACTGAATTAATGCATAGTTAGGTTACTCAACGATAAATTCAGTGGAAGCAAAAATTAGAAACCAAACACATTCATTGCACAAATATATTCGGGTAAACAACCCCTGGAAAAACCCTTGCAGGAAAACCAGATCTCTGATGATTTTATTAAATAAAATCATGGCTCTCGTCCTTGGATAATGGCCCTTCTGAGGAATAAACTGCAACAATAGCCTAGCCCTCTTGGATGTTATATCCGTGCTGCATTTCCTCTCCCCCTACCTCGGCACACCTGAGTTCTCACTCATTCTTTGCATACCATCATTGTGTCTCCTCCTCTCACCTAGGTTGTCTTTTATAACCTTGAGTTTACCCTAATTCCTATTAATGTTTATGCCATTATTATAGTTATTTGCATTTCAATAGATAAGAGCATCATAAGAACAATATCACTGAGAAATACACATCCACAAGAGACACATCATTTATCCTGGGAAACCCTCTAGGGGAAGAAAACCCAGCAAAAACTTCCTTATCATAAATAGCTTGTATAATGTTCAAGAGATAACTCAAACCAATATAGAAAGTCCTCCCCAAGATATGCGCCACTCTTCTTCTCCTCTCTCCAACTTCTAATTTCAGCTTGCCTCATAAGAGAATGAGAAAGTGAGTGTGTGTAAGAACTAAGGCGCTAGCCTCTTATTTATATCAATATGGCACGTGTGAAGAGTCACCATCTGGCAGGGCCGACCTCTCACACTGGGTGGATAAACCCAACTTTAATTAATTCTGGCCCTTCCATTATAACTGCTGGGGC
>ML794450.1:368574-378795 GCA_009831015.1 Picea engelmannii | reverse complement strand
CCCCCACCTCACCCCAAAACCCATTACACCCATAGGGAGGATCCCAACATTCCATCTGTCTTTGGAAAATCTTTGCCCTCAATGCTTGTAGTGAGGATGTAAAACAATAAACTAGGGTCCTCTGCATGGGTTCTAATCGCAAAGGTGAATTAGCCTAAAGAATGAGAGTCCTATGTACCAGGGTCAGTCACAATGCTCATCCATAAACATGGGTCTCATGTATGAGTGATGACCACCATGCTAAAATAGTCAGTGTCCCATGTGAAAATACAAACTGCACGCTAAAAGAATCCAAAACGTTCATCCATAAACTCAAATCACATGTCAAGTGCTCATGTCCATGCACAACTAATAACTCCTAAACTCAATGAATAGTGAGTGCCCCATGTATTTTTTGCTCCAAATAGAATCCAAAAGGTCCAAAAGATCATCCACATATTTGTAAGAGGTTGATTTTGGTGATGAAAGAAACATTACCATTAAATAATATCTAAGGTGAACACTAGGATCCATAATAGACTCTTGACTTCCTTCAATCATGTTCTCTACTAAAATGGAGTGGAGGCATCAAATTGGAAGTGAAAGTAGTTATCTTCCTATAAAAGATAATTGTTCATGTACTAGCCATCACAAGCATCCTTTAAATACCACTAGATAGATATATCTCATTTACTCTTCATTGATGTCATGATATGTGTCAAGAAGGCATTGACTCTCCTCAAACTCTTATATTATCTACAAGCCTTTTCATCTTCCTATTTCAAGGTCATTCTTTGGTTCCATAAGGGTTTGGGGGTATAAAATTTGCAAGGATTATAGTGCATTGAATATTTATCGGAAACATAACATAATATCAAATCAAACCCGTAAAAAATTATATCCAATGATGATGGTCTTGTTGTAATATGAATGATTTTTCAAAAAAACCATCTGCTCTACAATATCCGTGGGTGTCACAAAAAACCCTATACTAACTAACTTTAAATTGGTGATATATTCACTTCTCAAATTGTGATTGGGATGGTTTTTTTTTTTAAATTGGGTATTTTTTTGAGAGGAATTCAATCATGGGTGTCACAAAAAACCCTATTATAACTAACTTTAAATTGGTGATATATCCACTTCTCAAATTGTGATTGGGATGATTTATTTTATTTTTTTTAATTGGGTATTTTTTGAGAGGAATTCAATTGTGGGTGTCACAAAAAACCCTATAATAACTAACTTTAAATTAGTGATATATCCACTTCTCAAATTGTGATTGGGATGATTTGTTTTTTTAAATTGGGTATTTTTTTGAGAGGAATTAAAATCTAGAGTTGGTTTTCCCGGATTATACACATAAAGATACATGAATAGATCTAAAAAATTTCACCCTTTTTTCTTTGGAAAAAATCTACAAAAAAAAGGAAAACATTTCCTCCACTTTCTTGCCGAAGAAGGAGCTCTAGTACCAACCTTAGATACGAAAATGCAATCACACACAAGATATCCAAGAATAAGATAGCAAATTCCCTTTTATTTGATTATATCAAAATACTCTTGAGATAAGGAAAGATTGTACAATGATCTTTTATCCGAAGAAATCCACTACCGTTCACTTGTCTCTTAAGGTAGGGAGACCTCTCAATGAGCTAAGCTCAAATACAAAACACTTCAATACATATCCATAAGGAGGACTCCATCCATTTTTATAGGTATATCTAGAGAACCCTAATTATAACCACCTCCTAACTACTTAATGGACCTTCTTTAATGAGGCCAAATTACATTTATTATGGACCTTCTTTAATGAGGCCAAATTACATATATTATGGACCTTATTTAATAATAGAATCCATATGGACCTAGTCCACTTTACATTGAATGTCCACCATAAGTGTAATATTACTACTTTAATGGGTTATTTGACCCTCCAATTACACTCCTAGGGAGGATCCCAACATCCATCCAACAACCACTATGTCCTTCTCTTCTCCTCAATAACACAAGGAAGATTTTCCCATTCTCTGCTCCACAGTCCCTTATGGATCTTCTTCCCTTCTAGTGCAAGAAAAAAGAGTCCAAGATCTCTAATTTCCTACTTTGAATGACTTGGAGGAGACCACTTACTTTGCCAATGAAAGGTGGTAACAAAGTTTTTTGTTTTAGTGGTGTTCGCTTCAATTCTTATGGACATTCCAACCATGGTTTTCCCCTAAAAGCCATCACATTTCTTCTCATGTCATTTCTTAGTAACAAATCCCCAACTCCATATAAGTTTTTCCCAACCATAATTGCATGATGGTCTCTCCTCATTTGCAGGGATAACACGATGGTTTCACACAAATTCCTCCATGGACAAGGAGAGGAATAACATTCAAATTGGAAAATGAAAAATGCCAATGAAAAAGGAATAACATTCAAATGGGAAAATGAAGAATGCCAATGGAAGAGGTATGTTCTCAATGCAAATTAAAAAGGCTAAAAATGATCCATCAATGAGGGTGAATAATGGTTTTCCCATAAATTTTGTACAAGACAAATGCCCCCTTCCTAAGAAGCATGGGAGACATCCAAAGGACCACCTAAATATAAAATGCATAAAAAAATGTTTATCAAAGCATAGGCAAGAATGATTGTATTTCAAAGGACAAGTGTAAGTCGTATGTTCCATCCACCCCTTTCTCTTCTTAATGGTATTATGAGTCATTGGTTTCCTTGTTCCTTTTCCAACGGATAATATATTATTATTTATTTCTTTTTATTTATACATTTTCATAACATAAACCTACCATCAAAGTTTTAAATTAAAAATTACAACATTCACTAAATACCTATTTATACCAGACATATGTATTTATGTCATTAAACCATACATGCCTCAAAGTCCCATTAAGTTCATTAATGGGACATAAATACTTCAAAGTCCATTAATTCAAGACGCCCAGTTCTTGTGTCTGCAATTTATCCATAAATTCTTATTCCTCTTCGGATCTGGACAAAAATGCTTTAAAGTCCATCACGTACCAATTCCCACATCTAGTGGCTCCCATGACAGTGAAACAGAGGCGTTTTGTGCTTGCAATATACTGAACTCGATTGATAACGGGCGTATCGCTATCATTGAAATCAAATCTCCACTTAAAGTGTTTCTCAAAATCCGCTTTTTTAAAGCAAGTGGTCAGAATAAACTTTTTATAACGCGGACACAACAGTAGAATAGTTTAAAGAAGACGTGGACCCAAGATCGAACTAATGACAAGCTGCAGGGTTGGATTTTGAAATCAAATCTATGGTTAACCTGACACAAAAGTACAATAAGTTGAAGAAGATCTCAAAAAAACAAAGCAAAGCAGTAGTTTAAACGTTGTAATTTTTTGTTGTTTTTTGGTAATTTTTTCTGTTTGATTTTACTTGAAATTTGGTGATGAATGTTAAATTTGACTGACTAAGTTTGTATTCCAAAGATTATTCAGCAAGATGTATCTATTTATACATTCAAAAATGCAACTTAAAAAATAAAATATTTTTCTAACACAAAAATACAAAAACGAAACAAAAATAGTAAAAGATGCAAGCGAGAATGGAATTTGATGGGCTGCCCCATCACAAGGTGATTTACCTATGAAAACAGTGATTTACTTATGAAAACAGGTAAGGATGGTTTCATTTTGAAATTCCTATCCTGGATGAATGATTGAAATTACCGTACATTACACTATAGAATTGGAAATTTGATTTGAATCCGAAATTGAAAATAACAATTTTATTAATTGTATTAATTTATTTTAATTTTAATGATATATGAATAAGTCACACTTTTCATATATTAAATGAGTAAATTATACATGAATAAGTCACACTTTTCATGAATTATTTATACTCTTTTAATTTGGGGAGAGGTTACGAGTTCAAGTCTGGCTAGGAGTCTCATCCACTATGTGGGGAAGTATCAGAGTGGATTCCCAGTAGATTAATTTCCATAAAAAAAAAAAATCACACTTTTCATATATTAAATGAGTAAATTATTTACTAATTAACAATTTATTGAAAAATCAATCTTTAAAACTATACCATAAAAATTATAACCAAATCATAACTATGTTAAATAAAAATGTTAAACTTTTTCTTTACACCAAAGAAAAAGATATAATAAGTGAATTAAAACTCATTCAATAATAGAAATAGCAACCACCATATTTGTAAAAAGTAGTTAATATAAGCAGATCAACCCATGAAGGAAGAATACTAAAATCATTAATCACTTATCAATTAATATTAATTAATATATTAATTAAATCAATAATATATATAAATATTAATATATTAATTAATTCAAAATTAATTAATTAATAAATTAATATAATCTTTAAATCAAAGTAATTATGCATGAATATATATTGTAATATATTAATGTAACACAATAATTTGTAATATATTAATTAAATATTAAGTAGTTAATTAAACATTCATACATTATAAAAAGTATTAAAATATTCAAAACTACATTAAAGCATTAATACATTAATAAAATATTTATATAATAATAAAGTAATACATGAATAAGGTAATGATATATTAATAATGTATTAATACACTATAATATATTATAATAATGTATTAACTTATTATTATAATTAATATATTTATATATCAGTAATTAATACATTGTTAAAGTATTAATACATTAATGTTTCACATTAATCCATTGTTACTTTGGTTCCTCATGACCATGATTGACCATTACTTTAACTATGTCTGTATAGTTGACCATGACCAAGAATAATAAAGTAGTATTAATACATTGATAAAGTAAAAAAAAAAAAATTACATAAAAACATTAAAATATTTCATTAATATATAATAAAGTATTAATATATTATAATAACATATTTATACATTATTATACTCTATAAATATATTATTAAATAATAGATTGCTAAAGTACTAATACATGTATTAAATTAATACACTAATAAATTATGAATACACTAATAAAACAATACATTATTAAAATATTAATATAATAATAAAGTATCATTAATTAATACATTAATAAAGCATTAAAGCATCAAAAATGTATTAAAATTTTAATAGTACATTAATACATTGAAGTAATAAAGTAAAAATACATTAATAATACATTATTATACAAAACATTGACCATGACTCTGATTATCATTTAGAGTGATAGCCTATGCTTACCATGAGTATGGTTAACTATATTGATAAACCATGACTCTATGTTTGACCATGATTGTGACTATGCTTGACCATCATAGTGGTTGACTATGGTTGACTCTAATTATGGTTGATTATTGTTGACTATGCTTGACCATGACCATAGTTAACTGCAATTGATGATAATGATGACAATGATCATGGATGATCTTGAATATGGTTGACCATGATTATGACCATGATCATGACGATGTCCATGGCCATGACCATGACCACGACCATGGCTTATGGCTATGACTGACCACAAATTACCATGCCCATGACTATATATATATTGATATTGGAAATGTTCATCACAATGTGATGTTGGGAGAAATTTCATCACATTTCGACACCCATAAATGTTTATCACAATGGGAAATTATATATATATATATATATATATATATATATATATATATATATATATATATATATATGAATTGCTAGTTGATAATGTAGATGGTTGACCATAACCATGGTAAACATTTATCATGGTTGACTAAGTTTGACCATGCTTGTCCATGGATGTTCATGACCATATTTTAACATTGGTTGACTATGTTGAGTTTCCTATGATTCTCTAAAACTTGGGTTTGTCAAAGTCTGACATTTAGAGATGTTCATCACAATGTGACATTGGGCAATGTGTGTGACATTACAACGTTGTGACATGTTTGTCACAATGTGACGATGGGAAATGTACATGACAGCGTGACGTTGAGAAATGTTCATGACATTGCGACGTTGGGAAATGTTCGTCAGAATGTGACGTTGGGAAATATTCGTCACATTGCGACGTTGGGAAATGCTCGTGACATTGTGATGTTTGGACATGTTCATCATAATGTGATAATGGGAAATGTTTGTGACATTGCGATGTTGGGAAATGTTTGTGGCATTGCGATGTTGGGAAATGTTCGTCGCAATGCGACGTTGGGAAATAATTGTTAGATTACGACATTGGAAAATGCTGATCAGAATGCGATGCTGGAACATGTTTTTCATATTGCAACATTGAGAAATATTCATCACAATGTAACATTGGGACATGTTCATCAAATTGTGACATCAAGAAATGTTTGTCACATTGCGATGTCGAGAAATGTTCCTCACAATGCAACATTGCGAAATGTTCAACACAATGTCATGACGAGAAACATTCAACACGTTGTGACATCGATAAGTGATTGGGACAAATGCCAGGACAGGGGAATGTTTTTCACATTGTGATGTTGGGAAATGTTAGTCAAAGGTGACAAAGGAAAAAGTTCATGATATATTGAGGTTTGGCCATCAACGTCACATTTCAGGACAATGTGACATTGGGACATGTTCGTCATATTGGAACATTCAGAAATAGTCATCACAATGTGGCATTGGGACATATTCGTCACATTGCGATGTTGAGAAATGTTCATCATAATGCAACGTTCAAAAATGTTCAACAAAATGTGATGACAGAAAACATTCGACACATTGTGACATCAGTAAGTGATTGGGACAATGTCAGGACAGGGGAATGTTTGTCACATTGCGACATTGGGTAATGTTTGTCACAAGGTGATAAAGGACAAAGTTCATCATACACTGAGGTTTGGTCATCAACGTCACATTTCTAGGTTCCTGTAAGAAAATTGCGACTTTTAGTCATAATGGGCAAGGTTTGTAACATCTCAATGTTTGGAAATGTTTGTCACAATGCAACGTCGGGAGATAGTAGACATGAGTATTCGGGAGATGTTTGACATATTGTGTCATCGCTAAGTGATTATCACTATGCAAGGATGGGGGATTGTTTGTCATGTTGCGACATTGAAAAATGTTCATCACAATGTGACAAGGAATTTCTAGGTTTAAAAATTTCACGATAAGAAATTTCTAGGTTTACACATATTGTGTTTATTCATATTGGACTTGGTCATAGTGTAATTATATCGGGTTAATGTTTCAAAATTAAGATCCATTTATTGAGAGTCAATCTATTTAATATATAGTTTGCATATGATGATTTACATTCGTTTTAAGAACATTTAAGTAGACCACACAAGGATCATATAGTGTATATATTGCTCCATGATAGAAGCTATTACCCTTATGCATCCATATATACGAAATATATTATGTTAAGATTGTCACACACACACACACACACATGCACACACACACACACACACACACACACACATTGTGGTGTTGGTAAGATCCATGATAGAAGCTATGACCCTTATGCATCCATATATATATGAAATATATTATGTTAACATTGTCACACACACATGCACGCACACACACACATTGTGGTGTGGGTAAGATCCTTTTAGTGGGATTCCATACCTTTACATTTTGCATTTTCTTTTTATATATTAGCTATAGTTGTATTGCATTCTTAATGCCACATATGGATCATATAGTTTATAGATTTAACCATGATAGAAAGTTATCAATTCATGAAGGAACAATTGTGAAACAAGTATACAAAGTATACTTGTTTTTTTTTCCTCGGAAAAAAAAAACATAATTTTTTTTCCATGATAGAAGTTATGACCCTTATGCATCCATATATACGAAATATATTATGTTAAGATTGTCACACACACAGACATACATTGTGGTGTGAGTAAGATCCTTTTATTGGGCTTCCATACCTTTACATTTTGCATTTTCTTTTTATATATTAGTTCTAGTTGTATTGCATTCTTAATGCCACATATAGATCATATAGTTTATAGATTTAACCATGATACAATTCATGAAGGAACAATTGTAAAACAAGTATACAAAGTATACTTGTTTTTTTTCCTCAGAAAAAAACACAAATTTTATTCCTCTGAAGAGAGAAAATTTACATTCTATAAAAAAACATGGTGGATCCATTTTTTGGCATGTGATTTCAAAAAATATAACCACATAACTCTATCAAAAATAGTCCATCCCTTATGTCATATACTGTTGTTCCCAAAAAAATATACATAAAGTTCCATGTACAATCCTAGATATATGCATAAAAAATTCTATAGTAGTGAGTCATTTTAGTAAAGAGAGTAGAGTCACAAAAATTGATGCAGTAGACAACCATATATGAAGATAGTTTAGAGTTGTATTTCTTCAATAAAGGGCCTATGGTAGAACTTAGAAATATTGGCATTCATGTCTTCTAATGCCTTCCATTTCCCCAAATCTAGCCAAAGACCTGAAGATAGTTCAGAGTTGTATTTCTTCAATAAAGGGCCTATGGTAGAACTTAGAAATATTGGCATTCATGTCTTCTAATGCCTTCCATTTCCCCAAATCTAGCCAAAGACCCACTTTAGACAACGAATCTACCTCCAAGTATTTCTTCAATAAAGGGCCTATGGTAGAACTTAGAATTATCGTCATTCCTATCTTCTAATACCTTCAATTTCCCCAAATTTAACCAAAAACCCACTTTAGACAACGAATCTACCTCCAAGTTGTGCTCCCTGTAGGCATGTTAAATACAAACCATATAAAATAGAGTCCTGGATCCTAAAGACTTCCTCAAGAAAAAAAGAAGTTGTAAGTTATGGCATTTTTGAAATTTCCTTTCCAAATTTATAGCAAAGCATAGAGTTACCAAATATTTGTAACAACTTTACTCCATTTTCAATAACAAATAACAAATAGGAGAATTATCTTGAGAGACATTAGTTTTTCATACTTATGGGTTCCTTTTTCAAACCCCATATGCATTTTGAAAGAGTGTGAGTCTTTGAGATATAATACAAAATATACTTGTTATACAAAGTAATTTTAACATCAATACAAACATTAATGTTAATCTAAATCTTAACATTAATGTTAATCTAAATCTTAATATTAATGTTAAGATTAATATTAATATTGTTTGCATGAAAAAACTAGATTACTTTTATGAAACGTTTACAAACTCATTAATATTAATATTTAAATTAAAATATTTATTTTTGAATTAAACTAAATAAATATAAATTTATATTTTATTTTACAATATTAATTATTATATATTTTTAATATCAATTAGATATTTCATATTATTAAATTTATAAAAAAAAAAAATAACATTTATGAGTTATATATAAACATTTATAAGATATAATTTGATATTAATATGATCTAATCTTAAATTGTGATAGTTAATACTTTTATTAATTGGGAATTTTAAATAAAATTATATTGTAAAATTATTACTCTTTTAAGCTAATCTAATAACCGAAAAAAGGTAATTTTGGTAATACCACCATCTTACTTTGTGCTGAGCAATAACCAATCTTGGTAAATTATGATAAATGAGTTCATTTGGTGTACCACACCAGATTTTTAATGAGCTCATTATTTTAGTTCCAAATCTATTAAATATTACAAGGAATAGAAAATATATAATTTGTTGGTTATTAAAAAAATTTCACATTAAAATTATGTTACCTGTTATCCCCGATATCTAGGGATAACTAGGAGATCATGTCTTGAGGCCCACATGATCTCAAACATGGAGTACGAGAGCGGATCGACTTGAGCATGGCCCTTGAGGGCCCATCTTTCTTCTTCTCAGCCAGACTTGTCCTGTCAGCAGTAGCAGCTTCCATCACTACCGGCCTAGGCTTGCATCAGAGAGGGCTCTTGCTCCATGAGGTAATTGGTCCGAGGTATCATGGTATGTGTCATATTTGATCCTTATAACCTTCTTATATATGCATTAGGTTCCTTTCATTTCAGATGACTGCTTGGATCTTACACTAATCCACTTGACCATTGTGGGGGTGATTGATGGGGAAACTTAGCAAGCAGGTATTCATGGGTTTTGGTTAGCCACCAAGGGGGGATTGCAGAGCCATCGTCCGCTCCCACCATCATATCATTTTTTCATCCTATACCTCGCTCATCCATCCCATTCCCCTAGTCTGGCCATTAGGATGACCTTCCAGGGTACATCTTGTCTTGTGGGAAGAAGGGGCTAAAGGCCCAGGGGGTAAAAGCAGCTGGTAAAAGATAAAAGCCATAAGAAAAGAAAACCTAGAG
>ML794450.1:341194-360671 GCA_009831015.1 Picea engelmannii | reverse complement strand
ACGCCTAGGAATAATATTTTATTATTATTCCAAAAGAACATGTGCCATTTATATTTTTTTTATCCTAAGTTCCTGACCAAGGGAAGGTGATGCGTGTTGCTAGAACGCATGCAGTCTCTAGGGCAACAAGTGTCGACTCTGGTGCATGCGAATAAAACAGTTTGGGTGGACCGTGAGGGGGGTTCACTCTCTCATTCGAGCGGACTGCCTGAGGGTGTATGGGCTCTGAGCAGTACGATTGACCTGAGCTCTGCAGAAAAACCTCGTACACCTTCTGAACTGAAAAAACCCGTGTATACCTCCGTATTGAACCAGAAGCCTGTGATCGATTCTGAAAGAGCCGGTTTCACCTCTGTTTGAATCAAAAAATCTCGTGTTGTGTCTGGAAAATCCATGTGCATCCATTGCTTGATATCGAGCTTGTGCATGAGATCTCTGTCCCGAAGCCATGACCCTGAGCCATTTTTCCATTGTTGAGATTGTGGAAAAAGCCGTGTCTATTTTTCCATTGGTTGTGTGGCCTCGCAGTGCTAGACTGCGTGGGAAGTTTGTTGACCTGTGAGCGATTCTCTCTAAGCAGGAGAGTGCGCAGCGGAAGGAGAGAACTCCCGGAAGGAACCCTGTAGCTTCCACAGAGCCTGGAGACTTCCGGTCCGATCTATTGCTGTAACCCAAGGCAAGGGAGGTTAGCAGCCGAAGGACTGTCCAGTTGACAGAGAAGGTGTATACTCCTGGGGTGGAACAGGCATGTGGGCAATGAGGGTCTGTGGGCAGTGAGTGTGGGTGGTTCCTGGGAGAGAATCCCTTCCTGTGGCTGTGTGTTGTTTTCCCTGTAACCTCAGCCTAACCTAGGATTCCTTGTCTCAGGGTGGAGCTTAGTCCCAGCTCGGGGGAGACCCACTGTTGAGCTGATGAGTAGTGTGGTCTAAGGCTGGGAGGTTCGTGGAAGGCATGCACTTGGTTGGTGGATTCTACCACTGTTAAAAGATAAGTATCTGATTATGTTTTAATCATGTTTTGCATGACTCTACTGCTTATGTTATCATGATTTCCACTGTGTATATGAATTAGTATGAAACACTATTGCTTGTTAATTATGGCAGTTACTCATATGAATACTCTGTGTAGAATGTGTTTATTTGTCTAAATGCATGTGGATGATATAATACCTGTATGAGTTATGTACCAAGTGGTGTTAAAGTTTCATTTTAAGAGCGATTAAGCCATGGTAGCTGAAAAGGTGCGCTACAGTTTGGTATCAGAGCCAAGGTTTCGACATTGAGCCTAGATGGGCCAGTGGAGCGGTCTGTGGACCAAGAATGCGAGGGGAAATTGGGTCTGGAAGGCCAATTTCGGACCCTGGTTTGCTCCAAAGTGTCAAGGAGTTACTTGACAAGTTTTTAAGTTCAGGAGGTATAGCAGCATTATGAAACCGCAACCAGTGTGGTATAAGTACACAGGAAAGAGGACTCCACACCAGAAGTGTTGGAGCTTTAGGATATGTTCGGGAGGGAAGGTGAACCCTCGTGACCGTCAGATTTAGAAAGTGTGCACGGGGTTTAAAGCCCTTTGGAATTGCACAGGAGTGTGGAAATCACGATACGCGAAATCCCGAATTAGTCAGGACCGTCCATTTGAAAAAACGCGTGGGGAGCGATCAACCTTTCACTGACTCGTAACTTGAAATGCTCAAAGGGTGAGTTCATGAGAATTCACAAAATGCGAATTCATGATTGGATCATAACCGCCGATCTAAGAGAGATCTGGACCGTTAATTGTCCAGGAAGAAATCGACGTTTTGAGAGATGGGAAGTGAGGAGAGGTGAACAGCTCCGAAACCCAAAACCCCGAAATCCCGAAACAACCTACACCGTAGATCGTGGGGAGAAGAACTTGACCGTTGGATCAAGTAGTTAAATAGACAGTGATTTCTCGATTTCGGCAAATGGAAGTTCAAGATGTGTGGATGCACGAACTTCCAATGCCCAAAACCCCGAAATGCCAAAAGGATTTGCGTCGTAGATCTGAGAAAGATCTAACCGTTGGATTTTACTAAGAATGGATGTGGACACATGGAGATGTACCATGTGTCAGTGGGTTGAGAAGAAAAGTGAGAGTGGTGGGACTCGATGACATCATTAAAAGCGACGTGGACCCTCACGAACGTGCCACGTGCCACCGTGGTTGTGGGTGACCATTGTGCTATGTGGGCCCGGAGGGTAAAGTAAATCAGAATTTTGGAAGTCGAGGGTTGGAAAGGAAAGCAAGTCTGACAGCCTCGTGGACCGAAAACCCGAAGTCCCGAAGTCCCGAAATCTCCAAAGACAAGAATCGTAGTGGATTTTAAGGACAACAACTATGCTGTGGGACCGGAGAATAAGGAAACTGATTTTTCAGAATTTGAGAATTGAAATGATAAAAGGTTCGGAGTCACTACAAAATGAACTCCCGGGTGCCGAAAACCTGAAGTCCCGGGTACCGAAAACCTGAAGTCCCGGGTACCGAAAACCCGAAAACTTGAAAATCCCGAAATGCCGAAAATGAACGTTTCAAAGACCCAAAAATTACAGAGCCAAATGTGAGCTCAGAAAACTTATTTGAATCGAAATGTCTTTTTTTCTTGTTCGTATTGGCGTATAAATGTTGTGGATTGTTCATGAAGTTTTAATGGCCTGTTAAACTTTGAATTGAATTTCACAGTGCAGAGTTCAACGAGGATCAGGACTCCAGTTAACCAACATTGAGTATGGAATGGGAAAAGGTGTAGATTACCTCCGAAACAGGAGACGAACAGGAAGGAAAGGATGTCAATATGGAAGTGGAAGGATCGAAATCCAATGGGCACTGAAAAGAAAAGGATAAAGAAGGAAACATAATGAAAATCATTGAAGGATTGCAAAGAGAGGCCCAGGCTCGCCAAGCTGATAGCCGAAAGCTCATGAAAGTCAGGGATTGACAGGGTGTATTAAAATTAAAATTTTTGAAGAGCCTGAAAAGAATAGAGAGGAAACTCAAGAAGGGAAGAGACTCAAGTAAGACGAAGAGTCACAGAACCCCTGGGAGAAGAAGGAGATCAAGAAGCGTCAGGACTCCCGAGAGGAAAAGGAGGTCGAGGAGTGGTAGACGACATCTTAGTTGCTCCCAAAGACATTCCAGTAGGGGAACACGCAGTAGTTCGAGCTCGTCTCCTACCAGAAAGCACCAAAAATCTGGAAGGGATGAATTGAAAGGGGAAATCAATAAGATTAAACTGCCTATGTTTGATGGTGAACATAAGAAGGAAGAAGATGCCGAAATATGGTTGCTAGGTATAAATAAATACTTCCAACTACAGAATTATTCTGCCCATGTAGAAGGAAGAATTGCAATGTACCAGCTGAAAGGAAAACCATCCATGTGGTGGGATCAGTTGGTGTAGGTGCAACACATCAGAGAAAAAGAGGTCACGTGGAAGGAGTTTGAGGTATTTTGAGAAGAAATACCTGACCAAAAGATTCTATGACAGAAATATGAAGGAGTAATTTGAACTCAAGTTGGGCAGTATGACCATTGATGAGTATGAACGAAGTTTTCTAGAACTACTGAAGTATGTTCCATTCATCAAAGATGAGGCTGTTAAAATTCAAAGGTATCTGAGTGGACTGCCACCTTCCATTGGTGACAAGATTCAATATGATGATCCTAAGACTATGGAAGAAACAATAAGAAGGGCAGAATGCTTATACAAACAACAAAGAGAAAAGCCTACCTTTCGGAAGGCTTGGGATGACCAGAAGAGGTTTAAGAAAGAACAGAGGCAGAAGAGAAACATGCCACCCTTTTTCAAGAACAGCCCTTGGGGACAGTCATCTTTTAGAGACCCCAGGAAAGTTGAAGGGAGTGAGCAGATGCCAAGGTCTCCATCTATGGAGTGTTGGGGTTGTAAAGGGAATCATAGGTACAAAGACTGCCCCCATAGAAAAGACAAAGCAAGAACTAGCGATATTGTTCAGCAAGCTGAAATAGTGGAGGATATGGGCAACAGAATGCCGAGGATCTACGCAACCCTGGACAACAAATAAGCAGAATTTCAATCGCACATGATTGAAGTGGAAGGTATGATCAACAAACGACCACTTGTTATTTTAATTGATTTAGGGGCTAGCCATAGTTATATAGATCCTAGAGTGGTGAAAAGTTTGCATTTAACAAGAAGCAAACATGGAAAGTTTTGGTTAGTAAAGTTGGCCACAAGGACCAAGAGGAAGGTCACTGAATTGGTTAAGTCATGTTCAGTGGACATGAAAGGAATGAGCACTAAGGCTGAATTGAACATTTTTCATTTAGGCTCATACGATTGCTTAATTGGGATGGACTGGTTGGACCAGCACCATGCCCTTCTGGATTGTCGTAACAAGAGGTTTACCTCCCTGAACGAAGAGGGAAATCCAGTAACAGTTCAAGGAATTCCCAGAGCCATGGCTGTTAGGGAAATCTCAGCAATGTAGCTGAAGAAATAATACCGGAAAGGCTGTCAATTATATGCAGCTCGGGTGGAAGAAGCATCCCGAGATATAGTCTCGAATCTGGAAGATCATGAAGTACTCAAAGAATTCAAGGATGTATTTCAGGAGGTATCTGGACTACCTCCGAAGAGGGACATCGATTTTTCTATAAATTTGATGCCTGGAGCAGCTCCAGTTTCGAAGGCTCCTTATAGAATGAGTATGCCAGAGCTGAAAGAGTTGCAATTGCAGCTCGAAGAGCTACTAAAGAAGGGATACATTCACCCCAACGTGTCACCTTGGGGAGCCCTGGTCCTATTCGTGAAGAAGAAAGATGGGACGTTGAGACTGTGCATTTATTTCCGACAGTTGAATAAGGTCACTGTCAAGAACAAGTATCCTCTGCCAAGGATTGATGATCTTTTTGATCAGTTGAAGGATGCAAAAATATTTTCAAAAATAGATCTCAAATATGGATATCACCAAGTGAGAATAAATGATGAGGACATTAGCAAGACCGCCTTTAGAACAAGGTACGGTCATTATGAATTCACAGTGGTGTTGTTTGGACTGACAAATGCACCTACTGTTTTCATGTGCTTAATGAATGGAGTGTTCAAAGATTATTTGGACAAGTTTGTCATAGTCTTCCTGGATGATATCTTGGTGTATTCCAAGACAGAGGAAGAACATGAACAACACCTAAGAATGGTGCTGCAGGTGTTGAGAGAACACCAGCTGTACGCAAAACTGAGCAAGTGCTCATTTTACCAAAGGCAGATTCATTACTTGGGGCACATTATATCAAAGGAAGGGATCGATGTGGATCCTGAAAAGGTTGAGGCCATTCAAGAATGGTCAGCGCCAAGGAATGTGGCAGAAGTTAGATCTTTTATGGGTCTTGCAGGCTACTAAAGAAGGTTTATAGCCAGATTCTCAAAGATAGCTCACCCTATCACTTACTTGCAAAGGAAGGAGAAGAAGTTCTAGTGGACTAAAGAATGTGAGAGCAACTTCCAACGATTGAAGCAGCTACTAACCAGTGCTCCAATCCTAAATATTGCAGATCCAAATAAGGATTACGTAGTGTGCACATATGCGTGTAAGGAGGGGTTGGGAGGAGTTCTCAGCCAAGAGGGATTTGTAATTTATTATGAGTCCCGAAAGATGAAAGAGCATGAAAGGAATTATGCCACTCATGATTTAGAGCTAGCAGCAATCGTCCACGCCTTGAGGAAATGGAAACATTACCTCATGGGAAGGAGATTCAAATTAAGAACAGACCACAACGGTTTGAAGTATTTATTTGATCAGCCGACGTTAAATGCGAGGCAAACCAGATGGCTGGAGTTTCTGTGCGAATATGACTTTGATATCAAGCATATCAAAGGGAAAGAAAATAAGGTGGTTGATGCACTCAGCAAAAAAGTGTCTGAATTACATGCTACAACCATTAGCATGTACATGACTGAGATGAAAGAAAGAATTTTGGAAGCTACAAATATTGATTTACAGTACAGAAGTCTTGTAGCAAAGCTACAGCAGCGCGAGAGACCACAGACCAAGGAAAGTTACACATTGGGAACTAATGATTTACTTCTGTATAAAAACAGAGTGTATGTACCCAATGTCCGAGAATTGAAGCTAGCAATTCTAAAGGAGATGCATAACGTGGATTATGCTGGACATCCTGGATATCAAAAGACTGTGGTTGCAGTCAAAAGCCATTATTTTTGGCCGGGTATGAAGAAAGAAATTGTTGAATACATCGCCAGATGTATGGAGTGCCAGAAGGTTAAGGTTGAGCATAGACACCCAGCAGGGTTGTTGCAGCCTTTACCCATTCCTGAGTGGAAATGGAACATGGTAACAATGGATTTTATCATCGGACTACCTAGAACCAACAAGCATCATGATTCAATCATGGTGGTGGTGGACAAGCTTACTAAAGCCGCCCATTTTATTCCACTCAAAACCACCCACAGGGCAGCTGATATTGCTGATATCTTTTTAAAAGAAGTTGCACGCTTGCACGGAATTCCTAAGACAATTGTGTCTGATAGGGACCCGAAATTCACCTCGAATTTCTGGAAAGGATTGTTCAAGGGATTCAGAACGAATATGAACTTTAGTATAGCGTATCATCATGAGTTTGATGGTCAGACAGAGAGGGTGAACAGGGTAATAGAAGACATACTGAGAATGTATGTGATGGACAAACCATCAAGGTGGGAAGACTACCTATATTTGGTAGAATTCGCCTACAATAATGGGTATCATGCATCATTGAAGATGAGCCCAATCGAAGCACTTTATGGAAGAAAGTGCAACACTCCAGTGAGCTGGGATAATCTAGCTGATAGAGCAGTAGTTGGGCCTGAGCTGCTCAAAGAGATGGAAGATCAAATGATAAAAATTAAACAGAATCTAAAAGCTGCCCAGGATAGGCAGAAAAGTTACATTGATAGTAACAGAACCCATAGAGAATTCAAATTGGGTGACCATGTTTTCCTGAAAGTGAAGACTAACAGGAGTTCCCTGAAGTTGGGAAGTTGCGCCAAATTGGTAGCAAGATTTTGTGGGCCATTTGAGATCCTGGAAAGGATTGGGCCAGTTGCATACATGCTTGCACTACCTGCATCTATGATTGTACATAATGTGTTTCATGTTTCACTTCTTAAGAAATATGTACCTCATGTTAATCATGTTATCGATTGGAATGTGATTCAGGTGGAACCAGAAGGTGTCTTGCAAGTGCATCCTATGCGCATATTGGACATAAAAAACAAACAACTCTGAAATCGAGCCATAGAGCTTATAAAGGTTCAGTGGACCTGGTACGGTCCTGAGGACGCGACATGGGAGCATGAAGAAGTTATGCGGGCAGAGTACCCGCATCTTTTTGAAAATTTTGAAAGGCTTGCAGAGACAGTGTAAGTTGGACTGAGGACAGTGAAAAAATAAGGGAGGGGGATTGTAATGTCCCCAAGGCCGAGCCTAGTTGTAAATCTGATGTATGAAATGAATTGTAAATATGTGTTATAGGCTAGGGAGCCAAGTTTGTATAAGTCGGTGGGCTTATGTGATTGTTAGGCCAGAGAGCCTAAGGGTTGAAGGCCAAGGGCCTAATTTTGTACTTGTATATATGCAAAAACATTTAATAAAATTGTAAACACCACCAAGTGCAGACCGACCACCATGAATGAGTGAAGGGGGCCTGAGTTTCCACAGAGAAGGCAAGGGATTAGGGGCTAGAAGGTGGAAAAAGGGGCTAAGTGTTTAGCCTAGGGGGGGCTTAAGCCTAGGAATAATATCTTATTATTATTCCAAAAGAACATGTGCCATTTATATTTTTGTTATCTTAAGTTCCTGACCAAGGGAAGGTGATGCATGCTGGTGGAACGCATGCAGTCTCCAGGGCGACAAGTGTCGACCCTGGTGCATGTGAATAAAACAGTTTGGGTGGACCGTGAGGGGGGTTCGCTCTCTCATTCGAGCGGACTGCCTGAGGGTGTATGGGCTCTGAGCAGTACGACTGACCCGAGCTCTGCAGAAAAACCTCATATACCTTCTGAACTGAAAAAAATTGTGTATACCTCTGTACTGAACCAGAATCCTGTGATCGATTATGAAAGAGCCGGTTTCACCTCTATTTGAATCGAAAAAGCTCGTGTTGTGTCTGGAGAATCCTTATGCATCCACTGCCCGAGATCAAGCCTATGCGTGAGATCTCTGTCCCGAAGCCCCGACCCTGAGTAATTTTTCCATTGCTGAGCATGTGGAAAAAGCCGTGTCTGTTTTTCCATTGGTTGTGTGGCCTCGTAGTGTTGGACTGCGTAGGAAGTTTGTTGACCTGTGATCGATTCTCTCTAGGTGAGAGAGTGCGCAGTGGAAGGAGAGAACTCCTGGAAGGAACCCTGTAGCTGCCACAGAGCCCGGAGACTTCCGGTCTGGTTTGTTGTTGTAACCCAAGGCAAGGGAGGTTAGCAGCCGAAGGACTGTCCAGATGACAGAGAAGGTGTATACTCCTGGGGTGGAACAGGCATGTGGGGAATGAGGGTCTGTGGGCAGTGAGTGTGGGTGGTTCCTGGGAGAGAATCCCTTCCTGTGGTTGTGTGTTTTTTTCCCTGTAACCTCAGCCTAACCTAGGATTCCTTGTCTCGGGGTGGAGCTTAGTCCCAGCTCGGGGGAGACCCACTGTTGAGTTGATGAGCAGTGTGGTCTAAGGTTGGGAGGTTCGTGGAAGGCCTGCACTTGGTTGGTGGATTCTACCACTGTTAAAAGATAAGTATCTGATTATGTTTTAATCATGTTTTGCATGACTCTACTGCTTATGTTATCATGATTTTCGTTGTGTATATGAATTAGTATGAAATGTTATTGCTTGTTAATTATGACAGTAACTCATATGAATACTCTGTGTAGAATGTGTTTATTTGTCTAAATGCATGTGGATTATATAATACATGTATGAGTTATGTACCAAGTGGTGTTAAAGTTTCATTTTAAGAGCGATTAAGCCATGGTAGCTGAAAATGTGCACTACAGTTCCCGGCGCCATGGCTAGTGTCATCATTCTGCTGAGAGCTTCAATAACTAGCAAGAAAATCAAGGGAGACAATGGGCATTCCTGACGAAGACCCTGATGGCATTTAAAGAAATCTGTAGGGACTCCAATCATAAGTACAACCATGTTGACAGAGGCAACAATAATTTAGTATTATTGTTAAATTAACATATTAACATGTTAATATGTTAATTAGTGTGTTCATTAAACTATCATTCTATTAATATATTAATAAATTTGTAAATTATTTTAATATGATATCATTTAAAATTAATTTATTATCATTTAGTGATTAATTTAATTAACATATTAATATGTTAATGAACATAAGTTTAATATGTTTACATGGATAAGGATACACCTATTGGAAATGGGTACAATTAATGATCTTTTAATTATAAAATCTAATCTTATGGATAGAAATTGAAGATGCTGACATATTCTTCGTCGTCCTCCTAAATCAATGAATGGAATTTCATGTTCATAACTTCCTTGCATTTTTTAATACTTAATTTTCCTTATTTACTTTTTCACATTTACTTAATATGATTAATAATTTACTGCACTCACCATGGATTACCACTTTTATCTACATTTACTTAATTAATAAAAATTAATATGTATAAAACACCTCATTCTCACGTTAACATTTGTAATATTGCTGCACATGCTTCATTTTGGCCACGTTTTGATGGATGTGAAGGGGCGTCATAATGGATGCCACATTTGACTTGCGTTTCAATTAAGGAAGCATTAGTTAATTTTGGCCACGTTTTGATGGATGTGAAGCGGCCTCCTAATGGAGGCCACATTTGACGTGCTTTTCAATTAAGACAGCATTGATTAAGCTGGATGCCAAGTTTGGGAGGCATTTCAAATTTTACTCATGCCCACTCATGGATGTAGATTTGGCCTGCGTTTCCAAGCTCATTGATAAACATCACTCGACATTGTACCGCACCAAGGCTCGCATTGCTCTCAAGTCGACACTACACAGGGTGAAATTTTATCGACTCTCTTGAGATTTATTTTATGCTCATTGAATACTATTAAATAGCACAACATCCTTCTAAATCATTCATTTAAAGTTTATATGAATTTATATTGAATGGACAGGTGAGATGGATTCAAACTTGAAAACGTTCACCAAAGGAATACCTAATATCTGGTCAGAACGACGACCTCAGATTGTACCGTGTCAAAGGATTTGAAATTTTAAACAATTTATTGCTTCAAAAAAATTCATTGTTTTCATTGAGCAACTTGCTTCCTTTTATCATTATTTGTATTTCTTTGCGATGCTATTAATTTAATTAACCTGGCTGGTGTTGGATTCTTTAATTTTTTATTTTATTGAAAATTAATTGGTAAATTGTTTACCCTAAACTTAAATTGATTACATTTGCGGCTAGAGTCTAAATCTAAGTGGTTACGATCCCCAGTAGTTACGATCACTTACGTTGAATGTTACATCAGGATTTTTGTTTTAAATTGGGACTTACGAATTTCTTGAAACATGCCATTCTTGTTTTAAATTGGAATTGAAACGTATGCTTCTTGTTTTAAATTTAAATTGGGACTAATCAATTTCTTTAAACCTACACTTTGTTTTAAATTGGGATTTGTAAATTTTTTTATTTGTGCAGGGAAATGATTTTTAGAACTGAAGCTACCAATTATCTGAGGTTAGCAATATATAGGATTTCATAAATTAAGAAGAAAAATGTGTTGAGAAAATTGATTGATGGATATTGCTTTTTATTATTTATTTTGCAGATATTTTTAGAATCTAAAGAAATGATTAAACTTGGAAAGGAATTTTTGAACACATAAAAGGACATTCTTCACCAAAAATAATCTATCATAGGATGTAGGTGAAGATGATCCATTGCTTTTGGATTATGGTGATCCTATAGAAAATAACAACTCATCTCCATCTCTAGAGTATGCACTTGTAGATGTTGGACTTTGTTTGGATTGTGTTTGGATTATGGTGATCTTACAACAAATACCCACTCACCTCCACCTCCTTCTCTATAAACCTAGTTGGTTTCTCATTGACATCTAGCCATGGTAACAATCACCTTTATAATGAAATGCATACAATTATATAGCTGATGAGCATTAATATGCATATTTTATTTACAAACCCTAATTTTATCTTAAACCCTAATTAGGATTTGTAAATAAAATACCCCTATCTACGTCTATCAACCACAATTATGTGGTTATGATAGTAATTAAACTACATTATAAAACATAAACTACTTAATAATTAATTATTAATAATAATATTAAATTAACATAAAATTATGAAATTTTACTTTTTCTTGTGCTCGTTTATGTGATATTAAATCTAAATAAACTGAGAAATAAAAAATACAACTAAAAAGTCTGAATTTGGAAATCTAAACTGAAAAATAAAAAATAAAACTAAAGAGTCATAGAAAAAACAATTGGAAAATTTAAAAGCTATTTGATATTCTATAATAATAATAATAAATTAAGATAAATTATGAAGTTTTACCTTTATTTATTGTGTTGGTTTATGTGATATTGAATCAAAACTATTGAAATTTTCCATTACACTGAATTGAAAAATGAATTTGGAAATCTTGCCATCAAAAGAAACTGAAAAATAAAAAATATAACTAAAGAGTCTGAATTTGGATAATTATACTTTTTAAATAATGTTGAATACTTTTTAATATTTAAATTTGTATGTTCTGTGTTCCATTATAAAAAATATACTTTATTAAACCTTAAGATAGAAAGAAATTGCACCCGAAATAGTGAGGAGTACAGAAGCACAATTACATTGTATTCGAGGACTCCATTGTCGATCCTTAGATTGAAGGAGTGGATGCGGGCTAGGGCCTAACTTCGACCACTATTATTTAAAAAGTTTGTTTTTAAAAGTTGTATTTTTAAAACATTCCAAATAAACAAGTTAAGCCTTTTATTAAAACTTGTATTTTTAAAACATTCCAAATAAACCAGGTAAGCCTTTTGAAATCATAAAACATTTTCAGAAATGAAACAATAATGAGAGCAAAGTGGAAACCCTAACCTGGCTACAACCTTTACGAACTATGCGAACTTTGTTGTCTGCCTGTTCTTCTTAGTGAGGTGGTATGAATGCTTGTTGTTGATCCCCGTGCCTGTTGTTCTTAGGGCGGTGGTATGAATGCATGGTGCTGATCCCCTGCTTGTTGTTATTAGACTTATAAACCATTCATAACTGTTAAAACCATTAATTGTTAACTCGAGGCCTTATTAGCATTTATTAATAGCAAATGTAATACAAAATAGTATAAATGTAATACAAAATATGTCAAGTAAAATTTTGTATTTTCAAGAGGTTTAACCTTACATATCAATTTTTGTGTGACGAGGAAAATATACTATAATTTTTAATTTATAACCTTTGGATGGATTAATCCATCATAAGAGGAATGCCTATGGACATAAAAACTAAATTAAAATTCAACTAACTAAATTAAAATTAAAATTCACCAAAGGACACGAGCTACACAAATTCATGAAAAAAACAAAAGAAAACTAATCATAATCATAAGATGAGCTTACACCCAAGAGTATCCAATAATATAATAATTAAATTAAACTTTTTCCTTACCCCCAATAAAATAATATAATAATTAAGTGAATTAAAACTTACCAATGTGAAGAAAGGACACCTAGAGCTATGCAAACTCATGCCAAAAAAAACTAATCATAAGATGAACTTACACCCTAGAGTACAATAATTAAGTGAATTAAAACTTATCCAATAATATAATAACTAAATTAAACTTTTCCCCTTACCCCCCAATAATATAATAATTAAGTGAGTTAAAACTTACCAAATAATATATCCATGGAACATTGTTATAATAATGGTCACTTCAATAAATGGACATGTGGGCCCACATATATGTGAATAAATTATTTTTTATGTAATTAATTTATTGGTTTTTTTGTGATTCATTTCTATCATGTAAATTTATGTAAATTTTAGATGAAATATTTTGGTATATTGATATTGGTTTGAATGATATGTTTTAATGAATCAATAAGTACCATGCACATGATGAATAATTAGTTGGTTTACATGGTTCATCAATGAGTAACATGGAAATCACATATCAATAATTTTATGGTTATTCATGATCTTGTGTTGGAAATTAACTTGCATGTTAAATGTGCTATGTGATAGCTAGATGAATGTGATACTAAAGTGGCAAATTTTGTGGACATCTAATAAGAAATGACATGCTAGGAAGAATTATTTTGTTATTTATTCATTGGTTCAATTCATTTATATGATAATTGGGTGAGTCTAGGTTTTATAGGTAGCATGGTTGCCCCAAACTAGAATTTAAATGACAAAGATCTCATAACAACAACAACACTGTATTATGGTCAATGATAGGATGTTGAACCTAGTTCTATTTGGAGGGGTGGAAGTATTTCCCACCTTTTATCCTCTTAAACTTTGGAGTCGTGGGAGATTTGTGTTAAGATACATTCCCATAAACATGTGATGGTGACTGTCAATAGTCTACTAGGGAAGATTGGTCAAGGTAGTTGACACTTTCACTTACAGGTTCTATCTAGAGTTAGGTTAATATAGTTGATACTCCATCATAGTCCAACAAAGGAAAGTATAGGATGTGGAATATGGAAGTAGGTTAGGGAGGAATGATGTTTGAGTGTAGTTGAGAGTGTTGTTGTGATTTAGTGATGTAAAGTTGGTGCCTGACTTATTCCTTTTTGGGTAGTAAATGTTGTCTTAATTTAGTTATGGTGATCCATGTGTAATGTTCAAATCATATTTAAATGTTTTGACAAATGAATTATTTGAATAATATTCTTTAGTATGGATTATTGATTAATGCATTACGATATTTATTATACTTCTTGTTTGGTTATTCATATAGGAATTGTGCATTAGATGTGATGGTTGTTATCATTAGTACATGCAACAACTATGTTTGTGTCAGTTGCACTTACATACCTTGTACATGTATGCTAGGATTATTACGTTGTATACTACTTAATATAGTATCATTATTTATGTTGAATGTGTGCATGATTTTGTAGTGTAAAAGATTAAAATATTTTAATGTTACTTACTAGATTAACTGATTTATTTAAGGATTTATTATATTAATTTGGTAATGATAAAATATGATATAGTTAGATTGAATTGCATTTAGTAGTGTAGACATTCTGTCAGGGAAGAAATATTAGATAGCCATCATGGAAGGTTATTTTATTATTAGTTGACCTTCTTGAGGGGGGTCATGAAGGCAGTGAGACTGAAGGATAAAGGGAACATTGGATAAAGTAGAAGGGGTTAGGTGATCCAAGAGGATATGGAACACTCAAGAGGTCCAGGAAGATTCAGAACAGTTACAAAGGTCTAGGGATAATTTTAAGGATGGAAATTTGTATTAAAATGTAGAAACATGGGCTAATCTTGTTGGTCCTTAATATCCAAAATGTAAAATATTTGGCGATAGTTTTCTTAAAATATTCAAATTTCTAAGGATTTTATATAGTTTCTATAAACTTTTGGCAATTTTTAAGGTAAAATGATTTTATTCTATGGAATTTGGGAAAATCATTTTTAGAAAAATTGGAAATTGGGGAATATTTTTTTGGTATAAACCATGGAAAATTATCCCATTGGAAAAATTTAGCCCCTAAAATCATCTGTGCAGAGGTCTAGAAGTATTCATAAATGCTCAAAATTTGACCATCTCACATTCTCTTGAAAACTACATCATTGCGTAGAGCTCAGTGATAGATTTCCAACGGTGCAAAAATCATCTCAAATGGAGTTTGTATGCAAAAGTTATGGTTGGTCAAAGTTCAGGTCAAACTAGGAAAAAGTCAAAGTAAAAAGGGTCAAAGGTGACACATGTCATCATTGCAAGGGTGACACACAACATGACCGTACGATCATACGGTGTTGACATGGAAATACCCTGGAGCGCCACGTGGTACACTGTATGTCTACCTAAGCAGGTGACTTGGCGTCTATAAGGCACATGTGGACCAATTGTAGTTGGACACGTGGTAGAGATAGACCAGTGGGAGGTTGCCACATGGAAACCTCTCATTGGCCATTTATGGATAAGGTTTTTCAATTTTTTTTTAGAGTCTGGAGGATCGAACCCAAGTATCTCGCCTACCAAATTAATGAACTATCATTACACCATGCATTTATGAATTAACCATATATAGAACCATATCTATTTAAAGTTGCTAATTGAAATAGTTGGCGGAAAAAAGGGGTCAAGGGACTAGCTCTCAACCCATAGTATATAGTTATTATAACCATATATCCACGGGGGTATGTTTTAAAACCATGTTATGTATTACCACATGTAAACCTTCACGTAGGGTCTTGAACTATGGTTTACTACCATAGTATATTTTATACACGGTTTAAACAAAAAGCCATAATATATGGCGTGGTCGACAAGATTTGACACCGTGACTTTCCATATATTATTCCAAAGTTTTAACCAAGTGCTCCAAAGGAGCAGTTTGTTACAAACTCCAACAATATATATTTAATGATTGCTCAAAGTTTCGGGGTGGCAATTTAAGCCTGACACCCTATTTAAATGGTGTGCGGACCAAGGCATAGGAAAATAATTTGTAGAGTATAGATTGGGTCTCAAGGTTCGTGCCATAGGTATCAATACCTTTGGATTGCACCGTAGTGTATGCTAAGAGGTTCGTTGATGGAATTTTATGAACTTTATACTTATTTTTCTCAAAATTTCCCAAGGAATTCGATGGTGCACTGTGTTTCTGAGTTTGAGAAACATGTAAAGAGGTCATTGTAAAACACAAGTATTTGAGAATTAATAAATAGGTCTCTATTGGAAGAAGACCCGGAGACGTAGCCCAAATTGGGTGAAGTCCATTAACAAACTTGTGTATGTGGTTTTGATATTTTTGTTCTATTTTGCTCAGTTATTTGCAAGTTGTTTATCATTAAAGTGAATTTGGATAAATAAGTTAATTCACATGTATATTTCAAATGATCAAATGATCATTATTATTTCAAAGATCAAGTAGATGTGTATGTGTATTAAATAATAATTGGCATCTAAGGATTTTTTGGATCAATTTGGTATGAGATCCAGGTTTTGACAAGTGGTTGCAAGTGAATGCTTACAAGGGCCAAATCCAAGCAAGGAGAAGGAAAAATTACAAGTTATAATCCAAATATTGGTTCGAGAAGCTTTACTCGAAGAAGAGAGATGACTTCGCCAAGAAGGTTAGGTCCTTATAACTTTTGAGATGATTTCTTCAAGGCTTTTGATTTAATTAAATCCATGGTAGAAGAAATGTATGAGGGTCGAAAGAAGGCCAAGGAATAAGATACATTAGAGAAAGTTGAACCAGTTAAAGATGAAGGAGGAGGTGAAGGAGGTGGGCCTTCCGAACCACCCTCACCATATTCATCATCCACAAGTGAACATTCTTCACACAAAAATATGTCCACTAAGAAGACTTCTCATGCTCATAATTTCCCTTTATTAAAATTGGATGTTAAGTTCGAATTGATAATTTATGATGGAGAATTGAATGCAGAAAAGTTGGACAATTGGATCAAGTAGATAGAGGTATATTGCGGGGTGAAAAAGATCGTAGATGACACTAAAAAAATACAATTGGCTACTGTCTGTCTCGATGGTACAAACTTGATATGGTGGGAGAGTAAGACATAAGTTGATCTTGTTCAATAGGGTACAAAAATTTCTTCTTGGGATGAATTTATTGTTGTAATTAGAAAAAAAAAAAATCCATTGGCTTCTGTGCAAACAAAAATTATGGAATGGAAACATATCATACAAGGAACGGGGAAAAATATCCAAGTATATATGCAGTAATTTAAAAATAAAGAATTATCTTGTTAACCAAATATCTGAAGAAAATTTTAAGAAGTTGGGTTTGAAGATGAGACCTCATAAAAAAACATATCCATTAGGTTGGATATGTGAAGATGTTAAGTTGCAGGTGACGAAGCAGTGTAAGGTCATATTTGAAATTACATCCAAGATATTTGATGAGGTTGAGTTAGATGTTGTACCTCTTAACATTTGTGGCATTGTCTTGGGTAGTCCATATCTATTTGACAGGAAATCTATATTTTACCGCAAAGAGAATAAATACCACCTTTTCAAGGATGAGATTGAATTTATTTTCAGAGCTCATCATATCAAAACCAATGTTTCTTTAGTGATCATAGGGAAAATTAAGTTACTCATGAATGTAAGTAAATATTTCGTTTTCATGATAGTGAAACAAAAATAAAGATAGATATCTGATGCTTTATCAGATTGTAATCCAGATCATAAATAAGAGCTGGTAAAAATCATATGTAATTGTGATGAGTTATTTCAGGAACCTACAGGGTTGTCTCCTAATAGGGAGGTTGAACATGGAATCCATTTGCAACATGATGCTCCCTCTTCCTAACATTGGTATGTATAGATCATCAATACTAGAGAATTCAAAGATAAAGAAACAAGTTCAAGAATTGTTTGATAAAGGAATCATAAGGCCAAGTTCATCTCTGTGTGGATATCCTATTATTTTAGTTCCAAAGAAAGATGGCACGTGGAGGATGTGTATTGAATTTCAAGTGTTGAACAAGATTACAGTAAAGAACCATTATCTTCTTCCCAGAATTGATGATTACCATCAGATCAAGATTGCAGAAAGGGACATATGGAAAACTGCTTTCAAGACAAAGAAGGGCTTGTTTGAATGGTTAGTTATGCCATTTGATTCATGTAATGCACCTGTGACATTTATGAGGGTAATGAATTATATGTTCAAGCATTACATAGATGAATTTGTCATTGTCTACTTAGATGATATTTTAACCTTCAGTAGAATATGGGAAGATCATATAATGCATGTCAAGATAGTCTTTGAAGTCTTGAAGAAGGAGAAGTTGTATATTAAGTTGTCTAAATGGAAATTTGGAAAAACAATTCTGGTATATTTGGGTTACATTGTAGGGAATGGTCAGCTAAAGATAAATCCTTCAAAAGTAGAAGCTATTGTGAAATGGCCCAAGCCAACCACTACCACATAAGTCAGGAGATTCTTAGGAGAAATACAATACTGGAGGAAATTCATTGCTAATTTATGTTTCATAGAAACTCCTTTGCATGCATTAGAAAGTGTAAAATGAGTCTTTCAATGGGAAGGAAAACAACAAAAATCCTTTGAGACATTGAAGGAAAAGATCAACACTTCACCAGTTTTGGCTCTAGCTACTTTTAAAAGCGTTTTACTCCCTCATTCTAGCTACTTTTATAGTATCTAAAAAGAATAATAATCAGCTACACATCATCCTTAGCGAATTTTTAAATTTTCTGCTCTATTTTAATGCATGTTGAAAGAGCTAATTAAGGACAGCAAAAACTTCCTAAATAAACCTTGAAATCAACAGCACTAAATGAGTTTTAAATCATTCCTGAAGGCAATCATATATCAGCAGCTTAAACAGACCTGTTAGCAGTCCTAAAACTGTGGGAAAGCAGTCCTGTTCTTGTCCTTTCAAACAGTCCCAAATCAGACCTGAGTTGGACGGCCTAAGGAGCCACAAATTTCTTCATTCATCACTTGCATGCTCTGATTCCGAACTGAAACAGAATTCTTCAATAAAAACCTAAAATTTTGAAACTTAAAACATGTCTCGGATCTGCTCTGTACTGCTTATGGTCTAATATTTCTGTGTTTTTAAAATTAATCTATTTTTTTTTCCTTCTCAAAATTTAATATTCCGCCATCATTTGCACTACCATGCGCAGACTCCGAACTGAAACAAAATTCCTTATTTAGAACCTAATTTATAAAATGAACTAAAACATAAGATTGAAAAGATTGAACTCTGAGTAATCCTAGATAAACACGTACTTCCTAAAGCGGAAATCAAACGGAAAGGAAGCGGACTCGGACTTAATGCGTACATCATATGCTCACTGAAAGCGAACAGAAGGGGGAATAAAAGGGGCGAATGCCTATATAGAAAGCCTAACAGAATGGGGCGGATTGAATGGGGCAACCTGAACGTCAACCTGAATGAGGTAACCAGAAAGCTCACAGAATACGGACATCCTAAAGGGGACATACAGAAGGCAGACAGGAAGCATTGACTTAAAGCGAACAACATAAAGTGAACATCCCTCATACGGACACGGACTATGGACTTTGGACATCCACCATACGTACATAATGTGGCTGCCAAATGATAATTATCCTTTAAAATTCAATATAATTAGAGAAACAGTGCAAGACCCCAAGTATTTGAAATGCTACAGGAGCACATAGATAGGTTCGAACCTGCGCGGGCGCAAGTCAACAGATAAGTTGCAAAGCCCAACTT
>ML794450.1:285923-313534 GCA_009831015.1 Picea engelmannii | reverse complement strand
ACACACCCTTGTGACAAAACAGATTTGGTTCCAAGTCTGCAGTTTTTGTCCCACAATTTAAATAAATATCTTTAAGGAATTTAAAGATGAAAGACCAGGTAACTAGTAAATACCTATCAAGACGTTTGCAAAGTTGAAACCCTAGTAATTATTCACCGCCAAAGCCTCGTGTGGCACCTTCCGAGTTTATTCTGCTCTGAACAGGCGGCTCCACGGACCACCAGGCTAATAACTGTAACAAATTCTTCTCTGAACAGGCAGCTCCACCACTAGCATCTCTTGCCCTCTTTTCATTCCGTCGAGGGGAAATAAACACGAAAATTCAATATATGTAAACCGGGCCTTGGCGATTTAGAGATTTTCTGGATGGTCACTAGATAGTAGACTCTGTAGTTCTCACGAACGAACCAGACAAGTAACAAAGCTAAGATTTTAACCCTAGGCAGATGCCATACAATTTATACCAAGTGGGAGGGCCAAAATGTGGCTACCCAGTGCCCATATCACAAAATCTGGGCGAATTAAACCATAAACCCCGATTTTACCAAATGGCAAGGTGAAGAAGCTATCAGAAATTCCCATACTTCTAGAAATTTGGCTAATGGAAGCTTGTCCCTCCAAATTTCAGGGGCGAAATATAATTTTTTTTCCTTTATCTCTCCTAAAAACAAGGGCTAACCCTGTGCACGATTTTTCCCCCAAAATAAATTATGGGCTAATGATATAAGTTTTAAAAAATCACTTTAATACAAAAAAATCGCCCAATAAAAAATTGAAAGCCCCTAAATTTCGCCCATGAGCGAAATTTCACCCCTAAAATCATCTATGGTGACAAACAATTCCAAATGTTGTTATCTGAATGTCATTCGTAGTCTTGGTCAACGATGGTCATGGGCAGCCATGGTCACTTATGGATAAGAATTGGAAAATATGGTTAACCATTGTCAACCATGGTCATGGTCAACCAAGGTCAACCATAGTGAAGGTCATCCAAAGTGAACACCAACCATAATGAAGGTCTATAGAAGTTAACCATGGTGAAGGTTTACAGAAGTTAACCATGGTCATGGTCATGGTCAACCATGAATAACCATGATCATGGTAATCCAAGGTCAACCTTACTTAACCATGGTCATGGTCAACCATAGTGAACCTTTCCTTCCCAAAGTCAACCAAGTTCTACCAAACTTAACCATAGGCATGATCAACCATAATCAAGTATGATCATTGTAAATTATTGTATTAATACTTCAATAATGAATTACTACTTTAGTAATATATTTATTAAGGTATTGATACTTTAATAATGTATTATTAAAGTATTAAAACTTGTTTAATGTTTTAATTATTTAATATTAATGTTTTAGTGTATTAATATTAATAAATACATTATCAATAATGTATTTATTAATGTATTATTACTTTAACAATATATTATTTATGCATTACTTTATTAGAGTATTAATACTTTAACAATGTGTTGATGTATTAATTAATTAATAAATGCATTATTAATGTATTAGTATTTTAATATTTTACATTACACATTAATCATTATTGTATTAGTTAATTAATACATTACATTATTAATGTTTTTGTATTTATATAACAATATTCTAAAATAATTTTAATGTATTTTTATTTTATTATAATATTAATAATTTAATGATATATTATTTAGTATTGCAAATTAAAATATTTATTAATTTCATTAATACATTACATTATATATTCATGTATAAAAAATTCAAATTATACATTACATTAATTTAATTATATACTTTACATTATTATTAATCAATTAATACATTACATCATACAATAAGTTATACATTAATGTTTAATACTTTAATTTATAAATTATATTAATTTTTCAATACATTTAATAGGTTTATTTATTATTTTATACATTAATTTTTATATCATTAATATATTATTTAATTAATACATTAATGAATTATCCCATCAATATATTAATATATTATTACTTTATTAATGTTTTAATACTTTATTAATATATAAAGTATGTTTTGTTATATTAATATCATAATAATTATGATGATGATTAACGTCCACTAAAACCTAATTAAATAATATAATACTTCAATGTATTATAAGTGTATTTTTACTTTATTCAAGTTTTATTAATGCTTTATTATTTTAATATATTATTGTACTTTTAATGTATTATTATTTTATTTACCTATTGTTAAGACTTTATTAATATATTTATATTTTTACAACTTATTAATTAATTAATTAATACAATACATTAATAATATATTTATTAATTAAATTATTGTATCATTAATACATCACATTATACATTAAAATATTGATACTTTAATTTATACATTACATTGAGGTATTAATTAATCAATACATTAATACTTAAATACATTAATTTAAGGTTCTTTTACATTATTAGTATATTACTTTATAATTAATTTAGTGACTTATTTATTCTTTATTAATTTATTTGTAATATACTAATGTATTAATATTTTACTAATGTATGAAAAATGTTTTACTTTATAAATGTATTGTATTTAGTGTATTAATTTATTTTTGATTAATGTTTTATTTTTTTAATTAATTAATACATTTCATTATACATGAATGTATTAATGTAATGTGTGAATACTTATGAGTGTATATTACAATAATGTAAAAAATAATTAACAAATTAATTATGTAATTATATATTAATGGTTGTTCCTCATGCAGGTCGGCGTCAACTAGCAACAACTACTTTATAAAAGTGGTTGATATACGCCGATTGATGCCATTAGTTTGGAAAGGTGAATAAATGGCGTCGATCGACCTATATCAACCACTTTTATAAAGCGATTGTTGCTAGTTATAACATATGGGTAACTTGGTTATCAAAGAAAGCAAACTTGGTGAAGAAAAGAAACCTCTGGCTGAGAGGAAATAAAGCGATGGGAAGTGGAGGCCTCTATTTGAATTTTCACTAGTTTGGCCTCCTATTTGAACCTTGGCCTCCTATTAAAATACTCTATCTTTCTAGGTTTGAATGAAGGAGCGTGAGAATGATCCTTGAATAAGGGTTTTCCCCAAGATCTTGCATAAGACAAGTGCTTCCTTCCTAAAAAGCATGAATAAAATGAATGAGAAATTTTGTAAAAAATGACCATAAATGTAAAAAAAAATGTAAAAAATGAATGAGAAATTTTGTAAGAAAGCATGGGAAAGGAAAATTGTACTTTAAAGAATGTCAAGAGTCAAGTCATATCACTCATACACCCTCTTTTCTCTTCATGGTATCATGGCCTATTTGTTTCTTATTTAGCAACATTCTTTGTGGATAATATACTATTGTGTATTTTCTTTTATTTATGTCTTTTTATAACATAATCACACAATGGGAATCTTAAAAATCACACCATAATTTTATCTCATCATTGGGATTCATGCATTCACATAATTTCATTGTCTGAATAATACATAATTTAACATATTATAATCTAGGGGTCAAGAGTATTACATTAGTAATCTCCGGAGTTTGATTGGATTTAGAGGATTTCTTCTATAAGGAGGCCAGAAGAGGCCAATGTTAGAAACTCGGAGTAGTTGAGAGGAGACATCCAAAAAAATCCAGCCATGTCAAGGGTTGGTGTGACTAGGATTGGGTGTCATCCCCAAATGATTTTTATGGCTTAGATGCCCTTGGGGTGTGGTTTCTTAGATCACAAGCTAGTCCAGCAGGTAACAAACACCCTAGCAAACAAAAAAAGAGAGTATTACATTAATAGTTGAATCTTCTTTAAGAGCATAGTGTGTTATACAATAATATGTGGAAGTAAATCAACCTCAAATTTGAACATAGGTGGGGAGGATAACAACCCTTCACTTTAAATAAGAAATTAGTTAATTAATTCACATAAAACATTATAGCCTAAAAATACAACAATATAGACTGTTAAGATTTAACATATAATGTGATGGGTGTCTTAACATTGAAAGTTACTTGAATATGGAAATTGAGGTGAATTTATGTGTTACATGTATGTGAAATTACAATATATTTGTATTTTCTCTACATATAAAAAGTATAATAATTCAATTAGGATGGCTATCCAAAATGGTGTATTGATAAAAATAAACTCTTATGAACTTCATAGTGAAACAAGGTGTTGAAAAATTAGTAAAAAGTTGTGGGTTGAAAGAATTTGTACAAAAATATTTATTATATTACCAACTTTTCTAACTTCTCCAACTAAACCAAGTCAAATATGAAAATAAAAAATATTTATTACACTACTGGGCTTCTTAACCTCTCTTACTGAACCAACTCAAATCTCCAACCACTCTCTAAGAAACTTAATTATTCTATAAATATAATAAAAATTTTAACTTTAACTTTAGGGCAACAAAATCCCCACATGAAGATCGATTTTTACTAAACGATGGTTTTTCAAGACTATTTAACCAAACATTTCGTAAATAACTTTCATTTCGATTCCAAACATTTGTTAGGCAAGTAAAATAATTAATTTAAACACCATATTTCAAAACAACTGGGTGGAATAAATTTTTTACAATGTTGACACTAAAGTACAATAATTTGAAGAAGCCGTGAACCGGAGACCAGACTCATGGCGTCCCCACCAAAAAAAATGATTTTGGTTAATTGTTGATTTCAAAAGTAAATAATTTTTATTTCGATTATAAACATTTTTACAACCAGTACAATATTAATTTAAAACTTGTTTCTGAAGCAACTGGTTGCAGTAAACTTTTTATAACGGTGACCCAAAAGTACAGTAATTTAAAGAAGCCGTGGGACCGGACTCATGGCGCGCTGCAGAGTTGGAAGTTGAAATCAAAATTCAGCTTCAACTTTTCATAATGCTGATTCGAGACTGGATACACGGCGCGCTGCAGAGTTGGAATTTGAAATCAAATCCACTAACGAATTTGATAATTATAATCATTTTATTAAAATGATTATACCTTTTAATTAATTTTGATGATGAGTGTATCCAATTTTTCAGTGAAATTTGATCTAAGACTGGACTCATGATTAGCTGGAATTTGAAATCATATCTATTATGAAATTGAACGATTCTAACAATTTTATAAAAGAATTTCTATGGGTACATCGAATTTTTTTTATCATATTTAATGATTAAATTGTGTTGTAACTAATAATTCCTTGGTGAAATTTCATCCTTAATATTACATCATAAAAATGAAAACAAAATCATAATTAATTTTTTAAATAATTAAATTAGTAATCTTAATATTAGTATATAACATATATCCATAATGTATATTTAGTTATATCATAGAATTGAAAATAAATCAGAATTATTTTCAATGAAACTCACAACAAGAGAAAGCATGGTTGTAGCGTGGTTTCTATGGTTCGCGAGAGCTAAGAGCTAAGATCAGGGGTGGATCTGATCTAGGTAGGGCCTTTACCCGAGTTGAAGCCATGGTTTCCCATGACAGGTGGATCACATGTTTTTTTCGAGCCGTTAGCCATTACAACTATTTAATAATAGAGCGCAGTCGATGGGATGGAGAAGGAGGGAGAGCAATATCATGCCTGCTACGCAATGTTGCGTCGGGTGGATTATAAGTTGTCGAATTTAAAAGCATAGCATGCTACACAATATTGAATGTTGTGTTCAGTGGATTATAGGTCGTCGAATTTGAAAGCAATTTCATATCCGAAACACTAGATATTGACTGCTGAGAAAGACGAGGTGGATTAATGGGAAGAGGGGATCATTACGATAGATATCCTCATTAGCATTGAAGACTTTGTCGGGTGGTAGTAGTACAAGCGTTCAGAGGTCGAGGTGGTTCGGGAGTCGTCTAATAGGCCAGGAGGCGAAAATCGGGCCCAGGGCTCCCATCTGCCCATTTTTGAAAAGTTTCGAGGTGGAGGATGTCGTCAGGGTTTTATGTGAGTCATCCACTCCCGCATGCCAATTAATTCACTCAAGGAAGCGGGGGTGTGACTCCCAAGTCTTGCAAAATCACTTGCATGCAAAAGGAGGGTCTTCGTCTAAGGGTGTAAAAAGCTACATAAGCACAAGCCCAGGTGCTGGAAGGTGTGGAAGGAAAAATAAAAAATGGTGGTTGGCGCAGATGTTGATGTGGGAGATATTTCGTATTTTTTGGGGCGAACCGCGGTGGGATAGTTTAGGGGGAAGGTGGTTCACTTCTCTACCTTGAAGGGTTGGTTGGACGTAAACGCGTCTTTTTTTGCTAAGATATTGTCCCATATTCCATACCCTGGCTCGTGGATGGATTTTTTTAAAATCCAAATCGAAGGAGAATTTAGGGGAGATATTTAGTTGGGTATGGAACTAGGGTCGTCTGGTTTAGTTTTGAACAAGTGGCGATCAATTTTGACCCGGCCAAAGATGCGCTCTCACCCTAAAAAGTGTGGGCAATTCTACCCAACCTGTTGCTAGTGTTTTGGCATGAGGCCATTCTCTCCTCCATTGGAAATCAGTTAGGGAAATACATTGAAAGTGAGAATGGTTGGGAGTTAAAAACTAATAGGAGGCGGGCATGGCTTCAAATAGAAGTAGACCTAAGAGATGTGTTGTTGGATGAGATATAACTAGTTTTTGGTATTTTCTCTTGAACTAAAAGGATAGACTATTGGAAAGTACCTTTTAGATTCCATGGTTGTCATGAAGTGGGTCACTTGTTGGCTCAATGCCACAGGCCCCCTTCCGAGTTTATTTCGTTTAAAAAATCATGGAAATGGAAGGCCAAAGTAGAAGTTGTTGATATGAAAAGGTGGCGGAAGGGAAAATGGTTTTAAGAAAAAGTTCCTCGGTCTCTTCGGATATCTAGCCAGGTGTTTATTCCCTGGGAGCTCCTTTAGCAACTGTTTTTGGTAAGTCAACCTATCCTGATTTTAAAGCTCTGCCACTTTTAAATGATGATTTGGAGGCCTCGATGGAAGAGAAGTACAATTCATTGGACTCTAAAGTTGGGTGCTTTTTTTTTCGTCTCCCCCCTAAGTGGTCTTGTAGTAGGGCCAACCCGCCCTGTCATTCCGCTCCTGGGTTTGTGTTGTAACTTGTTCCCTCTCATTCCTACTTATATCCAAGGATCTGCCTCTTCTCGGAGCCTATGTCATCTTAACCTCCCTTGGTTTGTCCATCGTGCACTTTCTCCTCTAAATCTGTTTTAAAATCAGAATACTTGTTGAGGTCAAAAGTGAAGAAAGGATTTTCATAAGCTTTCATTGGAGACCTTGTGATGAAAAAGGGGGCGATATACCAAGTTGGAAGAAAATATCACTTGTCGCTAGCCCAGTTACAGGCTTTGAAGGACATAAAAAATGGAAAGCAAGCCATTATCGTTAGGGCCCTTGGAGTGGGGAAATCCCTAGTCAAAAGTTCGAAATAATCATTCTCTCTTTGCAATGCTCATGGGATAGGGGGTGCCTAAAAAATATAGACCCTCAAAAGACTTGTAGTAGATTGTAAAGAAAATATTCTCTTAATTCAAGAAATTGTGTGTTCGAGGGAAAAGGCGGTGGAAACCTTCAAACCTTAGTTATGGGACTGGTCTTTCTATGTGGTTGATTCGGTAGGTTTCTTTAAAGGTTTATTTTTGGTGTGGGGTCCAGAGTTAAAGTCTTCTTTCTCCATGATTACTCAATAAAGAATTTTGGTGGACGTGGAGGATTGCTCCCTAGTTTCTTCCTTTAGAATTGTTAATATTTATGGGCCTTATGTTGATAAGCGCCCCTTTTGGGAGGGTTGAAGTGATTTAGGATTCCTCTGGGCTTCTAATGTAATTATTGGAGGGGATATCAATTTTATTTTTTTGTTGTAACGTTCCCAGCCACCCAGGCTTGATCGCACCACTCAAAACTCTCTCTTTTTATAGCTTTGATACCACTTTGTAACGTTCCCCAACGCAACCGAGGGACATTATGGCGCATAATATATATATATATAAACAAAATTTCTACTAACTAAAGTAATTCTTTTACTGTTAGCCAATTTCCTGTAGATTACAACTACAAATTTATAATAGATTTAGCTATTGTCTATAACCATAAAACATATGCATCTAAAGCATGCTAATAATCAACATGAAATGCAACTTAACCACTCATTACAACAACATGTAAGTCATTCTCATTCACATAGAGTTCATGCACAACAATAAAACATGTAAATAACTCAACAACAAGATAAAACACTTATCTTTAACAAGAATGGTGCAACCAGCTGCTTAAGACGAACTTTCCACCCAATCTAGACTGGCTGTTCCAAATGTCAACAACTATTCACCCTCGAGCTGAGGCTAGTAATCCAAAAAAGAGGGTGGTCTCTCACAGTCCACTCGCAACTCATAAAACTCATAGCCCTTGACTAATATTCTTCTACATCTATCCTGATTTTTCTACCACCTCTCTTCCTCCTAACCTGCCCAACCCAACGAATGCACTATTCGTTAATCAAGGATAACCCAAGATATGTGCCATCTGTTTATCAGCGTTAACCCAAGGAATATGCCATTCATTTATCAGGGTCTCTCTGGCACAAGTAACTAGGAATATCTTAGTTGGGAACTCAAGGGAACTTGTTGCTAGGAAAACTACTAGCGAACCAACAACAAACACTTGTTGTTACAGTGCAACTCACTCTGGAGTTCACTCTTTGGGCTTGACAACCTGACTCTTCAATATTTAGCT
Source organism: Picea engelmannii (assembly GCA_009831015.1). Lineage (NCBI taxonomy): Eukaryota > Viridiplantae > Streptophyta > Pinopsida > Pinales > Pinaceae > Picea > Picea engelmannii. Next base: position 304,830 of record ML794450.1, on the reverse strand, counting down.
CCAAAATGCTCCAAATGTGTTCCATCTTACTCTAGAATTTTCTCTCCATGGTTGCACCTGCTCCAAGCTCTCTTCCCTGCTCTCTACTTTCTCTCTTGCACACAAAAACTTCTTGTCCCTCAATCAATTGTGCCAACCCATACGAATTTCCTCCCTTTGGCTTGCCTTTCTTGATTCACACTCTTCCTCAAGTTGTTGTACTCAACCCCCATGTTCCCAATAACTCTGGGATGTACCACTCACACCCATCCTCTTACATATATTCAATGATTGGATTTGGGAACCCTCAATGAGAAATCAGAAGGTTCATATACAATTAGCAAGTTTAGGAAAATGAGTTAAATTAATATACATGGGTATTTCCCCCTTGGACTCCTCTTGGCCATTACCCTAGACACTCCCCTCTCTTGTGGATTAGTTCAACCTCCATCTCTTGTTCATGTCCCCTTGGCAGCTGGCATCACATTTTTTTATTAAAACATAGAAATACAATTCACATATTACATTGCTTGGTCATAGCCACATATTATATCCACATAAGAATTAATTAAACTAGGGATTATAATGGGGATGTTACATTCCCCCTACCCTACAATTGTGTGCCATCCTTGGTGCACACACACACACACATACACACATATATATGCAAATTTACATCACAATACTTAGAAATATAAATGATGCAATTTAACAACTCCAACAATCAATATCTTTTTCCTCTCAACTCGCCGACCCAAGGAATGCATCATTCGTTTATCAGGGTTAACCCAAAGGGTATACCATCTGTTTATCAAGGCTAACCAAGGAATGAACCATTCGTTTATCAAGGTCCCCAATGAAGTTGGCTAGGACTAGTCCCAGATGTGGTTCGAGAACTCTAGCTTTCCAAAATGGAGCCTTGCATTCTTCTTTTTTCAAAATTTTCAAAAATTTATGGGTACTATTCCTGCATGTTTTCTTCATGCTCCCATGTAGCATCTTCAGGACCGTATCATGTCGATTGAACCTTTACCATCCCTATAGCTTTATTCCTAAGCATTTTGACCTTCCGATCCAAGATGCGTACTGGTTCCACCCAGAAATCTCCTTTGTGTTCCACTTGGATCACATTCCAATCAATTATGTGGTTAGGATCAGGTACATACTTATTTAATAATGATAGATGAAATACATTAAGAACTCTCATGGATGTAGGAAACGCTAGCATGTATGCAACTAGCCCTATATTTTCTAATACTTCAAAAAGGTCCACAATATCTCATTCCCAACTTTGGGAAAATTCCTAATCTTAACGAACTTCTCTTTTCCTTCACTTATAAACAAACATGTTCGCTCACTTTAAAATCTATAAAAACTTTATTCTTGTCTACATAACTTTTCTTCATATCCTGGGTAGCCTTTAAATTCTACTTTATCCTTATCATTTGCTCTTCCATTTCCTTCAACAAATCTGGCCCAACAACTTCTTTGTCTGTTGGATTATCCCAACTCACCGAAGTGTTACATTTATGCCATACAATGCTTCAAATTGACTCATTTTCAATGAGGCCTGATACCCATTGTTGTAGGAAAATTCAACTACATGAATATAATCTTCCAACTTTGATGGTCAATCCATTGCATACATTGTAAGAATGTCCTCTATTGGTAAAGATCTTGGTTGCAAGTGTGGGCCATCTGGGAGGTAACTATACAAGAATAGGGTTAGTGTGTCCATACAAAATGGATTATGAGAGAGTGGTATCACTATGATCATTTCAAAGAGAGAAATCCAATGGGATAGGTCCCAAATAAGGGTATTGGGGAGGGTGGGTGCATCCACAGAAAAAAGACTCGTGAGAGAGGGGTACCATGACAATAAGTGTGAATAATAATACAATGAAAGAATTCCCAAATTCTTAATATTTTAAATTATGTAGGAATTTCACGACCTCATACTTGTATGCAGGAATCAGGGTTGCACACATTGAATGTGCAAAATTTATGCTATGTTTATGTTTTGTTCTATTTCGATAGCAAGGGTTATTAGGGTTTTGAGGTTCCTACAAACAAGGGATTACCCTGTGCTACATCTCTTTGATATATTAGTGGGGTCCAACAGTAGTATTTGACCCAATATCTCAAGGCTCTAACTAAGAAGGCTCAATCGTACCCTTAACCGTACTACCTAATTATCTAGGTATGCGAGATTAGTCTTCTTGAATGTTGTTCTCAATGCCACTAAAATAGTCAAGAAGTCGACTGGTTGATCTACAGTTGGTTTCAAGAAATCTATGGTATTTCCTATATACCCAAGGGTACATGGGAGTGAATGGTTGTGTATATATGATTTCTAATGCGATACTACTCAATGGGGTACCAACATGGGATACAAAGGTCTCCAACTAGGTGAAACATTGTGTTTTGAGTAACCATGTGAAACTTTATGTATTTCCTGTATGTATTCTTTCGTAACCCCAATTTTCCTTGGTGAATGATAAATCATTGTTCTTTAAAGATGGCGACACATGTATCTAGCCTGAAAAAAATTGTTTTTTAAAATATGTAGAGGAAAGCACTCTGACAAAATTTGCAAGGTACTAGAAGAAAATATGCAGAGAAGAACATACGATTTTTTTCTCAAATGTTAGCAAAAAGAATAAAAATGTAAGCACAATGAAATAATTGATCAAAAAATGATACATTTATTAGATCAAGAGCAAAGTTTAGTTGCCTTTTTGAGGGGACAACCTACAACAGAACGAATTTCCTCCCTTTGGCTTTCCTTTATTGACTCACACTCTTCCTCAAGTTGTTGTACTCAACCCCCATGTTCACAATAACTCTGGGATGTGACCACTCACACCCACCCTCTTACATATATTCAATGATTGGATTTGGTAACCCTCAATGAGAAATCATAAGGTTCATATACAATTAGCAAGTTTAGGAAAATGAGTTAAATTAATATACATGGGTATTTCCCCCTTGGACTCCTCTTGGTAATTACCCTAGACACTCCCCTCTCTTATGGATTAATTCAACCTCCATCTCTTGTCCATGTCCCCTTGGCAGCTAGCATCACATTTTGTTATTAAAACATAGAAATATATTTCGCATATTACATCGCTTGGTCGTATCCACATATTATATCCACATAAGAATTAATTAAACTAGGGATTATAATGGGGATGTTACATTCCCCCTACCCTACAATTGTGTGCCATCCTTGGTGCACACACACACACACACACACACACACACATATATATGCAAATTTACATCACAAAACTTAGAAATACAAATGATGGAATTTAACAACTCCAACTATCAATATCTTTTTCCTCTCAACTCGCCGACCCAAGGAATGCACCATTCGTTTATCAGGGTTAACCCAAAGGGTGTACCATCTGTTTATCAAGGCTAACCAAGGAATGAGCCAATCGTTTATCAAGGTCCCCAATGAAGTTGGCTAGGATTATTCCAAGATGTGGTTCGAGAACTCTAGCTTTCCAAAATGAAGCCCTCCATTCTTCCTTTTTCAAATTTTTCAAAAATTTATGGGTACTATTCCTGCATGTTTTCTTCATTCTCCCATGGAGTATCTTTAGGACCGTAGCATGTCGATTGAACCTTTACCAGCCCTATGGATTTATTACTGAGCATTTTGACCTTCTGATCCAAGATGTGTACTGGTTTCACACGGAAATCTCCTTCGTGTTCCACTTGGATCACATTCCAATCAATTATGTGGTTAGGATTAAGTACAAACTTATTTAATAATGATAGATGAAATACATTATGAACTCTCATGGATGCAGGAAACACTAGCATGTATGCAACTGGCCCTATATTTTATAATATTTCAAAAAGGTCCACAATATCTCACTCCCAACTTTGGGAAAATTCCTAATCTTAACAAACTTCTCTTTTCCTTCACTTTCAAACAAACACGTTCTCCCACTTTAAAATCTCTAAAAATTTTATTCTTGTCTACATAATTTTTCTTCATATCCTAGGTAGCCTTTAAATTCTGCTTTATCCTTATTATTTGCTCATCCATTTCCTTCAACAAATCTGGCCCAACAACGGCTTTGTCTATTGGATTATCCAACCTCACCGAAGTGTTACATTTTATGCCATACAATGCTTCAAATTGACTGATTTTCAAAGAGGCCTGATGCCCATTGTTGTAGGAAAATTCAACTACATGAATATAATCTTCCAACTTTGATGGTCAATCCATCGCATACATTGTAAGCATGTCCTCTATTGGTAAAGATCTTGGTTGCAAGTGTGGGCCATCTGGGAGGTAACTATACAAGAATAGGGTTAGTGGGTCCATACAAAATGGATTATGAGAGAGTGGTATCACTATGATTAGTTCAAAGAGAGAAATCCAATGGGATAGGTCCCAAATAAGGGTCTTGGGAAGGGTGGGTGCATCCACAGAAAAAAGACTCATGAGAGAGGGGTACCATGACAATAAGTGTGAATAATAATACAATGAAAGAATTCCCAAATTCTTAATATTTTAAATTATGTAGGAATTTCATGACCTCAGACTTGTATGCAAGAAGCAGGGTTGCACACCCTAAATGTGCAAAATTTATGCTATGTTTATGTTTTGTTCTATTTCGATGGCAAGGTTTACTAGGGTTTTGAGGTTCCTACGAACAAGGGATTACCCTGTGCTACATCTCTTTGATATATTAGTGGGGTACAACAGTAGTATTCGACCCAATATCTCAAGGCTCTAACTAAGAAGCCTCAATCGTACCCTTAACCGTACTACCTAATTATCTAGGCATGCGAGAGTAGTCTTATTGAATGTTGTTCTCAGTGCCACTAAAGTAGTCAAGAAGTCGATTGGCTGATCTATAGTTGGTTTCAAGAAATCTATGTGATTTCCTATATACCCGAGGGTACATGGGAGTGAATGGTTGTGTACATGTGATTTCTAGTGCGATACTACTCAATGGGGTACCAACATGGGATACAAAGGTTTCCAACTAGGTGAAACATTATGTTTTGAGTAACCATGTGAAACTTTATGTATTTCCTGTATGTATTCTTCCGTAACCCCAATTTTCATTGTTGAATGATAAATCATTATGCTTTAAAGATGGCGACACACGTATCTAGCCTGAAAAAAATTGTTTTTTAAAATCTGTAGAGGAAAGCACTCTGACACAATTTGTAAGGTACCAGAAGAAAATATGCAGAGAATAACATACGATTTTTTTCTCAAATGTTAGGAAAAAGAATAAAAAAGTAAGCACAATGAAATAATTGATCAAAAAATGATACATTTATAATATCAAGAGCAAAGTTCAGTTGTCTTTTTGAGGGGACAACCTACAACTGATCGAATTTCCTCCCTTTGGCTTGCCTTTCTTGACTCACACTCTTCCTCAAGTTGTTGTACTCAACCCCCATGTTCCCAATAACTCTGGGATGTGACCACTCACACCCACCCTCTTACATATATTCAATGATTGGATTTGGGAACCCTCAATGAGAAATCAGAAGGTTCATATACAATAAGCAAGTTTAGGAAAATGAGTTAAATTAATATACATGGGTATTTCCCCCTTGGACTCCTCTTGACCATTACCCTAGACACTCCCCTCTCTTGTGGATTAATTCAACCTACATCTCTTGTCCATGTCCCCTTGGCAGCTGGCATCACATTTTCTTATTAAAACATAGAAATACAAATCGCATATTACATCGCTTGGTTGTAGCCACATATTATATCCACATATTAAGAATTAATTAAATTAGGGATTATAATGGGGATGTTAGGTTCCCCCTACCCTACAATTGTGTGCCATCTTTGGTGCACACAGACACACACACACATATATATGCAAATTTACATCACAATACTTAGAAATACAAATGACGCAATTTAACAACTCCAACCATGAATATCTTTTTCCTCTCAACTCGACGACCCAAGCAATGCACCATTCATTTATCAGGGTTAACCCAAAGGGTGCACCATCTGTTTATCAAGGCTAACCAAGGAATGAGCCATTTGTTTATCAAGGTCCCCAATGAAGTTGGCTAGGACTAGTCCCAGATGTGGTTCGAGAACACTAGCTTTCCAAAATGGATCCTTGCATTCTTCCTTTTTCAAAATTTTCAAAAATTTATGGGTACTATTCTTGCATGTTTTCTTCATGATCCCATGTAGCATCTTCAGGACCATAGCATGCCGATTGAACCTTTACCAGCCCTATGTCTTTATTCCTAAGCATTTTGACCTTCCGATCCAAGATGCGTACTGGTTCCACCCAGAAATCTCCTTCGTGTTCCACTTGGATCACATTCCAATCAATTATGTGGTTACGATCAGGTACATGCTTATTTAATAATGATAGATGAAATACATTATGAACTCTCATGGATGCAGGAAACGCTAGCATGTATGCAACTAGACCTATATTTTCTAATATTTCAAAAAGGTCCACAATATCTCACTCCCAACTTTGGGAAAATTCCTAATCTTAACGAACTTCTCTTTTCCTTCTCTTTCAAACAAACATGTTCTCCCACTTTAAAATCTCTGAAAACTTTATTCTTGTCTACATAAATTTTCTTCATATCCTGGGTAGCCTTTAAATTCTACTTTATCCTTATCATTTGCTCTTCCATTTCCTTCAACAAATCTGGCCCAACCACTGCTTTGTCTGTTGGATTATCTCAACTCACCGAAGTGTTACATTTTATGCCATACAATGCTTCAAATTGACTCATTTTCAATGAGGCCTGATACCCATTGTTGTAGGAAAATTCAACTACATGAATATAATCTTCCAACTTTGATGGTCAATCCATCACATACATTGTAAGCATGTCCTCTATTGATAAAGATCTTGGTTGCAAGTGTGCGCCATCTTGGAGGTAACTATACAAGAATAGGGTTAGTGGGTCCATACAAAATGGATTATGAGAGAGTGGTATCACTATGATTAGTTCAAAGAGAGAAATCAAATGGGATAGGTCCCAATTAAGGGTGTTGGTGAGGGTGGGTGCATCCACAGAAAAAAGACTCGTGAGAGAGGGGTACCATGACAATAAGTGTGAATAATAATACAATGAAAGAATTCCCAAATTCTTAATATTTTAAATTATGTAGGAATTTCACGACCTCAGACCTGTATGAAAGAAGCAGGGTTGCACACCCTGAATGTGTAAAATTTATGCTCTGTTTATGTTTTGTTGTATTTCGATGGCAAGGGTTACTAGGGTTTTGAGGTTCCTACGAACAAGGGATTACCCTGTGCTACATCTCTTTGATATATTAGTGGGGTCCAACAGTAGTATTCAACCCAATAACTCAAGGGTCTAACTAAGAAGGCTCAATCCTACCCTTAACCGTACTACCTAATTATCTAGGTATGCGAGAGTAGTCTTCTTGAATGTTGTTCTCAGTGCCACTAAAGTAGTCAAGAAGTCGATTGGTTGATCTATAGTTGGTTTCAATAAATCTATGGGATTTCCTATATACCCGAGGGTACATGGGAGTGAATGGTTGTGTACATGTGATTTCTAATGCGATTCTACTCAATGGGGTACCAACATGGGATACAAAGGTTTCCAACTAGGTGAAACATTGTGTTTTGAGTAACCATGTGAAACTTTATGTGTTTCCTGTATGTATTCTTTCGTAACCCCAGTTTTCCTTGTTGAACGATAAATCATTGTGCTTTAAAGATGGCGACACACATATCTAGCCTGAAAAAAATTGTTATTTAAAATCTGTAGAGGAAAGCACTTTGACACAATTTGTAAGGTACCAGAAGCAAATATGCAGAGAAGAACATACAATTTTTTTCTCAAATGTTAGCAAAAAGAATAAAAAAGTAATCACAATGAAATAATTGATCAAAAAATGATACATTTATTATATCAAGAGCAAAGTTCAGTTGCCTTTTTGAGCGGACAACCTACAACAGAAAGAATTTCCTCCCTTTGGCTTGCCTTTCTTGACTCACACTCCTCCTCAAGTTGTTGTACTCAACCCCCATGTTCCCAATAACTCTGGGATGTGACCACTCACACCCACCCTCTTACATATATTTTATGACTAGATTTGGGAACCCTCAATGAGAAATCAGAAGGTTCATATACAATTAGCAAGTTTAGGAAAATGAGTTAAATTAATATACATGGGTATTTCCCCCTTGGACTCCTCTTGACCATTACCCTAGACACTCCCCTCTCTTGTGGATTAATTCAACCTCCATCTCTTGTCCATGTCCCCTTGGAAGCTAGCATCACATTTTGTTATTAAAACATAGAAATACAAATCGCATATTACATCGCTTGGTCGTAGCCACATATTATATCCACATATTAAGAATTAATTAAACTAGGGATTATAATGGGGATGCTAGATTCCCCCTACCCTACAATTGTGTGCCATCCTTGGTGCACACAGACACACACACACACATATATATGAAAATTTACATCACAATACTTAGAAATACAAATGATGCAATTTAACAACTCCAACCATCAATATCTTTTTCCTTTCAACTCATCGACCCAAGCAATGCACCATTCGTTTACCAGGTTTAACCCAAAGGGTGTACCATCTGTTTATCAAGGCTAACTAAGGAATGAGCCTTTCGTTTATCAAGGTCCCCAATGAAGTTGGCTAGGACTAGTCCAAGATGTGGTTCGAGAACACTAGCTTTCCAAAATGGAGCCTTGCATTCTTCCTTTTTCAAAATTTTCAAAAATTTATGGGTACTATTCCTGCATGTTTTCTTCATGCTCCCATGTAGCATCTTCAGGACCATAGCATGTCAATTGAACCTTTACCATCCCTATGGATTTATTCCTAAGCATTTTGACCTTCCGGTCCAATATGCGTAGTGGCTCCACCCGGAAATCTCCTTTGTGTTCCACTTGGATCACATTCTTATTTAATAATAATGATAGATGAAATACATTATGAACTCTCATGGATGCAGGAAACGCTAGCATGTATGCAACTAGCCCTATATTTTCTAATATTTCAAAAAGGTCCACAATATCTCACTCCCAACTTTGGGAAAATTCCTAATCTTAACGAACTTCTCTTTTCCTTCACTTTCAAACAAACATGTTCTCCCACTTTAAAATCTCTTAAAACTTTATTCTTGTCTACATAAATTTTCTTCATATCCTGGGTAGCCTTTAAATTCTACTTTATCCTTATCATTGGCTCTTCCATTTCCTTCAACAAATCTGGCCCAACAACTACTTTGTCTGTTGGATTATCTCAACTCACCGAAGTGTTACATTTTATGCCATACAATGCTTCAAATTGACTCATTTTCAATGAGACCTGATACCCATTGTTGTAGGAAAATTCAACTACATGAATATAATCTTCCAACTTTGATGGTCAATCCATCGCATACATTGTAAGCACGTCCTCTATTGGTAAAGATCTTGGTTGCAAGTGTGGGCCATCTTGGAGGTAACTATACAAGAATAGGGTTAGTGGGTCCATACAAAATGGATTATGAGAGAGTGGTATCACTATGATTAGTTCAAAGAGAGAAGTCCAATGGGATAGGTCCCAATCAAGGGTGTTGGTGAGGGTGGGTGCATCCACAGAAAAAAGACTCGTGAGAGAGGGGTACCATGACAATAAGTGTGAATAATAATACAATGAAAGAATTCCCAAATTCTTAATATTTTAAATTATGTAGGAATTTCAGGACCTTAGACCTGTATGCAGGAAGCAAGGTTGCACACATTGAATGTGAAAAACTTATGCTCTGTTTATGTTTTGTTCTATTTCGATAGCAAGGGTTACTAGGGTTTTGAGGTTCCTACGAACAAGGGATTACCCTGTGCTACATCTCTTTGATATATTAGTGGGGTCCAACAATAGTATTCGACCCAATATCTCAAGGGTCTAACTAAGAAGGCTCAATCGTACCCTTAACCATACTACCTAATTATCTAGGTATGCGAGAGCAGTCTTCTTGAATGTTGTTCTCAATGCCACTAAAGTAGTCAAGAAGTCGATTGGTTGATCTACAGTTGGTTTCAAGAAATCTATAGGATTTCCTATATACCCGAGGGTACATGGGAGTGAATGGTTGTGTACATGTGATTTCTAATGTGATACTACTGAATGGGGTACCAACATGGGATACAAAGGTTTCCAACTAGGTGAAACATTATGTTTTATGTAACCATGTGAAACTTTATGTATTTCCTGTATGTATTCTTCCGTAACCCCAGTTTTCCTTGTTGAACGATAAATCATTGTGCTTTAAAGATGGCAACACACGCATCTAGCCTCAAAAAAATTGTTTTTTAAAATTTGTAGAGGAAAGCACTCTGACACAATTTGTAAGGTACTAGAAGCAAATATGCAGAGAATAACATACGTTTTTTTTTCTCAAATGTTATCAAAATGAATAAAAAAGTAAGCACAATGAAATAATTGATCAAAAAATGATACATTTATTATATCAAGAGAAAAGTTCAGTTGCCTTTTTGAGGGGACAACCTACAACAGAACGAATTTCCTCCCTTTGGCTTGCCTTTCTTGACTCACACTCTTCCTCAAGTTGTTGTACTCAACCCCCATGTTCCCAATAACTCTGGGATGTGACCACTCACACCCACCCTCTTACATATATTCAATGATTGGATTTGGGAACCCTCAATGAGAAATCAGAAGGTTCATATACAATTAGCAAGTTTAGGAAAATGAGTTAAATTAATATACATGGGTATTTCCCCCTTGGACTCCTCTTGGCCATTACCCTAGACACTCCCCTCTCTTGTGGATTAATTCAACCTCCATCTCTTGTCCATGTCCCCTTGGCAGCTGGCATCACATTTTGTTATTAAAACATAGAAATACAATTCGCATATTACATCGCTTGGTCGTAGCCACATATTATATCCACATATGAATTAATTAAACTAGGGATTATAATGGGGATGGTACATTCCCCCTACCCTACAATTGTGTTCCATCCTTGGTGCACACACACACACACACACACACACACACACACACATATGCAAATTTACATCACAATACTTAGAAATACAAATGATGCAATTTAACAACTCCAACCATCAATATCTTTTTCCTCTCAACTCGTTGACCCAAGGAATGCACCATTCGTTTATCAGGTTTAACCCAAAGGGTGCACCATTTGTTTATCAAGGCTAACCAAGGAATGAGCCATTCATTTATCAAGGTCCCCAATGAAGTTGGCTAGGACTAGTCCGAGATGTGGTTCGAGAACTCTAGCCTTCCAAAATGGAGCCTTGCATTCTTCCTTTTTCAAAATTTTCAAAAATTTATGGGTACTACTCCTGCATGTTTTCTTCATGCTCCCATGTAGCATCTTCAGGACCGTAGCATGCCGATTGAACCTTTACCAACCCTATGGCTTTATTCCTGAGCATTTTGACCTTCCGGTCCAAGATGCGTACTGCTTCCACCCGAAAATCTCCTTCATGTTCCACTTGGATCACATTCCAATCAATTATGTGGTTAGGATTAGGTACATACTTATTTAATAATGATAGATGAAATACATTATGAACTCTCATGGATGCAGGAAACGCTAGCATGTATGCAACTGGCCCTATATTTTCTAATATTTCAAAAAGGTCCACAATATCTCACTCCCAACTTTGGGAGAATTCCTAATCTTAACGAACTTCTCATTTCCTTCACTTTCAAACAAACATGTTCTCCCACTTTAAAATCTCTGAAAACTTTATTCTTGTCTACATAACTTTTCTTCATATCCCGGGTAGCCTTTGAATTTTACTTTTTCCTTATCATTTGCTCTTCCATTTCCTTCAACAAATCTGGCCCAACATTTGCTTTGTCTATTGGATTATCCCAACTCACCGAAGTGTTACATTTTATGCCATACAATGCTTCAAATTGACTCATTTTCAATGAGGCCTGATGCCCATTGTTGTAGGAAAATTCAACTACATGAATATAATCTTCCAACTTTGATGGTCAATCCATCGCATACATTGTAAGCATGTCCTCTATTGGTAAAGATCTTGGTTGCAAGTGTGGACCATCTAGGAGGTAACTATACAAGAATAGGGTTAGTGGGTCCATACAAAATGGATTATGAGAGAGTGGTATCACTATGATCAGTTCAAAGAGAGAAATCCAATGGGATAGGTCTCAAATAAGGGTGTTGTGGAGGGTGGGTGCATCCATAGAAAAAAGACTCATGAGAGAGGGGTACCATGACAATAAGTGTGAATAATAATACAATGAAAGAATTCCCAAATTCTTAATATTTTAAATTATGTAGGAATTTCAGGACCTTAGACCTGTATGTAGGAAGCAGGGTTGCACACACTGAATGTGCAAAATTTATGCTTTGTTTATGTTTTGTTCTATTTCTATAGCAAGGGTTACTAGGGTTTTGAGGTTCCTACGAACAAGGGATTACCATGTGCTACATCTCTTTGATATATTAGTGGGGTCCAATAGTAGTATTCGAACCAATATCTCAAGGGTCTAACTAAGAAGGCTCAATCATACCCTTAACCGTACTACCTAATTATCTAGGTATGCGAGAGCAGTCTTCTTGAATGTTGTTCTCAATGCCACTAAAGTAGTCAAGAAGTCAATTGGTTGATCTACAGTTGCTTTCAAGAAATCTATGGGATTTGCTATATATCCGAGGGTACATGGGAGTGAATGGTTGTGTACATGTGATTTCTAATGTGATACTACTCAATGGGGTACCAACATGGGATACAAAGGTTTCCAACTAGGTGAAACATTATGTTTTGAGTAACCATGTGAAACTTTATGTATTTCCTGTATGTATTCTTCCGTAACCCCAGTTTTCCTTATTGAACGATAATTCATTGTGCTTTAAAGATGGCAACACACGTATCTAGCCTGAAAAAAATTGTTTTTTAAAATCTGTAGAGGAAAGCACTCTGACACAATTTGTAAGGTACCAGAAGAAAATATGCAGAGAAGAACATACAATTTTTTTCTAAAATGTTATCAAAATGAATAAAAAAGTAAGCACAATGAAATAATTGATCAAAAAATGATACATTTATTATATCAAGAGAAAAGTTTAGTTGCCTTTTTGAGTGGACAACCTACAACAGAACAAAGTTCCAATACAAATGAATTCACAAAGAAATCTTTTCCATTCTTTCTACCCCTTTTTATACTATTTCTATCTTCTAGAGAACATTCTATAGGAAGAACTTTATAGAGGCAGAACCTTCTAGTAAGTCTTCTTACATTAGACGTGTTCACATTATTACATAGGACTTATTTATTATTAAATGTCTTTATTACATAGAAAAACATATTATTTTATCTACTTGAGGGGTTATGGCAGTTAGGACCCTAACATGTTGGTATATAGAGATGCACATCCATAAGGGAGAAACACATAAAAATATAACTTTGTATTTTATTAATGAAGGAGGTTTAAGATACATAACTATCCTTTTTTTTACATGTTATATAATAAGTTATTGATTACCTTTTAATCAATTTATGATTAATATGGATTATTAATATTAACTGTGATCCTTTTAACATTAAGACTCTTAGTAACATCCTATTGAGTGTTACAATTCTAACAACTTTAAAATGTAACCTTGTAAAAATGTTAATAGTCTTATGTATTCTTTACCTACTTTCTCAAACCAAGAAAAGATTCAATGCGCTAATGATGAATGTTATTTTCTAGTGAATAGGATGAATGGAGCTAAAAGGAATGTATTGATAGAAATTCATAGGTTTTTGGTAACATTTGTTGTTGAGTAGACATGTAAAATAAAAATTAAGACACTTTAAAAATATGATGTTAAGAATGTTAACTTCTTTCATAGAGATGAATGAAGTGTTTTTTATTTTAAGGTAGATTGAACATTTTTCTAAAAGGATAGCCAATTGAATCATCAATGAATCATTTGTGGTAATCTTGACTAGAAAGATCAACTATATATGGTACTTGAAGCTTGATGAAACATAGAACAAGTCAACATAAACAAATGCAAAGTTATTGCCCATTAGTGTTCCATGTTTTGTTGTGTAAAACCTCCCATTGAACTTTAGTTTGTATTGGGCGAGGACCAACTCTGTAAATTTAATGATGCAATGTACTTTATTCTTAGAAAACCATTATTTAATTGAGTGCTAGAGAGCCAAAAGACATACTTCACTAGGAAAACTTGGGTTAAGGATCTTAACATCAATGATGAATAATACAATTTCCTTGGAGAATGGTCTTCTAATGAGATATTTGGTCAAAGTTAAGGAGTATGCTAGATGGTTATTTTGAAATAGAAATATAGGAAATAATTGATGATAGAACTAGTTAGAGGAAAGCTCCAACATTGAACCTAAATCTCGGCAAATGGGAATCCCTATCAAGGAAGGTTAATGAACTTAAGGGTGGAGTTAGAAAAGATAAAATTTTCCTATTTTAATGTTAGTTAGGATGAAGAAAAAATCCTCATCATGTATAACACCATAGTCATTTTTAGTATATAAAATATGAAAGAATTTAAAGAAGATGTGTTTCCAAGGGACACACATTGAAATACACTATTAAAAATTTCTTCTTATTCTTTTCTTGAAAATCCCAAAGCCTCATTTAATGTTTGTTTCTAGCAATCAATCTAACATTAATGCTTTTTATCACTTTTGAGGTTTCAATGGATTTGAGGCCCTAAAGTGAAACAATTCTTGAAAATCCCAAATCCTTATTTAATGTTTGTTTCTAGCATTCAATCTAACTTTAATGCTTTTTGTCACTTTTGAGGTTCCAATGGCTCTGAGGCTCTAAAGTGAAACAATTCTTGTATGTCTAATAGAGGCACATCTTCTTTAAGTCCACAACATTTCCTCTACTAAAAAAGACTACAAAGTATCCTTAATGATGAATTTTCCTTATCATTCAAATTGAACATGAAAAAGACAAATTTGTGTTTTAGACCTCCTCCCTAAAATTCATAAGCTTTCCTTGACAAAGAGGTCGATTCCATCATATTGTGGTTACACTTGGAAACTTCCTCTAAATGGATTGATTAATGATGGCTTCCTATTCCCTTATCTCATAAAAGCCATATAATGGAATACTTAATTTTGGTCCAATATCTTATGTTACATTATTCTATTCTTCTTCTCTTTTAATGTTCAAATCTTGACATTATCCTATTCTCTTTTAATGTTGAAATCTTTTACCTAGGAATTTCTACAAAAGTAGACCTTTAAGCTCGATACAAAAATAATATTTTGAGAATAAGATAAACTTCATTGAAAGATTGGTTATTGTTTTAGAAAAATATGATTGAATGATATCAAAATCAAAATCAATTCCATCATCTTCCTGGAAAAAATAAATTATAATGAAAACATTATATTATTCAAAGTTCATAATTTCTCAATCAAATTATTCAATCCCATAAATATTTATCAAGATAATTTTCATCCATATAATTTTTTTTAATAATCTCATTATTAATGAACTGAAACATTTTATGATTGAATAAAATTGTTAAAAAAAATTCAAAACTATTAAACATAAGTTTTTCTATATACTCAACAAGAAAACATAAGTTTTCCCATATGATCAAAGTTGGAGGTATCTATTTTTTTTTTAAATGTAATTAACTTTAATTTCCGTTATTTTTAAAGCACTTAACCCACTTAAAATAATAAAAAATTTCCACTTATTTTTGTAAATTGAATAATAGTAAATATTAAATCCATATGTTCAAAGTTGGAGGTATCTATTTTTTTTTAAATGTAATTAACTTTATTGAAAAATATTCTCTCCTAATTGAAGCTATCTCTAAAGCACTTAACAGAGTCCACTTAAAATAATAAAAGAATTTCACTTATTTTTGTAAATTGAATAATAATAAATATAAAAAAAAAAAATCAACTGTGATGTTTTATACTTTAGAGTATGTTTGAACAATGAAAATGTGATGTTCAACTCAAGCATATAGTTAAAAGATTAACTTTTAGAAAATGTGATAGATTTTTTTTTTTATATTTAATAATTTTTAGATTTTATATTATTAAGGAAATTATTTGAAGATGGAAATTTATTTTTAATAATAATTTTTAATTTATACATGTTTATATGTAATAGTTTACTAGTAGTTTAAATTTTTTTATTTTTTAAATAAGTGAAATCATCATTTTTTATTTTTTTTTAACTTTTCTCCCTTTTAAAATAAAATTATCATTTTTATCTTTTAAACTAAATTATAAAACATTTAACTTTTTTTTAAAAATGAGTTAGTATTTATATCTTTATTTTGTTTTTGAAAAAAGTTATTTATATAACCTTATTATTTTTCAAAGAGTTATCTACTATTTATAGATTCGTTGTCAAAGAGGGGTTTCTACATTTAATTATACAGTTTGAATGGACCTAATGGTTAAGAACGTGTGTTTCCTCTTAAAAGTTACAAGTTTAAATTTAAAGAATAACCCTAAAAATAAATTATTATTATTATATTAATTTATTTTTTATAATATTTATAAATAATCATAATATTAATAAAACAATAAAAATATATTTTTTAATATATATATATATATATATATATATATATATATATATATATATATATATATATATAAAAGAGAGAAATATAAAATTTACATATAATATAAAAATTAAGTTCTACAAATATAAAAACTATATATAAAAATAAAAATGAGATTAATGAAAAACTAAAATTTTAAATAAAAATATTATTACAATGTATATAAAATGTTAATAATAAAAAATATATATATGTAAATCTATAATTAATTTACAAAGATTAAAACAAATTTCATAAAGCTTGCTTTTATATTATTAATAATTTATTAATAAAAACATTTTAATTTTTTCAACTCCTTTTCATTTATATAATATTTTTACAATAATCAAAACAAATTCAATAAAGTTTACTTTTATATCATTAATAATTGATTAATATTAACATTTTAACCTTTTCCAACTTCTCTTTCATATTTGTATATTGATATATTTGTCTTACAACTCAACTTAAGTAAAATCTTTAATTTTTTAAAATTCTTATATTATAATTAATCCAACAAATCAAGAACAAACAAGTACATATATAATTAAACATATACTTTAATTAATCCAACATTTAATGCAAACAAATACATATATTAATCCATATACAAGTGTATATATTTATGTAACCCCTTTGGACATATTACTTCCACAACTTATAACACACTCCACTCATCTATACAAGTGCATATATTTATATAACTCCAAAGGACTTTAAACATATTACTTCCCAACTTATAATACACTCTACTCATCTATATAAACTCACTCTTTTGAAATTAATTATACACTTTGAGATAACACATATCTAAGTATCAACAACACACATTTAAATCTCAGAATTACAAATTAAAATACATATCAAAAACTATTTTATATTACATATAATCACAATATAAATACAATTACAAGTAGCTTAAGATAAATAACTTTGTTAGATACAAATAGTAACACACTGAAATCCAAATAAGCATTATTCCAAACACTCAATATATTGAATATTGAATATCACCACTTATGACCTTAAACTTTTGGTACACAAAACCATCTAAAACCCACATCTGAGTATCAACCGAATAAAACATTAAATGTGTCTAACCATTACTGTACCATAATCTTATCCCAACACATTTGAACTCAAAAAAGTTACTTTCATGGAATCATGGAGAACGGGTCAACTAAAAACCAGCATGTTACTTAGGAATTGAGCGTTGCACTAATTTAGAGTCTTCTGTGCGGTTAATGGAGCTTCTGCCTCTGCTTTTGCTTGAGATTTGGAACTTTCAGAGGGCTTATTACGAATTAAAGACTCAAGATATTCAGCCAAATATTCCACTGGTACATTATCTTTATCAACACGAACACCAATATCTGCTTGATATCTCTTTAAAGAATAAACTCCAACAACCATGAATGCCACGCCTACTGGGCCAGCAGCTAACAGAACTGGATTAGCCAACATAACTGTATACCTGTAAGAAGTAAAAGAAAAACGAGCAGCACGCATCGCTGCTATTTGTCCACTTCCAGAGTCATTACTTTTAACAATGAATCCCGTCTTGCAGTATATTGCAAAGTCCTCACAATTCTTAGAAATTATATCATAGTTTCCAAACCCATTTTGAAGCAGGTACTCCGCACGGTGAACGACTGTTTTCGGCGGATCTGATCGTGCCAGCGTGCATGTTCCTCCACGGGCCTGAGCAAAGAGTACAGCTTTACTAACACCATACTCAAATCTATACACATGTCCTCCCTCAAGAAAGCAATCTAAACAAGAACGGATCACTCCATTATTTCCATTTTGGAAGACACAGCTGTCAGGAAATCTCGGACAGCTCAGAGATTGTTTTGGCATTGAACTAGAGGCCAATGAAGTAATTAAACTGCCCCCGGCTCCGAGTTCTTGGTCTAAACCTCTAGTGAAATGGATCACGTCATTATCCCCAACAAAAATCCCTGTATAAGAACCCCAGGAAGCATAAAATGTGAGATAAACTAAATTGGGGAAAACATACAAAATCCAAGTAAAAGTTGAAAGCTCAATCTGCCTCAAAGTTGAAAGCTCAAAAATTGATAAGGTCAGTCGGATACCTAAACAGAAATGGAAATGGCAGACAAATTTCATGTAAAAGCAAACATAAAGATTGTTAGTGTTATTTTCCAATCCAGCCAACTATCATAAAGATTGTTAGTGTTATTTTCCAATCCAGCGAACTATGGTTAGTTGTAAACTTTGAAAGCTCAAAAAATTATAGGTCAGTCGAATACTTAAACAGAAATGGAAATGACAGACAATTTCATGTAAAAGCAAACATAAAGAT
>ML794450.1:258354-284606 GCA_009831015.1 Picea engelmannii | reverse complement strand
GCTACTTGTCTTTTCTTGGACTACGCTATTTGCTATAACTGAGAAATTTCCAAAACGCGGATACATGATTTTCTTGGACTACGCGATTTGCTCTAACTGAGAAATTTCCAAAACGCGGATACATGATGATGGAATGGAATGTGCCCTGGTGATTGGCAAAATGTGTCAAGTACGTTCGCCTATTCCAGAAAAGCTTTAATCTAAACACTTTATGAAATGATTTTTATGGATATTTTATTTATATTTAAGTGATTATTTATGTATAATCTTAATATTCCATGAAATATTTTATGAAATGATTTTTATGAATATTTTATTTATATTTAAGTGATTATTTATGTATAATCTTAATATTCTATGAATTTTTCAGCACACTAAATTTATTTCTACATTCAAAAATAAATTTTAAACAATAAAAATAATAATTTCTTACATATTTAAGTTGTTCAATACTCACGTCCACACTGAAAATAATATGCTCTACATCAAATATCATATCATGTACATGTTCCACATGATGTTTGATGGTCTTTGAAACTTTGGTCCTGTCTATCTTTAGCTTTATCTTTTTCTTTTCCTGTGAAAATATTTGGGTGGATTTCTCGGTGGGACAACTTCGTCTTCATTATATATGGATGGAAAATTTGACGAGTATCGAAACCTTTTTTAAAGAAAATAAAACGATGACAATAATTGACTATTTTCCTTAATTATGAAAGCGACCTTGAATGGTTAACGTGGTGATTGGTAAAAATTTTCCTTTAAAATGTTTACGCTGATTGTTAATGAAGTCGAGTTTGAATTGCAGGTAGCTATCCTTATATTTAATTTTTGTAACATGTTTGTTGCTTGTAGACTCTACTTATATTTAATTTTTGTAACATATTTACGCTTACTCCTTCTAAGCTAATTCATAAGCCAATCATACGGTGTGATGTTGTTTTCCAAATGATTGGTCGCGTAGTAAAAATCCTTGTTGATAAAAAAATTGTGAATACTATTAATCGTATTAAGCAATGTAAATGTACTATTAGGTTGGATATAAACCTAATATAAAATTGGGATGACTAATTTTGAAGTTTTCTTTATTTTAATAATATATATTATCTAACAACTTAATTATTAATATTAAGCATTTAATTATGGGATGATTAATTTTGAAGTTTTCTTTATTTTAATAATATATATTATCTAACAACTTAATTATTAATATTAAGCATTTAATTATGGGATGGGGGTATACAATTTCATATACTTTGAATATTCTTAGTTATCATAATAAATGAAGAGTCTTGATTTCAACTATTGTCTTCTTTGCGTGATAAAATATGTTTTGTAGTCATGAAAAAGGGTGATTAAGGTGATTAACATGGTAATGATTGATCTAGTTATGAATGCCCAATTTAGTTCTAGGTTTTTTTACTGAGTTTAAGTTTTTTTACCGAGTTTCAGTTTTTTGATGTTTGGCTGTTGTCTCTTCTCCTTCTTTACCATGTGTTATTGGGGTGGGTGGAGCGTTGTCTCCTTCCACTTGTTTACCACATCATGGATCATTTCCATTAAGGCTTTTGTGGCAATGTTGGGTAATTGAAATAACCCTACCGTGGTAAAGTTGGGTAACACTGCGGTGGTAATGTTAGCCTTTCAATCAACAAAATGCTAGCTTGTGGTGGTAATGCTAACTGTCACAACCCCACATGATGCCTATTAAGATCTTGCGATCATTCATCTCTTGAGGGTGTGCGACACCATGACAGTTCTTACTTGGTTGCTTGGGAACACCAAGAATACTTCATCTGAACTACGTCTCTTCACCTAGAGCATACCCATACCCCATTCTAGGCTAGGCAATTGATAATCCTATTCTAGTGCAAATCTTGCACACTTAGACAATTGTTAACAATTTAACACTTAGTCATTTATAAACATATACCCAAGAACATAAGAAACCAAGAGAACAACTATGGAACAAACAAAAGACATACACATAAATAGTGTGGGTGACACAAACCATTCATAAAACTCGGCTATGTCTTTGTTACTGCGAAACAATTACAATATGAGTACTACTAGATCAGTTTACAACTTGGGTAGAGTCACACGACTCGCCTCATCTCACCAAGAAACTCATACATAGATTCGTCACACCAAGACTCTCTATCGCAACTGTCTCTGCAACCTCCTGTGGTGCACCTTTGACTTTCCCACGACCACAGACTTGCTATCCATTCATTACCGTAGATTTCACCAAGTTAACATAAATTTTGGTTCTTCCTCACACATGCCTCCAACAAACCTATGTTTCCATACTTCTCCAAAATATCCTAGAGTGTCCCACCCTTGGCTACTTGTCTTCCATCTTTGTAGCTTCACCTCAATTCTTCCTTACTTCAAAACTTTGCCTCAAACTTGTTCTCTCCAAATCTCTTGCCAAAATATTCCTTGGTTGTGCATCCTTCTTCTCTTATAGGGACTCCAAGGGTCACCCATGTGAAACATCGTGTCCTTTGGGTGTATCACACCCCTTCTCGAACCACCACATTCAAATGACTGGTCACACCCCTCCGTGGACTCGATACATCCAAATGATCCCGTGCACCCATCAACCATCTTATATCTTAGACCGACACTTCCCATCCTTAGGCACGTGCCCCTTTTCTTATGCTCTTCCTTGTGCCAATCGTCGTGACTCCCCATGGGTGTGTCGATGGGGTCATCCAACGTCGCTAGTGAACCCATGTTGCTGAGGGAAGATGATTCCACTCTTTGGGTATGCTCCCAAGTTGCCGTTCCCTTTTCCAAACACAACCAAAGTCTCCATTACTTGTTCCAAGGAAAGTAAGGTGTGTGCCTGCTTGGTGCCACATGTCACCATCATGCACCCAAGGTTCCCCTTCTCACACCCACATGCCTTCGTACGCCCAATTGATCATATGATCTCTATGTTCTCTTACCTGAATCGTCCCCAAGTTTGCCCAAAGAGTGTGCACGCTCGATGGGAGTCATGGGATACCTTACATCCTCCCCCACTCCAATTTGTTCCCATCCATGACAACATCTTTCGATCTCTATGCCATGTTTTCCCCATCTCTAGATCTTGTCACCACTCAAAGACTATTGTCTCCTCAATGACTCTCATCAAGGAAAAATCTCCCTAGGAAGTTCTTGACAGTGTGCCCAAGTGTTGTATGCTTTTGACTCGTGATGGCTTTGATACTTCAACTCTGTCATTGTGTGTCATGTACATTGGATCCTCTCAAGTCCCGAACTAGTTGGATGATCAATCCAACTGTCATGTTCGTCGCTAGAGAATGCACCCCTTAACATCCAATAAACCCTTTTATGTCTACCTCATCATCATCCTGTCCAACTCCTGTTGGTATTGTTGAGTCACCCACTCCATCCCCAACATGTTCACCTCACTTAGTCGAACCTCTTTGATTATGGACAAGGTCCCACCCCTTGTCCCGATCTTGCAAATCGCCTCCACAACCCATCCATCGTTTCACAACTTCCCTGCTTGAGTCTTTTCAAGACACCTCCATTAGGCATCATCATTCATGTTGCTTTCTCTAGAAAACATGTCTCAATCTTCTTTGTTTATAAGGTAGAGTGTACCCAAAATACACCACCAAGGGTATTGGAATAGATTGTGTCTGACTTGCGCTTCTTTCATAAGTATCGCAAGAGCAATTGAATTTCATCCGGTGTGCATCCCAACTCCTCAAGTTGTTCTGCAGTAAGTTGGAAGCCATATATCTCCATGACCTTCCTACAAAAGTCCACGATCATTGCAGGGTGTCGGTCTTCAACTCCTACCTTTTCCACATCTCTCTCCAAGTCTGTTTGAGTAAGTGCCTCCATGCATTGTCTTGGCCCAACTCTTGAAGTTTTTGCAATGGATAAGTCTGGTACTCGATCATCCACAACATCCATAACCTTTTGTTGATAACTATTCACTTGGTCATGTTTCCCCCCTCCATGGAAAGTGAAGAGTCCAACTATCTCTTACACTCACATTCATGGTTTTGTGGGTTCCTCAATTGACCAACCTTCCCCATGGTTGTCTTCACCGAAGTCTTCATCATCGTCAATTATTTCTCTTTTTTCCCCAGACTACTCATAGATTCTATGGTGTGGATGAATTCTTGTTGTTATGTCACGTTGCAAGAATTATCTATGCTTCCAACAACTCCTACCAACCTAATCACAAAAATCCTAGGTGTCCTCTCAAGCTTCCTCTTCATCATCAAGGGTGCACTTGGTGTTCTAGACTCATCCAAGAAGACTAAGTGATTTTCATGAATGAGTGGAGCTAATTTAGCAAGTCTAAGGAAGGACAATCCCATGATCATTGCATGATCTTCCAATGGAGCTACAAACGGATCCATGTTTCCAAACCACTCCCTCACTCTCAATGGCGTTGAATGAATAATCCATATCATCGACATCTCTGTTGACTTCAACACTTTACACATTCTAGTGTAGTTATTAGGTTTGCGATGAAGATATTTTGTAGCTCATTTACTCACAAAACTGTGGGTTGCCCCAGTGTCAACCAAGGCTTCCATCTTCAACCCACTTATTATTTTTTTCACAAACTAGAGTCCTTGAACTTATTCACTTTGTGAAAACTGTCATTGATCTATTGTATTGAACTCGTGCATGCATTTCACCAACTTTTGCATGACTTCACTCATGTCCTTTGCCATCTTTTGTATTTGAACCATGTTTCCTAAGATTCATGACTCCTCCATTGTTGTTGTGAGTCTAGCCTCCTCTTCAACAAACATAGCTAACCTTCCTTGCATTGGGTAGTTCCACATAAAATGATTTTGAAAACAAAGGTAACACTCAATCAATATTCCTCTCCTCACGACTGGTTGGGATGATTCTTTGTCATTGTGATGCCTTCATGTTTTATTCTCTCCTCCCATAGCGCTCCCAACATAGCCAATGCCAATGTCTTGGTCCCCTTCATCAATCCCTTCAATTTGTTGATCTTGGATACCATCTTTGCATAAAATTTGCCCATCCTCTCCAAATCCTCTCAGAGTTTTTTGAATCGTTGAGATACATTGTCCCTCTTGACCTTCCAATATTTATCACTTGCACCATCCATTTCATTGCCTGACCCACGTCACTTGGATTTCTCAATATTTTTACGAAACTCCTCCACACTATCCTAAGTATGTAATGAGTCCTGAGTTCATTTACACATCCATGTGATCAATTCACCTTCACGAACATTGATCATGGTATGTGTATTCACATAGGACTATTCTCAAACCACATGTGATGGAACAACCCACCTTTTCAAACCACTGACCAAGGTATGCGCCCAATATGCCTCTGTAGCCAACTCTACAACACGTTTTTCTATGAGTCTTATGGTCATCCACCCCATCCAAGTTCTTCAATCCACCATGATCGTTTCTCTTGGCTTGTACAAGGGGTGTGCCCAGATCACCCTTCATTGCAACTATCAACTGAGACCTTTTTCTTGAGCCTGATGCAAAGCTTCTATGATGAACCAATTCGTCCAACCGAATTGTTCACCAAGTCTCCAGACGTTCCCACTGAACTATATTCACAATGAACTATATTTTCAACAAGTGACCCCCCCAAAAAACTATTATAACTACAGTAGTGGTGAAGATCCAAATACGCTTTGATACCACCTGTCACAACCCCATAGGATACCTGTTGAGATTTTGCGGTCATTTTTCTCCTGAGGGTGTGCGACACCATTACAATTCTTACTTGGTTTCTTGGAAACACCAAGAATACTTCATTCAGACTATGCCTCTTAACCTAGAGCATACCCATACTCTATTCTATGGTATGGGCGAGCCACACTCCTACTCTAGTGCAAATCTTGTATACTTACAAAATTTTTGATAGTTTATCACTTAGTCATTTATAAGTATACATCCAAGAACATGAAAAACCAAGAGAACAACTATGGAACAAATGAAGTATATACACAAAAATAGTGCGGGTGAAAATAACCACGCCTAAAACCCAACTAAGTCTTTGATATTGTGAAATAGTTACAATATGATGACTACTGAATCGGTTTCTAGCTTGAGAAGAGTCGCATGACTCACCTCACCTCACCAAGACACTCATACAAAAATCTGTCACACCAAGAGTACTCTCTGTCGCAACCATCTCTGCAACCTCCCGTGGTGCAGCTTAGACATGCCCACAACCACATACTTGATGTCCCTTTGTTACCACAGACTTCACCATGTTAACACATATTTTGGTTCTGCCTCACACATGCCTCCAATGGACCCATGTTTCAAGAATTCCCCAAAATATACTAGAGTGTCCCACTCTTGGCTACTTGTCTGCCATCTTGGTATATCTACCTCAGTTCTTCCTTTCCTCAGACTTGTTCTCTCCAAATATCTTTCCGAAATATTCCTTGTTTGTGCATCCTTATGCTCTTATAGGGACTCGAAGGGTCACCAATGCAAAATGCCACGTCCTTTAGTTGTGTTTCACCCCTTCTTGAACCACCACACTCAAACAACTTATCATGCCCATTCGTGGACTCATCACACCCATCAACCATCACATCTCTTAGACCAACGAAACCCATCCTTGAACTAGCATATTTGGGTCATTTTGAGACGGTTGTTTCGACGCTCTTGTGACGAATCAGTAGTCTTTGAAATGTCGTTTTATGTCACGTGGCAATTGAGACGAACTTGAACAAACTTTGCAAGAGAGACAACATAGGAAATTGTGACAAAAAAAAGAAATATCATCGCCAATACGACAATATAGGCAAACTATGGGAAACCAACATTTCGTCTCAATTGTGACGCCCATTGTGACAACAACTTTTGTGGTTTATATAGCAAAACTGTTGCAATATTTTAATCAGTCGTCGCACTGGCGACGACAAATTTTCGTTGTTTACATAGCAAAACCGTCGCATCAATTGAAGTTGTCGTCGCAGCAAAATTGTCGCAACAATTGAAGTTGTAGATGCACGTGTGACAAGAACTTTTCATTTTTATACAGCAAAACTGTCGCAACAATTGAAGTTGTCGTCACACGTGCGACGGTAACTTTTCTTTTTTATATATCACAACTGTCGCAACAATTGAAGTTGTCGTCGCACACGCGACGACACCTTTTCATTTTTATATAGCACAATTGTCGCAACAATTGAAGATGTCGTCGCACAGACGACGACAACTTTTTGTTTTTATATAGCACAATCGCAACAATTGAAGTTGTCATCGCAGAGGCGACGACATCTTTTCATTTTTTATACAACAAATCTGTTGCACCAATTAAGGTTGGCATCTCAATTGCAACGACCAATATTTATTTAAAAAATAAAAAAATAAAATTTTAGGCTGCAATTTTGATATTAATATTAATATTACCATAATAAAATTTTAATTGATATGTGCTCCATTACTAATAATTTAACAGACAATTAATGAAGTCGAAGCACTAGGACTTCTCTGAGTCGCTAAACCTAGAATCTGATGCCCTCTCTATCAAATCCATGAAGAATATGTTGACCATCTTCTCCTCAATTTCCCCTTTGCAAAAGAAGTCTGACGGCATGCCCTGCCAGGAAGGATCCCTTATGACCAACTCCCTCCTAACATACCCACTCTGCTAAAAACCTGGGCCACCCTCTATCCTTTCCCTCTAAAGGCCAACCCTCAAATCAAGTGTTGTTGGATGTCCCTCCCTAAATTCATCCTTTGGAAAATTTGGCTTGAAAGAAACTCCAAAATATTCAGAAATCTGACCGCTTCGCCCGACATCGTTTCTGTCAAAGCTAAAGCCCTACTGGGAGACTACCTCTCCTACCTTTGGCCTTGCACCAACTCCCTTTCTCTCAACTCCCCTGATAAATATTGGATCCATAGCCTCACTCCAGACCTCAAAGCCCCCCCTCCTCTCACTAAGGATCACAAAATATGGTGAACTATGGGAATTAGACTACTCTTGGGGGCTTGGAGTCAAATCCAATAATATAGCAGAAGCTCTAAGCCTTTAGCAAGGAATTATCCAAGCCCGAAAGCTAGAAATCAAATAAATAACGGTGATAGGCGAGTCCTGGATTTTAATCCAAGCTATGGTCACCAACACCTTGCCTACTCAAATGAATCTGCACCACATTCTCAAGAAAATCATGCGGCTCTCCTGCTCCTTCCAAAAAATTGACTTCTTTCATGTGCTCTGTCATCTCAACGCCGAAGTTGACCAAGCTGCCAAAGCCGCCACCCACTTGAGCAGGGGTCAGCTCTCCCTAAATGGAACTTTGGTTTTTTCCCCTCTCCCTTAGCGACACCCGGCGAGCGCTTAGTTGGGCCTCCCGGGGCAAGTGGCCTTCATTCCCTCCCAACATCATACTCGTGGCAGCCCTCCTCCGCCTCCCTCACGACGCATATAGGATTCCTTCTCCATCTTGACAGGGAAGGAGGTCAGAGGTTCGAAATGATGGAGGAAAATCTAATCCAGCTAAGGGAGGCAGCAGTAGAATCTCTCACCTACACAACTGAGCAAGCTAACAACAAAATTGTTGATCTACAACCAAGAATTGAAAAGATGGAAATTCAAGCTACAGGACAGCGCCGCCAGAAAGATGCAGGGGGGGAGGCGACCACGAGTGCAAGCTCCTCCATCTCGGATCGGAAGATTTAATCCCGAATTCCTCTTTCATGGAATTAGTTCTTTTTGGATCTCTGGTTCTCTTCTTTGTAAGTTGGAGTATAGGCCCTTATGCAACACAGACACTTGCGCTGTAAGCCAGTTCTTATTCCGAGTTTAGTTATATTTTGGACTCTCGGTCGTTATGGGAATTCTAAGACTTTATAGCATGGCAACCCCTTTTGTAATCTCGAATCTCCTGCACTGATCATAGGGCTGAATTATGTAAGTTTTCTCTACAGTGGTTATACCACTTGTTTTAATATATAAACCTCTTTCTTGTGTAAAAAAAAAATGTTACCATAATAGACTTAAGACTAATCTATTATATGAAAGTTCACAATCATTCACATGATAAGTTTCAAAGGCATAATTAAAATATGTTTCTCTCTTTCATATGGTAGCTAACAACAAGAGAAAATATGTATTATACCATGTCATACATAACACTATTGCACACTTGCTATATGATCATTTCATACCTACTCATTATGAAGAGTTGCATACAACCCACTCAAAACTATCATTCAAAATAAACAACATAAAATAACCTTCAGGATGAAGACAACTAGTTAAAAAAGGTAGTATCCAAAGCATAACAAGTACAATTTCATGTTCAACAATTAAACACATCCATGCATTCATATCAATAAAACACATCCATGCATTCATATCAATAGACATGCATTCAAATTAATGAACATATACAATCCTATTCATGAATAATAACTTCACATAAATAAAAGGTCTACTCATTCAATGCATACATGACACTCAAGGGTGGTTACAACTAAGTCTTGTTAACAATACAAATATACCACGAAAGATTATTGGTTTAACATCAATCAAACTCATTCATAGTATCCCTAAGACAAATTCCTCTCACTATACATCTACAACATCAATGAAATAGGCTTAAGCATGTGGAAAAACACAGGCTTAAGCATGATTCATATAGGTATATGATTTGAGGGCGGTGCTATGAGTAGATGGGACGAGCCAGCTATTCTCTTTTCTATACGCGATTTGCTATAATTGAGAAATTTCCAAAACGCGGATACATGATGATGGAATGGAATGGGCCCAATTAAAAAACAGTTTTATAAAACCATTTCATAAAATAATTAAACAACACCTCCCGAAAATAATATCCTCTGCATCAATATCATATCATGTACATTTTCGACATGATGTTTGATGGTCTTTGAAACTTCGGTCTCGTCTATCTTTATCTTTTTCTCGGTGGGAAATATTTGGGTGGATTTCTCTGTGGGACAACTTCGTCTTCATTATATGTGGATGGAAAATTTGACGAGCATCGAAACTTTTTTTAAAGAAACTTAAACGATGACCATAATTGACTATTTTCCTTAATTATGAAAGCGACCTTGAATGGTTACGCTGATTGTTAATGAAGTCGAGTTTGAATTGCACTTATATTTAATTTTTGTAACATTTGGGTGGATTCCTCGGTGGGACAACTTCGTCTTCATTATATATGGATGGAAAATTTGACGATGACAATAATTGACTATTTTCCTTAATTATGAAAGCGACCTTCAATGGTTAACGTGGTGATTGTTAAAAATTTTCCTTTAAAATGTTTACGCTGATTGTTAATGAAGTCGAGTTTGAACTGGAGGTAGCTATCCTGCACTTATATTTAATTTTTGTAACAAATTTACGCTTACTCCTTGTAAGTTAATTCATAAGCCATCATATGGTGTGATGTTGTTTTCCAAATGATTGGTCTCGTAGTAAAAGTCCTTGTTGATAAAAAAAATGTAAATGCTATTAATCGTATTAAGCAATGTAAATGTACTATTAGGTTGATATAAAATTGGGATGATCAATTTTAAAGTTTTTTTTCTTTATTTTAATAATGTATATTATTTAACAATTTATTTATTAATATTAAGCATCTAATTATGGGATAGGGGTATAGAATTTAATATGTTTTCAATATTCTTCGTGATTTCAACTATACTTCTTTCCATGACAAAAACATGTCCCTTAGTCATGAAAAATGGTGATTAAGGTGATTAGTATGATAATGTTTGATCTAGTTATGAATGCCCACTTTAGTTTTAAGTTTTGTTTTATTGAATTTAAGTTTTTTTACTAGGTTTCAGATTTTTAATGTTTGGCTATTGTCTCTTTCCCTTATTTACCACATGTTATTTGGGTGGGTGGAGCATTGTCTTCTTCCACTTCTTTACCAGGTGATGGATCATTTCCATTAAGGTTTGCATGGCAATGTTGGGTAATTGAAATAACTCTACCGTGGTAATGTTAGGTAACACTGCGGTGGTAATGTTGGCCTTTCAATCAACAAAATGCTAGCTTGTGGTGGTAATGCTAACTGTCACAACCCCACATGACACCTATTTAGATCTTGTGATCATTCACCTCTTGAGGGTGTGCAACACCACGATGGTTCTTACTTGGTTGCTTGGGAACACCAAGAATACTTCGTCTGAACTACGCCTCTTCACCTAGAGCATACCCATACTCCATTCTATTCTACAGACAATTCATAATCCTACTCTAGTGCAAATATTGCATACTTAGACAATTGCTAATAGTTTAACACTTAGTCATTTATAAACATATATCCAAGAACATAAGAAACCAAGAGAAAAACTATGGAACAAACAAAACACATACATAGAAATAGTGTGGGTGACGCAAACCATTCCTAACACTCTCCTAAGTATTTTTTATTGCAAAACAATTACAATATGAGTACTACTGGCTTAGTTTACAACTTTGGAAGAGGCACACGACTCGCCTCATTTCACCAAGAAACTCATACATAGATTCATCACACCAAGACTCTTTGTCGCAACTGTCTCTGCAACCTCTTGCGGTGCACCTTAGACGTTCTCGTGACCATAGACTTGCTATCCCTTCATTACTGCAGACTTCACCAAGTTAACATAAATTTCGGTTCTTCCTCACACATGCCTCCAACAAACCTATGTTTTCAGACTTCCCCAAAATCTCCTAAAGTGTCCCACCCTTGGCTACTTGTCTTCCATCTTGGAAGCTCCACCTCAATTCTTCCTTACTTCAAAACTTTGCCTCAAACTTGTTCTCTTTAAATCTCTTGCCAAAATATGCCTTGGTTGTACATCATCGTGTTCTTATAGGGGCTCCAAGGGTCACCAATGTGAAACGTCATATCCTTTGTTTTTATCATTCCCCTTCTCGAACCACCACACTTAAATGACTGATCACACCCCTCCGTGGACTCGATGCATCCAAATGAGCCCGTGCACCCATCAACCATCATATCTCTTAGACCAACGCTCCCCATCCTTAGGCACGTGCCCCTTTTCTTGTGCTCTTCCTTGTGTCAATCATCCTGACTCCCCATGGGTGTGTCGATGGGCTCATCCAACCTCATTACTGCACCAATGTTGTTGAGGGAAGATGATTCCACTCTTTGGGTATGCTCCCAAGTTTCCCTTCCCTTTCCCAAATGCAACCTAAGTCTCCATTAATTGTTCCAAGAAAAGTAAGGTGTGTGCCTCCTTGGTGCCACATGTCACCATCATGCACCCAAGGTGCACCTGCTCACACCCACATGGCTTCGTACATCCAACTGATCGTATGCTCTCTATGTTCTCTTGCCTGAATCATCCCCAAGTCTGCCCAAAGAGTGCACACACTCGTTGGGAGTCATGGGAGACCTTACATCCTCCCCCACTCCAATTTTTTTCCATCCTTGATAACGTTCGTCGATCTCTATGGTGTATTTTCCCCATCTCTAGATCTTCTCTCCTCAATGACTCTCATTAAGGAAAAATCTCCCCAGGAAGTTCTTGACAGTGTGCCCAAGTGTTGAATGTTTTTGACATGTGATGGCTTCGATAATTCGACTCCGTCGTTGTATGTCATGTACATTGGATCCTCTCAAGTCCTGAAATAGTTGGATGATCAATCCAACTGTCATGTTCGTCGCTAGAGAATGCATGTCTCGACATCCAACAAGCCATTTTTTGTCTGCTTCATCATCATCCTCTCCAACTCCTCTTAGTCTCATTGAGTCACCCACTACATCCCCAACATGTTCACCTATTTGATTTTGGAGAAGGTCCTACCCCTTTTCCCGATCTAGCAAGTTACCTCCATAACCGATCCATCATTTCACAACTTCCCTGCTTGATTCTTTTCAAGAAACCTCCACTAGGCATCATCTATCATGTTGCTTGTTTCCGACATCATGTCTCAATATTCTTTGTTTAGCAAGAAGAGTGTATCAAAAATCCGCAACCAAGGCTATTGGCATACATTGTGTCTGACTTGTGCTTCTTCCATAAGTATTGCAAGACCAATCAAATTTCCTCCAGTGTGCATCCCAACTCCTCAAGTCGTTCTGCAGTAAGTTGGAAGTCATATATCTCCATGGCCTTCCTACGAAAGTTCATGATCATTGCAGGGTGTCGATATTCAACTCCTACCTCTTCCACATCTCTCTCCAAGTCTGGTTGAGTAAGTGTCTCCATGCATTTTCTTGGCCCAACTCTTGAAGTTTTTGCAATGGATAAGTCTGCTACTCGATCCTCCACAAAATCCATAACCTTTTGTTGATAACTATTCATTTGGTCATGTTCCCCCCCTCCATGGAAAGTGAAGAGTTCAACTATCTCGTACACCGATGTTCATGGTTATGCAGGTTCCTCAATTGAGCAACCTTCCCCATGGATGTCTTCACCGAAGTGTTCGTCATCGTCAATTATTTCTCTTTTTTCCCTAGAATCCTCATAGAATCTATGGCATGGATGAATTGGTGTTGCTATGTCACGTTGCAAGGCTTATCTGTGATTCCACCAACTCTTACCAACCTAATCACAAAAATCCTAGGTTTCCTCTTGATCTTTCTCTTCATCATCAAGGGTGTGCTTGGTGTTCTGGCCTCGTCCAAGAATACTAAGTGACTTTCATGAATGAGTGGAACTACTTTGGAAAGTTTGAGGAAGTACAATCCCTGGATCGTTGCATGATATTCCAATGGAGCTACAAACAAATCCATGTTTCCAAACCACTCCCTCACTCTCAATGTTGTTGAATGAATAATCCATATCATTCACATCACTGCTGACTTCAACACTTTACACGTTCTAGTGTAGTTCTTAGGTTTGAGATGAAGAGATTTTGTAGCTCATTTACTCACAAAACCGTGGGTTTCCCTAGTGTCAACAAAGGCTTCCAACTTCAACCCACTTACTATTTTGTTCACAAAGCAGAGTCCTTGAACTTATTCACTTTGTGAAAACTGTCCTTGATCTATTGTATTGAACTCTTGCATGCATTCCACCAATTTTTCCATGACTTTAGTCATCTCCTTCGTCAACTTCTGCATGTGAACCATCTTTGCTAAGAGTCCTGACTCCTACATTGTTGGTGTGATTCTAGCCTCCTCTTCAACCAACATAGCTAGCCTTCCTTGCATTGGAAAATTCCACATAAAATGATTTTGAAAACAAAGGTAACACTCAATCAATCTTCCTCTCCTTGCGAGTGGTTGGGATGATTCTTTGTTGTTGTGATGCCTTCATGTTTGATTCTCTCCTCCCACAACTCTCCCAACATATCCAATGTCATTGTTTTAGTACCCTTCATCAATCCCTTCAATATGTTGACCTTGGACTCCATATTTGCATCAAATTCCCCCATCCTCTCCAAATCCTCTTGAAGTTACTTGAATCGTTGATATAAATTGTCCCTCTTGACCTTCCAACCTTTATCACTTGCACCATCCATTTCACTCCCTAAACCGCGTCACTTGGATTTCTCAATAGTTTTGTGAATCTCCTCCACACTATCCTAAGTCTATAGTGAGTCCTAAGGTCGTTTACACATCCATGTGATCAACTCACCCTCACGAAATTTGCTCATGGTATGCGTATTCACATAGTATTGTGCTCAAACCACCTATGATGGAACAAATCACCTTGTTGAACCACTGACCAAGGTCTGTGCCCAATCTTCCTCTGTAGTCAACTCTACAACAAGATTTTTGATGAGTCTTATGATCATCCACCCTATCCAAGTACTTCATTCCACCATTTGATGTTATCTTGTCTTGTACAAGGTGTGTGCCCAGGTCAACCTTCCATTACAGCTATCAACAGAGAGATTTTTCATGAGCCTGATGTAAAGCTTCTATGATGAACCAATTCTTCCAAACGAATTGTTCACCAAGTCTCTAGATGTTCCCACTAAACTGTCTTTACAATGAACTATATTTTCAATAAGTGACCCCCCTCCACATCTATTCTAACTACAGTAGTGGTGAAGAGACAAATATGCTTTGATACCACCTGTCATGACCCCACATGATGCCTGTTGAGATCTTGCGATCATTTTCTTCCTGAGGGTGTGTGACACCACGCCAGTTCTTACTTGGTTTCTTGGAAACACCAAGAATACTTCATTCAAACTATGCTTCTTCACCTAGAGGATACCTATACTCTATTCTACAGTATGGGAAAACCACACTCCTACTCTAGTGCAACTCTTGTATACTTACAAAATTGTTGATAGTTTTGCACTTAGTCATTGATAAGCATACATCCAAGAACATGAATAACCAAGAGAAAAACTATGGAACAAATGAAATACATACAAAAAAATAGTGTGGGTGACACAAACCGCACCTAACACCCAACTAAGTCTTTGCTATTGTGAAATAGTTACAATATGATGACTACCGACTCGGTTTACAACTTGAGAAGAGTCACATTAATCACCTCACCTCACCAAGACACTCATACAAAAATTTGTCACACCAAGAGTACTCTTTGTCACAACCATCTCTGCAACCTCTTGTGGTGCACCTTAGACGTTTCCACAACTACATACTTGATGTCCATTTGTTACCATAGACTTCACCAAGTTAACACATATTTCAGTTCTGCCTCACACATGCCTCCAATGGACCTGTGTTTCTAGAATTCCCCAAAATATATTAGATTCTCCCACTCTTGGCTACTTGTCTTCGATCTTGGTACTCTGCCTCAGTTCTTCCTTTCCTCAGACTTGTTCTCTCCAAATATATTTTCAAAATATGCCTTGTTTGTGCATCCTTGTGCTCTTATAGGGACTCAAAGGGTCACCAATGTGAAATGTCACATCCTTTGGTTGTGTTGCACCCCTTCTTGAACCACCACACTCAAACAACTCATCACGCCCCTTCGTAGACTCGACACACCCATCAATCGTCTCATCTCTTGGACCAATGCAACCGATCCTTGGGTGAGTTCCCTTTTCCTTGTGCTCTTCCTTGTGTCGATCCTCATGATTACTCATGGGTGTGTAAATGGGGTCATCCAACCTCTTTGGCTCTCTCATGTTGTCGAGGGAAGATGGGTGCACTCCTTGGGTATGCTCCCAAGTTTCCCCGCCCTTTCTCAAATGAAACCTAAGTCTCCATTAATCGTTCTAATGCAAGTAATTTGTGATTCCCCTTGGTGTGGCACGTAACCATCATGCACCCAAGCTTCCCCTGTTCACACAAAAATGTCTTTGTTCACCTAAATGATCACATGCTCTCTGTGTTCTCTTTTCCAAATCATCCCCAAGTCTTCCTAAAGAGTGCACACACTTGGTGGGAGTCATGGTATATCTTACACTAGCCTTAAGGGATCCTGCAGTGGTAATGATAGTGCTAAAATTTTGGTATGCTTGTTTAACCATAGACAATGTCACATCATTGTCACCCAACCATAGGCATTCAAATATGTCACCCTCGAGTGCACTAATATTTACTTAGAATAATTATAGAAAGCCTACTCCAGAACCAACAGATAAACCCTAGCCACAACTGCTCCAACAACAGCACAATAACGATACAAGAAGAACATACCTTTTCTCCAAGAGAAGAGCACAAGAGAAATACTCACGACTGCTACACTACTCCTCCAGACTTTCGCCCCTTCCAATTATATCTTTTGCTCCCATACTTGTGCACCTCTAGATGCAATTGTAGTATTATAGACTTGTGCACTTGTTGATTGATTGTGTACAAATGAACTAGGAAAATACCTATTTATACTAAACTATCCAGTTGACTGGTGTCGACTTCTCCTTCTGGAGGTGTCTATTACTTTAATATTATTTCTGTTGAGGCTGACTTCTCTCCTAGGGTTTTCTAACATCTGTTTAACGGTTCACTTGCTTCTGGAATATTATATTCTAAGTCAAAGGTTACAAATGGAGGTTAATACCTCCTGCAACTACCAAAACATCAACACTCCCTCTTAGCTAGGGAGGTATTAACTAAGATGTTCTTCATGTAGTGGTCTCAAACACATCATTCCATCTCACATGGCATGGGAAAGACTCACATGGCATGGGAAAGACTCACATGGTCTTGTATACCAATCTAAAAGTAGCATCACCATATCCACACAGGATATCTCATGATCAAATAGATCATGTCTAAAGTAGAATGGCCACACGACCATCTCATGATCAAACACATCATGTAACAAGTAGCATAGCCACACATGCTATCTCATGATCAAAGAGATCATGTCACAAGTATCACCATCATAGCCACACAGGATTTGGAATATGTAGTAGATCCAGTTTACACAGAACTGTGCTACTACCCAATCCAAGGGGATTTTGGGAAACTACAACTCGCCAACTCATACAAAATCTAGAATCTAGTTCATAAAGAACTAGTAACTCATCAAATCACACATAATCTGACATCTTGTTCATAAAAAACTAGTAACTCATCATCTCATACATAATCTGACATCTAGGTCATAAAGAGATATTAATTTGTCAGCTCACACAAAATCTGACATCGATTTCATAAAGAACTAGTAACTCGCCAACTCACACAAAATTTGGCATCTAGTTCATAAAGAACTAGTAACTAGTCAGCTCACACATAATTTGATATCTAGTCCACAAGGAACTAGTAACCTCTATTTGGCACACCATGCAACTGGTTCACAATGACTAGGAATATAATCACAAGGATTAGGCGATGTAGTGTGCACACACTACCCATCTAGCCTAAGGCTAGGAAACACCTTCAACCACACAAGTTGGTCCACAATCTTGAAAATATGGGTAACTAACCAACCTTGAAGGCATGGAATCTGTTGACCTTGTTCGAGGTCATGTTGATTGGTGCCACAGTTAGTAACGTGTGTACTGTACTATTTCACTGGAGTAGCAATTTGCATACCAGAATTTTTCATTGGAGTAGCAGTAACTCGACATACCCGAACTTTTCACTAGTGTAGCCCTCTGCATACCAGAATTTTTCACTGGAGTAGCAATAACTCGATGTACTAGACTTTTTCACTAGAGTATCCCTTTGCGTACCATACTTTTTCACTGTAGTACTAGTAAATTGGCATACCAAACTATTTCATTGGAGTATCCCTCTGCATACTAGAATTTCTTACTGGAGTAGCAGTAACTCAGCGTACCCGACTATTTCAATGGAGTATCCCTCTACGTACCATAACTTTTTACTGGAGTAGCAGTAACTTGGTGTACCAGACTATTTCACTGGATTATTTGTCTCCATACCAAAATTTTTCACTAGAGTAGCAGTAACTTGACGTACCAAACTATTTCACTAGAGTAGTCATAACGTGCCCGTAGATGAATACCCGCTGCTAGTGTCACATGATGAAGCTACTGCACTGGAATCACATATGTAATTCATCACTCCCTCTTACTAGGGACGTCCTTCTAGACCAAACCAAGATTTTCTTTGAATTACTTAAACTTCACTCTCGACCAAGGCTTGTTCAACACGCCGACTATTTTCTCATCTATAGAAACATACTGGAGCTTCACTAATCCCCTTTGTATCATATCTATGATATAATGGTACCCTATATCGATGTTCTTGGACTTGTCATGGAACAATGGGTACTATGTCAACTTCACACAACTATGGTTTTCATACCAAATACAAGTCGCCTCTAACTCAAGATCAAACAATCCTGTAAGTAGCTTTTGTTATCGGACTAATCAGTAGGTGCAGACACTAACTGATCTCCCTAGATCCACCTAGATCTAGAACAAAACACACCAGAACATGACGCTTTCCTTAAGTTTTAAATATTGAATTTACTAACTAAAGAGGGATGGACGACATACCATTTAAATGTTGCTTCCTCTCGCCATCGCCATCCTAGCTCCGTTCCAACGCTCATACAACGATGAACCTGCAAAAGAACACAACCAACCAAAGTGATAGTAATAGCATAAACTCAATATAAACCTATGTATGTGATCAAGGAATCATACAATAAAACACAACAAGCTTTATAGGAAAGAATCATATTAATGTATCATATTAAATGTGAAAGAGAGATTACAACCATGGCCTTGATGTCGTAAGGTCCCTTCCAACTGTCCTTTGTTCCCCACACACTTTCACTCCAAGAATTCTGAGAGAAAAAATATGATAGTATTCACAATCTATCTTGACAAAGGAAAAACTCAAAACCAGTCTAACCAAGCTAATAATTCCAAGCCAAATCCAACTTAGCCAATCCCAAAAGCTCCAAGCTCCAAAGCTAACTTTCTCCATGAGAGCTCCTCTCCTTTTATAAGTTCAAGAGGATAAGGTGAGGAGGCTAGGATGATCCCACTAAATCATGAAAGTGAGTAAGATCCAAACCATTCGGATGCCACCTCACCCTGGAAGTTTCTCCTTCTAGAAGATTCAAGAAAACGCTCGTTTTCCCCACATGTAAGCATTCTCGCACCCTGCCTATAGAGCAATCTGCGAACCTCTCGCAACCTAGATATGGTACAACTTGTGAGAGTTAGGCATTCTTTCACCCTGCCTATATAGCAACCCACGAACTTCCTTTTTTATAGGGTTTTTACAAAGGAAAATGCAACTTCTTTTCTCAGGAAAAGTTCTTCTCTCTTCTTTCTTCAGGAACTCAGGCCACTGACCCCTCTGAAGGCAACATATAGGTTTACATCATTAACGGTCATAGGGATGATGAAAATAATGTGTAACAGAGAGCCCCCCAAAGTATGAAGTTAGAATAGAGTGATAGATGAAATACTTTGTCGAGTGTGTGTAGGGAACAAGGAACAGTCGGTCGGAAACCTGTCAACAAACAAGGAAATACAATACAATAATATATCATCATTGAGGTAGGCATTACCATACTCAGAATACAAATGACTCAGAGAATAAATGCCGACATGCAAAGATCCATGTCAAGTAAGACAAGTCATGGCCACCAAACATACACTATGGATCCATGCCTATATGACTCAAATCTGAACATAGACACCAAAAATACACTGTGGATCTATGTGTTAAAGACTCAAATTTGAACATAGCCACGGGACATACAATGTGGATCTATGCAACAGTACAAACTGAATATACTCCAAGTCAACCTGAATCTATTAGAAAAGATTCAGGGTCTTCATCTCTATCACTCTATAGTACGAATCTAACCATGCGAATACATGTGTTGAAGTTGAACATGGTAGAAACCACTTGATTACCAGTCATTAGTGTATACCATTAACAAGTGTGAGGGAAATCATCATTAATGTCAATGACTCCCAAGGTACTTTGGTACAATCCAACGAATGTGAATCAATGAGATGAGGTCGAACACTCAATGGAATCTCTCAATCAGGGGTCAATATTGAAAACCCACTGTCAAAAGCGAAGAAACCTGCCATTGAGGCATGCAAGTTCCAAGGTGCCAATTAGTTTCTAAGTATAATTCCTGGATAAAGAGTCGAAGTCGACAGGAAAAGACTCGTCACAGGAGGGCCTTAATGTATCCCACATCAATGACATGAAACAAGTAACAAGATTTGATGTAGGTCAGAGTAACAAGTGATTCAGGACTGACTCAGGGATGGCCGATGCAATAGAAGGCTTACAGACTGTAGAAATGACCGACACAATAGAAGGCTTTCCAGGTTGAATTTCTCTTTGAACATATTGACAACACAACAATTTTCTTGGAAACACTGACTCAACAACAAGGATCACAGACCAATTTGTAATCTTATAGGAGTATGATCGAGAGACAAGTGGATTTTCCAACCTAGACACAAGGCGAGTGAAAGAGTGTCATGTTCAAAAGTGACTCTTCCATAGAATACAGGTTTAGATACATTTCTTTCCCAATTTTTCCCCCACCGTTTCTAGTAAGTACCTCTTTATTTTTACACAAGCTTGAGGAGGATAACATATGCTTGTCAATTTAAGCTCATCCTTTGGACGAGTCCCTCGGAGTATGTTTAATGAACCCTAGGAAGGAGTCGTTCGGTCCCATATGGGCCTTTCGATGTTTGTTTAACGAGTCCAAAGAAATAAAACTCGGGGTTTTTCATGTTTAGAGAGTCTGAAAAACACTTAAAGAGAACTCTCTCAGTTCATTTTTCGTAAAGTAGCCTGATGAGACCGAAAAAGAGATAAACTATCACTCAACAAACGTTTTCTTCAAATACTTTAACGAGCGTGAAAAGAACAAGGTTGCTCGGCAATCTTTTCATGTTTAGAGAGTCTGAAAAGAGCTTAAAGGGAACTCCAAGGGGTTCCTTTTTCAAATAACCTTTACGAGTCCAAAAAAGTGATAAAAGTATACTCGATTACATTCTCACATATTTATGAGCACGAGAAAGAACAATGACCAAGCTCGGTAACTTATTCTCATGTATTAACGAGCATGAGAAAGAACAAAAACTAATCTTGGGATTGTTTTTATTTTTATGCAAGCTTTAAAACAAAGCAAAACTATGCTTGGGATAGATTTTATTTTTACACAAGCTTAAAAACTAATCAAAACTATGCTTGAACCTGGTTTCATTTTTACACAAGCTTGAACTAGAGGAAACTATGCTTGAGGTAAGTGGTTTCATTTTTACCCAAGCTTGAACCATAGAAAACTATGCTTGGGGTAAGCGGTTTCATTTTTACACAAGCTTGAACCATAGAAAACTATGCTTGGACTTCCCAACGCATAACACATGGATGGTTGGTACATATCCCCCAGCTTGAGAAGCTAGCGGCTCAACTTCAGCATGAAATCCAGAGGCTAAGGCAAATGCCCCCCAAGCTTCGTTTCATCCAACTACAAAGGAGAATGAAATGAAGCTTCAAATACTAGACGAAGGACTTGACTCAAATAGAGAGGGGGAAAACCATTTCATTTTTTAACGAGCTTGACATAGAAACAAGAACTATGCTCATAACCTCTGTTTCATTTTTTAACGAGGTTTCCACATAGATGAAAAAACTATCCTCATATGTGGTTTCATTTTTTAACGAGCTTGAAATCAGAAAACCATGCTCAAAGACCTCTGTTTCATTTTTTAATAAGGTTGCCTCATAGACACAAAAACTATCCTTGGAACCTCTCTCAATGATCATGGATTCCAAGAGGACAATGCTCTGGAAGGAGACCATGTCAAGGGACAAAACTTGGTCATGGATTCCAAAAGGTCTTCACTGGAAGGAAGAAACACACTCTGGAAGGACACCATGTTGAGGGTTGCGATAAGAGTAAAGAGATCGTGCTCTAACAACCCTATCGAAGAAATCACCATGTCAACTACTGGATCTAAGTCATCAGAAGTTGAAGCCATGGGCGACAACGCCACATAATTGACCTGTGGCGAGGGCGACACCATCTGCATATAAGAACCATTTAGGGAGGAAATCCAGTTGGGGTCAATGAATGAAAGTTGATCAACATTCACAACTCGTCCATCGTGAGGGAAAGATATCACACAAAAAAGAGTAGACACAATAGCTTTCATGGCATAGACATAATCTCGCCCAAGGAGTAAATTAAAATCCAAGGGGTCTTGGACTACCATAACATCAATAAAGATATTTTTCCCTCCCAAAGTTATAGGAAACTGGGGAAGGGTCCCTAAAGGTTGACTGGTTCTTCTGTTAAAAGATAACAGATTCTGCGTAACCGGCGCAAGTGGAGGACAACCCAAAGCTTGCAAAGCAAAAGAGGAAAAAATACTAACAAACGGACCTTCATCTATCTGTGTCTGAGGAACGTCTCGACCACAAACCTATACTATAATCTGGAAAGGAATGTGAGAGGGAAGACGAGGTCCAGTTAGCACATCCCAATCAAAATGGATGGCCTCATTACTTGGAGGGGGTTCCATGGGAGATGGAGGAATACCCCCCAACATGGTAGAGTCTGTATCAATGAGAAAAACATAGGAAGTATCGGGTTTAATCTCTAGAGGGAGAGTAGAATCGACCGATGGAGAGATCAAATAGACCACTTGAGTTTCATTCTCCAAGGAGAGAATGGGGTCGACAGATGGAAATGGATTGACCACTTGGGTGACACTCTCTAATGGGAGAGTGGGATCGACCGAGGATGGGATCGGATCGACCGTTTTAGTTTCACTCTCTGAGGGGAGAGTGGGATTGACCGAGGAAGGTATCGGATCAACCACTTTGTCAATTGGTTCAACTAAGGACGTGACCAGATTGATGACATGATCAACTGGATTGACCAGTGAAGGGACCAGAGTGATCATTCTATCAACTATTGGAGGGTTGAGAGAAAGCTTACGGTAAGTAGCTGGAAGTTGAGGTTGTGAAACAGTCATGTCTTCCAGTAATTTAGAGGCTTCATCCATACATGGGCAAAGGTGAGTGAGATGACTCCCTTTGCATAACATGCACGGGAACTTGACTCTACATTTATTCTTCCCAACGATATCGTGACTAGTTGACGAGAGGTCATCAGTATGTTGTTCAGAGGCTAATGACATGGGTTGGTCAGGGTGTGTAGACCATACTTCTATAACCTTGGATAGACCAGGGAAATCCATAAGAAGATGGATACCCTTACAAAGCCTACAAGGGTACTTGGGCTTACGAGTTGTTTGGGTGATCTTGAAATCATCAACACTCCCAGCACAATTAATAGTAACTGGTTGTTTTCCAACATGTTTGACAGTGGTTGGAGGTTTTGACCCTCGCTTATCTTTCTTCCTCTTAATCTTTCTTTTCTTCTTCTTCTTATTCACTGGGTTACTAGCTTCAAAACATTCACCCGACAAAGAAGATGAAATGGAAGGCGACAATGCAAGCGAAGAAGGCGAAGAAGACCATACTGGTGAAGAAGGTGAAGGATCAACATGAGGTTGATGCTCTTGGGGGGAAGTGCTTGTGACTGAATCACTAACTGCATTCGGGATTACCTGAGTGGAAAACAACCATACTAGTAATCCAATAGTGAGACCTGGAAGGCTCAAAGTAGTGATGTGAGGAGGACCAATGTTTCCATAAGAAAGAAAAACAAAAGGTTCCCTTGGAGAAGGGGTTCCTTCATTTGTCATTCCAGGAACTGACGCCATTAAATAAATCCAACCTAGAGTCTACTAGGGAAAACAAACAACACACGCTAAAAATCTAGGAAGAAAGGAAACAAACAAAACTTTCTTACAATGAGCACACTAGTTGGTGATGAAATCCAACGTCGCAGGAACAATGTAAGAAGGGGATGAGATAGAGAGGGTGGAAAAGTTACATTGACGACCTTCTTAATGGACTTACACCTTGGTGCAATCTCCCACACATAATCGTGGGTATACCCTCCAAGGAGCCCGAGTGAGTTTGGCCAACGTCGATTCCAGGTACCGTGAAGATTTGCCCCTCCACAATCACCTTGTGTAAAGAACCTATAGAGATAGGCCACTAAGGTTACCAATCACTACAGTGATGCCTGGGGAAATAGTTGACAGTCCGATCCATGCGCAAGGGCAGGGTATCTAGCCCAAAATCAACTTGAAAGGCTTCCACTCATCATTGTGGGTATACCTCTCAAGTGACCCCCATAATACACGTAATCTCTACACCAAGACCAACAAAGCAGGGTGAATAACTCTGCTAGTCTCAATGCAACCTCGTGATTGACCCTTGTGTTAGAAGGGCTTCCCAGGACAAAATGTAATAAGTGGATTTAACCTCTCCCTAACTCAAGAATCTATGTTTGTTTGCAACTTTGGAAATTTATCTTTCACACCTATTCCAAAGCCCTACAACTAATCTAATGTAGGTTTGCTACCAAAAAAGATAAAAATGTCTAATCAGTTTT
This sequence comes from Picea engelmannii, assembly GCA_009831015.1. Classification (NCBI taxonomy): domain Eukaryota; kingdom Viridiplantae; phylum Streptophyta; class Pinopsida; order Pinales; family Pinaceae; genus Picea; species Picea engelmannii. Next base: position 259,800 of record ML794450.1, on the reverse strand, counting down.
TATAAGTGCTTTATCTTATGGATGTTGTTACTCAAAAGGAAAATGGCATTGACAATATGGTGTTTTGACTGACTCGAAATTTATGTAAAGAGATGAAGATGCAATTTTTTCATTTCGATGAAAGCTATGCTACAAGAAGGAGAAAACATTTATCATTCCCAGATGCAAAATGTCCCAAAATATTAAAACTCATCAATATCAAGATTCTCAAGAAATGAGAAAAAGGTACTGTACACCTATGCACAATTCATGCCCCCCCCCCGGGCCATGAGTGGGAATTTTTTTTGGAATTTAAGATCAAAAAATGCCAAGAATCAGGCAATTCCGCTACTTCAAATGCAAGGATGCCCCCAATCTAATATAAAGGAAGAAATTAAATCTTTTTGTTTCAAAAATTTCACTAAAAGCAATAATGAACTTTCTCAAAACAAAGAAACCCAAACTAAAAGTTTTCTTTTAAAGCGAACTATTCAGAAGAAATCTGATCTTTCCCTAAACAATTCTAAAGAAAACACACACTTTGTAATTGAAAGACACTCAAAGCAAGAGACTAATCCTTCAAAACCAAACAAAGCAAAGATGGCTAAAAGCAACTCAAAGAATGTCAAGCAGACTGTAAACAGATCAATATAGGCTCCAAAAGTTCAATCCAGCTGATCAAAGCAAAACTGGACATCAAAAGATGACAAGACCCAATCCAAAAAAGTTTACAAACAAGTTCGCAGCCTAGTAGTAGAGTACAGTGCAAGAATTAGGTATTCTCGTAGGGTAGACACTGGTAGGGTGTGATAATCAGGTATTCTCGCAGGCTAGACACTGGTAGGGTGCGAGAAGTTTTCACTAGATCTAACAGCAGGGTGTGAACATTAATGGTTCTCGCAGGCCATAGAGAGGTACAGTGCGAGAATGTCTGTAACCAAAGAAAAATTTGAAAAAGGACAGGGAATCTAAGTGAACTTCTAGATCCATAGAGTTTGGATGGGTGTCCCACAGACTCAAAAACCAGAAAACAAGCAATCAAAGAAAGGGAAACTAGACTAACTAGGAAACAATCTATTCCCCAGTGGAGTCGCCAATTTTGTTATCGGACTAATCAGTAGGTGCAGACACTAACTGATCTCCCTAGAGCCACCTAGATCTAGAGAAAAACACACCAGAACATGACTCTTTCCTTAAGTTTTAAATATTTAATTTACTAACTAAAGAGGGATGGATGACATACCATTTAAATGTTGCTTCCTCTTGCCATCGCCATCCTAGCTCCATTCCAACACTCATACAATGATGAACCTGCAAAAGAATGCAACCAACCAAAGTGATAGTAATAGCATAAACTCAATATAAACCTATGTATGTGATCAAGAAATCATACAATAAAACACAACAAGATTTATAGGAAAGAATCATATTACTGTATCATATTAAATGTGAAAGAGAGATTACAAC